>OU015503.1:91092541-91115041 GCA_907164885.2 Dolomedes plantarius | reverse complement strand
ATGAAAAAATCGTAAGGGATATGCATTTTTTTTTGGATAATATACAATCGTCTGCTGCATTAGAAAGAGAAAAAAATATTTTTTTTGTCTATTTAGTTGTTGCGCACGTGACGATAAATTTATTGAAAGTACCAGAAAAAGAAATCACGTGATCAGCATTTAATAAATTAAATTCTAAAAATTAATCTTTAAAAATTCACCAAATATCAGGAAATGGAGGTAAAAAATTTCATTCGAAAAATTCAAAAATTTCATTCGTAAAAAATTCAATTCGAAAAAAATTTCATTTTGAAAGAATTTTTATGATCTTTCTCGTGATATAAATTTTATAACCCTCAATGTATTATTTTAAATGCAAACGTAAAAAAAGTTTAAAAAACAGCTTAAAAATTTAATTTAAAAATATCTAAGAGGAATTTTTGAAAAATCTTTCTTAGTGCACCCCTACACTATAAGAAGAATCGCCATGCAAAATTTCAGCCCTTTAGGTCCAGCGGTTTGGTCTGTGCGTTGTATGTCAGTCAGTCAGTCAGTCAGTGAATGTACGAGTCAGTTACGGAACTGTTATATATATATATATATATATATATATATATATATATATATATATATATATATATATATATATATATATATACCAATAGGTATTTGATCAGCTATGATAGAAAAAAAACAAAATTTATTCATATTCAAAGTTGGTAGAGCCTCCACAAGAAGCAATTACAGCCTCAACCCTCCCGGGCATGCTTTCCACGAGTTCTTGTATAACAGCTAGTGGTATTTTCTTCCACTCCGCTTGGTAAAGACATGTAAGTTTTTGCACCCCTTAATTTGGCGATCGAACTCGTCCCAGAGGTTCTCGATAGGGTTCAAGTCTGGGCTCTGAGCAGGCCAGTCCATTCGGTTTACCCCATTGTCCCCATATCAAATCCATGGTGGACCTCGCAACATGGCAGCTGGCGCTGTCGTCCTGGAAGTAATATGGGTCCAACCCGTAAAACTGCCACAACGTAGAAAGCACACTGTCATCCAAAATAGTGCAGTAGGCGTCGGTGTTGAGCTTACCATGAATTGGAACCAAGGGTCCCTGTCCTTATCAGGAGAAGTACCCCCAGACCATAATTCCACATCCGCTGAACAGTGTGGGCACAATGCATTCTGGCAGGAGGCGTTCTCCGGGCAGACGCCAGACCTAGATCCCGTCATCAGAAAGGTAGAAGGTGAACCTTGATTCGCCGCTCCAGAGAACCCATTTCCACTGATCTACGGTCCACTTTCGACGTGCTTTACACCACATTAACCGAGCAGCGCGATTGGACTTTGTTATCAAAGGCTTATGGGCGGCAGCACGACCATGAAAACCAAACAGATGTGCTTCCTTGCGGATGGTATTCATCTAGACAACACTCTTGGAGGGCTTTTGAAACTCCTGGAGTATGTGGGCCATTGATTGGGTGCGGTTAGTCCGAATTTCTCTGGACAGCTCCCATCGGTCTCTATCTCCCAGTTTCATGGGTCTGCTCGGGGCTCATTCTGACCACCCCCCGACGGGTTTGTAACCAGTTGCGCCGTGTGCGTGGCTCCATTCAATTACATAGGTTGCGACTCATCACGGACTGGTTTGTGATTTGAGTCAGTTATCAGTTTCTTTTGAGTTGCTCCGTGTGCAGACGGGCTTAAGGATAGGCCATTTCTGTGATACCCGACGGTTACACCTTTCACAAAATCAGATAACTTTGCACTTTGGGACATTTTGCATGTGACTAATGTCAATATTTTTTGCCTACACGATATTTAACGGCGGAGGGGGGGGACGTATATCAGGACCGCAGATATCGTCATTTGCATGGGTGTCCAAATACTTATTGGTAGATAGTGCATATTAGAATATTTTTGTTTTCCGCTTTAAATCAATAAAACTCCTGCCTCTAGCTCTAAAACACTTTCTTGCTTTAAAACTATATTTATCTCATCGACTACTCCAAGCAAATTACATAATGTAATTGCATTTGTCGTAAAAAATGCGGGATCAATTATTCCCAATTTATGGTATTTTTTAGCACTTTACGTTCATTTACTTAGAAGAGCCTCGGTCTTTTTTATGCATTTTTAAGCACTGTTAATCTCCATTGAGATAAGTCTCATTCAGAAGCATGTTTAGAACAAAAAGTTCCTTCTAATTACCTGTTCCTTTCCATACATTTTTTAAAGTGCTGTTTGTTCCGGTTGGGATAAAATTTATTCTGAGAAACCTTCTGGAACCAAGTTTTACTTCCTTGAGATATGAACCAACATGTAGCACATTCCAATAGTAATTACGCTTGAAAACTTTGGACCTAATCCATTTTCGTTATTCTACTTCTTGCTTTAGCAGTTCTTATTGAATTATTTTTATTCAAGTCGAGTTAAGTTTTACTAGGTAAATCCTATTAAAATCAAAATTTATTCCTAAAAGCCTTTCCTATTCAACTTTTAATTGAGAAATTTATGTACCATTATGTAACACATTCCAACAGTAATTAAGCTTGTAAACCTTGGACCTATTCCCTGTTCATTCTTTTGCTTTAACAGCTCTCATTGAATTCCTTTGATTCCCGCCAAATCAAATTATACTAGGTAAATCTTTTTAGAATCAAAATTTACCCCAGAAACCCTTTTATATTCAAGTTTTAACCGATAAAGTTATGTACCAACCAACATACAACACATTCCAAATGTAATTTCGCTTGAAATCTTTGGACCTATTCCATGTTCATTAGTTTGCCTATTACTTTACTGAATTCTTCGTATTAGAGTTGAGTTCAATTTTACTAGGTAAATTCTTTTAAGATCAAAATTTATTCCAATTTCAATCCCTCTTATATTCAAGTTTTAACCGATAAAGGTATGTACCAACATACAGCACATTCCAATCGTAATTTCGCTTGAAAACTTTGGCCCTATTCCATGTTCACTACTTTGCCTATTGATGTGATAGTTCTTATTGAATTCTTCTTATTCAAGTCGAGTTAAATTTTAATAGGTAAATATTCTTAAAAGCAAAATTTATTCCAAAAAACCTTTTAATTTAAAGTTTTAATACAGAAAGTTATGTCCAATATATAACACATTCCGACAATAATTGCACTTAAAATCTTTGAACCTCTTCCAAGTTTATTCTTTTGCCTATTGCTTTAATATTTCCTAATGAAATTCTTCCGATTCCAGTTGAGTTAAATTTTATAAGGAAAATCTTTCAAAAAATTATAATTTACTCCGAAAAAAAAACCTTCTATTTCCCAGTTTTACGATAGAATAGGATGTGTCAACATGTAACACACTCAAGCTGTTATTACGCTTGAAACATTTAGATCTGCTTCATATTTATTATATTGCCTATTGCCTGTTGCTATAACAGCTCTTATTGAAATTTTTTCATTCAATCGAGTTAAGTTTTATTAGGTAAAACCTTTTAATGCTAAATTTTATCCTGCAGATTGCACCAAACAAATAGCATAATTTAACTGCATTTGAGGAAAAACAATACGTGATGTATTATTCCTTATTTATGGCAATTTTAATACTTTACTTTCATTTATTACGAAGAGCCCTTGTTATTTTTAGCACTTTTAAGCACTCTTGATTTCCATTTAGATACTCTTTTTGAACAAGAAATTTTATCCTAATTAAATGTTCTTCTCCAAGTTTTTATGTGCTGTTTATGGGAAACCTATATAAATATTTTACATATATCTGTATTCCGCAATTAAAGACATGCTCATAAACATTTCACTAAAATCGTTCCATTTTGGATGTCGAGATATTCTGTGTGCCCTTATGTACAGAGGCTGTTCGCACATTTTTTAGACGATTTTGGTAAGCGGCAATAAAAAATCGTTTGCTGCAAAAGAAATAATTGCAATTGTACTATGTTTTTAAAAGTCAAAATTATCGTCTGCGCCTTGAAAGTTTTGTTTTTATTCAAAATGTCGTTTTTAACAAAGCAGTGGTTCGAAGGCTACATTTATGCTCTTTCCGAAGAGAAATATGCATACTCCGTTACCCAAAAACGATGTGAGAGTCATGGTTTTGTGATATCTAAAGCGTCGATAGGTAATATCGTCAACAAGAAAGGAAAAAACGTCAAATTGGAGCCTCAAGTGGGACAAAAATTCCAAACAAGTATCCAAGGAAAAAACGGACATCTTCGACTATTGCAAAGGTACGTTGTTTAATGTTAAAAGAAAATCCCCCTAGTCAAAGGACACTTGCAAAATCATTAAAATGCTCGGTCCCCACTGTAAAAAAAATGATAAACGTTGATTTAAATCTTAAGAAAGCGAAAAAACGCAATGTGCATCGTCTTCTTCCATATCATATCCCTGAACGCAGGACACGCTGCAGAATACATAAGGGATTCATGATTGTTACTGGTTTTTCTTATAATGGCAAGTTAAAAATAAAGAGAGTGGAAAAAATGTCAAGATTAACTCCAAATACTATCAGGAACATATTTTATCGCCAATTTTTCTGACTGAAATACCATCGCTTTACCCACAGTGCCATCAATCTGTGAGACTCCATCAGGACAAAACTAGCAGTCACACATCAAAATCCACTGTAAATTTCCTAAAAGAAATGGAACAAAAAACTGGTATCAAGGCCATACCCTTCACTGATATCCCTACTAAATCTCCCGATGTATCACCTATGGATTTTTGTGCTTTCGGACTTTTAAAATCTGCACTATCCAAACGTCGTCCAAAAACCCTTACAGGACTCTGGAAAGCTGTTCAGGAGGAATGGGATAGAATACCTCTTCTGACACTTCAAAAGGCATTATTATCCTGGAACTTGCGGTGTCGAAAGATAGTTCAGAATAAGGGATGTCAAATAGAACATTTAAAACACAAGAATTTTATGTAATTTTGTTTTGTGAATACAATATACATCGTCTAAAAAATGTGTGAACAGCCTCTGTATAAGCATTTTGCATTTATTGATTATTGACTTTCATGACTTTCGTGACATTGATTTATTGACTTTCGTGCATTTTTTAGTACCGTTGATTTCTGTTGAGAACAAGCCTCGTTGTAAAACCCCGTTCATCACAAGAAAGTTCTTCTCTAGTACTTATAACATTCCATATTTTTTTTTTATCCGCTGTTGATTCCGTTTAGGTTAAAATTTATTCCTTGAACCTTTTATATGAAAGTTTTCCCCCGACAGATGTACCGTCAAAATAACACATTCCTACAAGAATTACGCTTGAAAACTTTGGACCTGTTCCATATTTATTACATTTGTTCGTTTCCTGGTCGAATTTTTTATAGGGAAATCCGACAGACAAGAATATATTACATAAATTCAAACGCTTAATGTATAAGAAAGAAAATTCTTAGGGTAAAATATCACTCCAATAAATTCAGAATTACTTATGAGGTGAAATTCCTTTACCTCAAACAAAAACTCGCTTGTTTCTTGCAGTAATTTTTATTTACCTTTCTTTACAGGTTTAATATATAAACAACAAAATATAGACAATGGTCTGAGACAAACAAAAGGTGTTAACATGAAAATATTTATTGTTTTCAAGCCATTCCTACAGGTAGAGACTCTATAAATTAATTACTTTTCTGGATTTGTCAACAAATGAAGCAACTAAAATAGACTAGGGTCTTCTTGGCAATTTTTCGTTGACGAATGTAAAAAAAATTCTACCCATTATAATAAATGGTTAAAAAATAACGTTGAAAAATTTATACTTGTCAAATAAAATTATATTACCTATCCATATAAATAAAACAGTTCCGTACCTGACTGACTGACTGACATATAACGCACAGACCAAACCGCTGGACATAAAGGGCTGAAATTTTGCATGGCGATTCTTCTTATAGTGTAGGGGTGCACTAAGGAAGATTTTTTTTTAAATCTTCTTAGATTTTTTAAAATTAAATTTTTAAGCTGTTTTTGTAACAATCTTTAAAGTTTCCATTAAAAATAATAATCTGAGGGTTATTAAATTTATATCACGAGAAAGATCATAAAGATTCCTTTAAAATGAAATCTTTTTCGAATCTTTGCCTCCATTTTCCGATTTTTGGTGAATTTTTAAAGATTAATTTTTAGAATTTAATTTATTAAATGCTGATCACGTGTTTTCTTTTCTTTTTGTGATGCTTTAAATTAATTTTGCGCCACGTGCATAACAACGAAAAAACAGACTTTTTTTTCTAATGCGATAGACGATTGGACATTATCAAAAAAAAATATTAAAAACAGTAAAAGGAATGTTCCTTAAACTGTACTATATTAACTGTTTATTCTTTAGTATGTTCTATTAGATTTATGTTCAATATTTTCTTCTACATTATTTTGTCTATAAAAATATCCTTTACGATTTTTTTATAAATATATTTTTTGGTTTATTTAGCATTAATTGCATACATTGACTGTTGTATTTATTATAACTATTTTTTTGTTTTGTCGGCATTAAATGCATACATTGACTGTTGTATTTAATTTGAATGTACCCCGTAGCGAAGCACGTGTATTCAGCTAGTTATTACATATTTGTTACCCAATAATATTTACCTATGAATACATATTTAATATATAAACAATAAAATATTAATGTTTTAGTGACACAAACAATAATTGTTAATGTGAAAACAGTTATTGTTCTCTGGCAAATGACACATGGAGCGAATTTATAAGTTATTTACTTTTCGGGATTTGCTAACAAATCAAGAAATTGAAACAGACTGGGGTTTCCTTGGCAATTTTTCGTTGACAAACATAAAATTATTTTTCCCATTATAATTGATGGGTAAAAAATTTCTTACAGTTATTGTTTTCAGGACATTCCCACAGATAGCGGAAAGATAACTACTTTTCTGTATTTGTCAACAAATCAAGTAACTGAAACAGACTGAGGTCTTCTTGACAATTTTTAGTTGATAAGCATAATAAAATTTTCCCATTATAATTAAAGGGTAAAATATAATAGGAAATTTTTTTAAACTTGTTAACTAAAAATTATATTTCTCATTATTACATGCTTGTTATTCTTTAAAATTAAATATATAATATGTTGCAACAAATTGTATTAAATATATAATATGCTGCAACCCATTACAACATATTATATATTTAATAAAATATAATCGTTATAATGACACAAGCAATAAGTGGTAATATGGAAATAGTTGTTGCTTTTAGGCCGTTCACATTAGGAGAGAATTTATAAGTTATTTGCTTCTTTGGATTTGTCAACAAATCAAGTAACTCAAACAGAATGTGGTTTCCTTGGAAATTTTTAGTTGACAAACTTTAAAAAAAATGTTTTTTCTTCTCAATACACGATATCAAGATCAATCAAAGACTATGGCAATATATCGCGAAGTACTAGGGCTGTCTATTAATTTCTCCTTATGGAAGTAAATGATGAAACATTTTCCGAGAGAAAGTGCTAATTTTCTTCTTTAGGATGAACAGAGGGGCTATCTCGCTCTCTTTGATAGACAGAAGAAAACAGTCAAGGAAAAAACTGCAAAAAAATTGCAGAACATTTTTCTCCCAGAAAATTGGAAGATGTCTTTTTAATCATGATTATTTAAGCTTTATTAGCAGTAACATACTTTAGTCTCAAAATAAACCATTCAATGTTAAAACAAAGTTGAAATTATGTTTAATATATCAACATCAAATGTCGAGAGTGGTTACTGAAGATCGTTACTAGCGGCATTACCTATTTAAAAAAAACATTGTATTTTTAAAAAATGAGTAAAATATTCGCAATATATTAACACCAAATTTTTATCATTGTTATTTGAGCTTAGTTGTAAAAACACACCGATGATTCAAAAGAATTCGTTGAAAATCAAAACAATACCAAAATGAAAATATTTTCCAACACCAAATTTTGATCGGGGTTATTTCAGCTTACTACTAGTAACATACCCTTAGAAAATAATCGAAAAATAATCCTTTGAAAATTAAAATAATACATAATGTAAATATTTTGAATATATTAAAACCTAATTTTTATCATAGTTTTTTAATAATTACAATTAATAACACACTTGTTTTTTTCAAAACAATGCAACAAAATGATAATTCAAATACTTCCAAAATTTCATCGTGATTATTTGTGCTTACCACAAGTAACACACCCATGTTTCAAAACAATCTATTGAAAATTAAAAAGATAATAAAAAATTTTCAATACATTGACACCAAAATTTGATTATGGTTTGATGAGATTTTATCATGGTTATTATTGTCTGAATAATTATGCACTTATATACTCCCTGTGTGAAAACATTCCGAAAATTCAAAAATAATGAAAATATTTTCATTATAATGGCACCAAAATTTGGATAATGGTATAAGATCTTTGATCATTGTTATTATCGTGTGCAAATTATATACTTAATTACTCCACGTTCAAAAACATTTCGTTGGAAACTTAAAAAATGAATGCATTTTCAATATATTTATAGCAAAATTTTATCATGATTATTTGGGTTTTGATCATGGTTGTTATCTTCTGAATAATTATATACCTATATACTCCATATCTGAAAACTTTCCGATGAAATTTAAAAAGATATGGAAAATAGTTTCAATTTGTTGACATCAAAATTTTATTGTTGTTATAGGAGCTTTTATTACGGTTATTATCTTCTGAATAATTATAAACTTATGTTTGAAAACATTCCGGGGAAAACTAAAATGATGATGAAAATATTTTCAATATACTGACACCAAAATTTGATCATGGTTATTATCGTCTGAATAATTATATATCCATAGACTCCATATTTGAAAACAATTTGGTTATCATCATCTGAATTATTGTAAAGTTATACACTCCATGTTTTAAAACATTCCATTCAAAATGTCAAAAAGATAATGAAAATATTTTTAATATAATGAAACCAAATTTTGATCATAGTGATTATTGTTTGAATAATTATATACTTATATACCCCTTGTTTCAAATCATACCGCTGAAAATTTCATTAATGATGAAAATACTTTCAGTATATTGACAACAAAATTTGATCACGGTTATTATCGTCTAACTAATTATAGGCTTATGTACTCCATGTTTCGAAACATTCCTTTGAAAATTTTAAAAAATGAAGAAAATATTTTCAATATATTGACACCAAAATTCAATCATTGCTATTATCTTCTGAATAATTATATAGTTATAGACCCCAAGTTTGAATATATTCTGTCGAAAATTTTAAAAATAATGAAAATATTTTCAATTTATTGATACTAAAATTTGATCACGGTTATTATCGTCTAACTAATTATAGGCTTATGTACTCCATGTTTCGAAACATTCCTTTGAAAATTTTAAAAAATGAAGAAAATATTTTCAATATATTGACACCAAAATTCAATCATTGCTATTATCTTCTGAATAATTATATAGTTATAGACCCCAAGTTTGAATATATTCTGTCGAAAATTTTAAAAATAATGAAAATATTTTCAATTTATTGATACTAAAATTTGATCATGGTTATTATCGTCTGAGTAATTATATACTTATGTACTCCATGTTTCAAAATATTCCGTTGAAAATTCTAAAAAAATGATGAAGATACTTTTAATATATTGACACCAAAATTTGAACGTGGTAATCATCGTCTGAATTACTACACATTTGTAGACGAAATGTTTCAAAACATTCTGTTGAAAATTTTTAAATGATGAAAATATTTTCAATATATTGACACCAAAATTTGATCATAGTCATCATAGTCTGAATTATTGTACAGTTGTTGACTAAAAGTTTCAAAACATTCCGTTGAAAATTTTAAAAAATGCTGAAAATTTTTTCATTATATTGACACCAAAATTTGATTATGGTTATCATCGTCTGAATTACTATACAGTTATACACTAAATGTTTCAAAACATTCCGTTGAAATATTTTAAAAAAATGATGAAAATATGTTCAATATATTGACGCCAAAATTTGATCATGGTTATCATCGTCTGAATTATTATACAGTTGTAGACTAAATGTTTCAAAACATTCCGTTGAAAATTTTAAAAAATGATGAAAATATTTTCCATATATTGAGACCAAAATTTGATCATGGTTATCATCATCTGAATTATTATACAGTTGTAGACTAAATGTTTCAAAACATTCCGCTGAAAATTTTTTAAAAATGATGAAAATATTTTTAATATATTGACACCAAAATTTGATCATGGTTATCATCGTCTGAATTATTTTACAATTATCCACTAAATGTTTCAAAATATTCCGTTGAAAATATAAAAATGATGAAAATGTTTTCAATATATTGACACCAAAATTTTATCATGGTTATTATCGTCTGAATAATTATATATTGATATACTCCATGTTTCAAAATATTCCGTTGAAAATTTTAAAAAATGATTAAATTATTCAATATATTGACAACAAAGTTTGATCATGGTTATCATCGTCTGAATTATTATATAGTTATAGTCTAAATGTTTCAAAACATTCCGTTGAAAATTTAAAAAAAAATTATTAAAATATTTTCAATATATTGAACCAAAATTTTATCATGGTTATTATCGTCTGAGTAATTATATTCTTATGTACTCCATGTTTCAAAATATTGCATCGAAAATTTTTAAAAATGATAAAAAATATTTTCAATATATTGACACTAAAATTATCATCGTCTGAAATATTATATAGTTGTAAACAAAATGTTTCAAACATTCCGTTAAAAATTTTAAAAACAATTAAAATATTTTTCAATGTATTGACACCAAAATTTGATCATGGTTATCATCTTTTGAATTATTATGCAGTTATAGACAAACTGTTTCAAAATATTCCGGTGAAAATTTAAAAATGAGGAAAATATTTTCAATGTATTGACACCAAAATTTGATCATGGTTATTATCGTCTGAATAATTATATACTTATGTACTCCCTGTTTCAAAATATTCCGTTGTAAATTTTAAAAAATTATTAAAATATTTTCAATATATTGACACCAAAATTTGATCATGGTTATTATCGTGTGATTAATTATATAGTTATAGACCCCATGCTTGAAATATTCTGTCGAAAATTAAAAAATAATGAAATATTTTCAATATATTGATACCAAAATGTGATCATGGTTATCATCGCCTGAATTATTATACAGTTATAGACGAAATGTTTCAAAACATTCCGTTGAAAATTTAAAAAAAAAATTATTAAAATATTTTCAATATATTGACACCAAAATTTGATCATGGTTATCATCTTTTGAATTATTATGCAGTTATAGACTAACTGTTTCAAAATATTCCGGTGAAAATTTAAAAATGAGGAAAATATTTTCAATATATTGACACCAAAATTTGATCATGGTTATTATCGTCTGAATTATTATATACTTAAGTACTCCCTGTTTCAAAATATTCCGTTGTAAATTTTATAAAATGATTAAAATATTTTCAATATATTGACACCAAAATTATCATCGTCTGAATTATTATATAGTTGTAGACAAAATGTTTCAAACATTCCGTTAAAAATTTAAAAAATAATTAAAATATTTTTCAATGTATTGATACCAAAATTTGATCATGGTTATCATCGTCTGAGTTATTATACAGTTATAGACTAAATGTTTCAAAATATTCCGTTGAAAATATAAAAATGATGAAAATATTTTCAATATATTAACACTAAAATTTTATCATGGTTATTGTCGTCTGAATAATTATATATTGATATACTCCATGTTTCAAAATATTCCGCTGAAAATTTTAAAAAATGATTAAAATATTCAATATATTGACAACAAAATTTGATCATGGTTATCATCTTCTGAATTATTATAAAGTTATAGACTAAATGTTTCAAAACATTCCGTTGAAAATTTAAAAAAAAAATTATTAAAATATTTTCAATATATTGAACCAAAATTTTATCATGGTTATTATCGTCTGAGTAATTATATTCTTATGTACTCCATGTTTCAAAATATTGCATCGAAAATATTTAAAAATGATAAAAAATATTTTCAATATATTGAAACCAAAATTATCATCGTCTGAAATATTATATAGTTGTAAACGAAATGTTTCAAACATTCCGTTAAAAATTTTAAAAACAATTAAAATAATTTTCAATGTATTGACACCAAAATTTGATCATGGTTATCATCTTTTGAATTATTATGCAATTATAGACTAACTGTTTCAAAATATTCAGGTGAAAATTTAAAAATGAGGAAAATATTTTCAATGTATTGACACCAAAATTTGATCATGGTTATTATCGTCTGAATAATTATATACTTATGTACTCCCTGTTTCAAAATATTCCGTTGTAAATTTTAAAAAATGATTAAAATATTTTCAATATATTGACACCAAAATTTGATCATGGTTATTATCGTGTGATTAATTATATAGTTATAGACCCCATGCTTGAAATATTCTGTCGAAAATTAAAAAATAATGAAATATTTTCAATATATTGATACCAAAATGTGATCATGGTTATCATCGCCTGAATTATTATACAGTTATAGACGAAATGTTTCAAAACATTCCGTTGAAAATTTAAAAAAAAAATTATTAAAATATTTTCAATATATTGACACCAAAATTTGATCATGGTTATCATCTTTTGAATTATTATGCAGTTATAGACTAACTGTTTCAAAATATTCCGGTGAAAATTTAAAAATGAGGAAAATATTTTCAATATATTGACACCAAAATTTGATCATGGTTATTATCGTCTGAATAATTATATACTTAAGTACTCCCTGTTTCAAAATATTCCGTTGTAAATTTTATAAAATGATTAAAATATTTTCAATATATTGACACCAAAATTATCATCGTCTGAATTATTATATAGTTGTAGACAAAATGTTTCAAACATTCCGTTAAAAATTTAAAAAATAATTAAAATATTTTTCAATGTATTGATACCAAAATTTGATCATGGTTATCATCGTCTGAGTTATTATACAGTTATAGACTAAATGTTTCAAAATATTCCGTTGAAAATATAAAAATGATGAAAATATTTTCAATATATTAACACTAAAATTTTATCATGGTTATTGTCGTCTGAATAATTATATATTGATATACTCCATGTTTCAAAATATTCCGCTGAAAATTTTAAAAAATGATTAAAATATTCAATATATTGACAACAAAATTTGATCATGGTTATCATCTTCTGAATTATTATAAAGTTATAGACTAAATGTTTCAAAACATTGCGTTGAAAATTTTAAAAAAAAATTATTAAAATATTTTCAATATATTGAACCAAAATTTTATCATGGTTATTATCGTCTGAGTAATTATATTCTTATGTACTCCATGTTTCAAAATATTGCATCGAAAATTTTGAAAAATGATAAAAAATATTTTCAATATATTGACACCAAAATTATCATCGTCTGAAATATTATATAGTTGTAAACGAAATGTTTCAAACATTCCGTTAAAAATTTTAAAAACAATTAAAATAATTTTCAATATATTGACACCAAAATTTGATCATGGTTATCATCTTTTGAATTATTATGCAGTTATAGACTAACTGTTTCAAAATATTCCGGTGAAAATTTAAAAATGAGGAAAATATTTTCAATATATTGACACCAAAATTTGATCATGGTTATTATCGTCTGAATAATTATATAGTTATAGACCCCATGTTTGAAATATTCTGTCGAAAATTAAAAAATAATGAAATATTTTCAATATATTGATACCAAAATGTGATCATGGTTATCATCGCCTGAATTATTATACAGTTATAGACTAAATGTTTCAAAACATTCCGTTGAAATTTTTTTTTAAAAATTATTAAAATATTTTCAATGTATTGACACCAAAATTTGATCATGGTTATCATCTTTTGAATTATTATGCAGTTATAGACTAAATGTTTCAAAATATTCCGGTGAAAATTTAAAAATGAGGAAAATATTTTCAATATATTGACACCAAAATTTGATCATGGTTATTATCGTCTGAATTATTATATACTTAAGTACTCCCTGTTTCAAAATATTCCGTTGTAAATTTTAAAAAATGATTAAAATATTTTCAATATATTGACACCAAAATTCGATCATGGTTATCATCGTCTGAATTATTATATAGTTGTACACAAAATATTTCAAACATTCCGTTAAAAATTTAAAAAAAAATTATTAAAATATTTTTAATATATTGACAACAAAATTTGATCATGGTTATCATCGTCTGAATTATTATACAGTTATAGACTAAATGTTTCAAAACACTCCGTTGAAAATTTAAAAAAAAAATTATTAAAATATTCAATATATTGACAACAAAATTTGATCATGGTTATCATCGTCTGAATTATTATACAGTTATAGACTAAATGTTTCAAAGCATTCCGTTGCAAATTAAAAAAAAAAATTATTAAAATATTTTCAATATATTGAACCAAAATTTGATCATGGTGATTATCGTCTTAATAATTATATATTATATTGAAATACTCTATGTTTCAAAACAGTGCACTGAATATTTTCAAAAATTCTTTCGCTGTTCCCTAAAAACACACCCTTAAGCAACCTGGCAAATACCTCTACCTGTCAACACCACCACTCGCAAAAATGCAACCGTATTCACCGAAAACCGAATATTCTGTTTTCATTTTAGACATCGCCCCCCTTTTACGCAACACGCCGGAACGCAAGAGCGAGAGAGAGATAGAGAGAGAGAGAGAAAGATGTTTTCTCCGTGGCTCCCACAGACATGGCTCGCACATCTGAAACTCGACCGTGGCGAGGAGTATGACGCTATCCCCCACTTCAGATTTTGACTTCCATTGGCTTCTCTTTAGCTCTAATTACTAGAGCTTAAAGGGGGGAGAAGGATAGAGGAGCGGCTCGTGTTTGTTTGTTTTTCGTTTTTTCATATATGATAGAGCACAATTTGGCGAGATCGGGGAAAGAGACATACGCGGCTGATTTGGAGGAAGGTGTTTGTTGGAGTAAAAAGGTAGCTCGCCGAAAAGGTCATACTTGTACACACCTGGTGCCGGTGAGTAAAGATACTTTTTACGTGGGTAGTACTCTTGTGTGTACAGTCTTGCGCATGGTCAGGCATGGTGAACTTGAGCCCCGGTCAGTCAAGCTTCTGATAAAAACCACGGAGAAACGGTACAGGATGTGTGTAATGTATAGTATGGTTTAGAGTGTATGGTTTAATAAAATATTTCATATAGTTTTCTAACTTAAGATACAACTGAGCTGGAATATTATCAACTGAATAGTTATATATCCAAAGTGCAGTGGTGCATTCGATGTTATCATACTCGAAAATTTATGATCTGAATTTTTAGTTTTTTTTTTTTTTTTTACGAGGAAATTGGGAATTTAATATTTGCTAATCAGATGCAATCGATTCCTGTTTGAAAACAAGAAAATTGCTCAGTTCATTTCAGTAGACTAGTGTTTGTTCTAATCAACGCATTACCATACATTTTTGTGAAAATTTATAAAGATATCCTCAATTTTTAACTATATATAAATTAATTTCAAGTTCTCCATATTATTACAGCCAGAAAAGAATATTATGTGAATGATCGAGATTTGTTTATTTACAAATTATCATACTCGAAAATTTATGATCTGAATTTTTAGTTGTTTTTTTTTTTACGAGGAAATCGGGAATTTAATATTTACTAATCAGATGCAATCGATTCCTGTTTGAAAACAAGAAAATTGCTCAGTTCATTTCAATGGAGTAGTGTTTATTCTAATCAATTCATTACCATACATTTTTGTGAAAATTTATAAAGATATCATCAATTCTTAACTATATATTAATTCATTTCAAGTTCTCCATATTATTACAGCCAGAAAATAATATTATGTGAATGATCGAGATTTGTTTATTTATAAATTATATGCACTATTTCACTTCGATTTGAATTAAATATTCAAAAATCTATTTAAACAGTATTAAATAAGATTTTGCTTTGAAGAGAAAATATTTTGTGCTATTGAATATTTTTATAAATCAAAAGTTCCGATTCTTTCAAATAAATCCTTGAAGAAAATTTCTTAAATTTGATACCAAAAAATTGTGCTTGTGGATGAAACAGCTTATATAAGATCGCTTCTCTAATGTGTAAAAATTTTGAGTGTTAAAAATTTGAATTTACGAATTGAAATTTTTAAGAAAATCTTATTGGATATTGATACGGAGTTTCATTGTAGAAAGTTTTTCTCGTTAATGTTATAAATCTCTTTTAACATATCTTAATTTGGAAACATATTGAAGGCTGTAATATTTGTAACATATAACTGAAAGATCAATGCTGTTTCAATATACTGTTTGCTTCCGACGAAGACTGGAGTTACTAGCTTGTTGATCGTTAAAGCATGCATTTGATTACTATTGCTGCCATATGAGAAGTGTTTTAGCTCATGAATGAAGTAAGAAAAAATGTGACCTAATCTAATTTCATACATTTTCGTATCTCTATTCTACTATGGTAAAACCAACTTAGTTTAGTATAAGAAAGGTCTCTTCAAATTAAAAGTTATTGTAGAAAACTATAACATTGCTATTATCAGTAATAGAAACGAATAGATACTAGAGAGTACATATATTTTGAATGATATAGACTTAGAGTAATTAATAATTATTTGAACTATATTTATATCTTTATTAAATACAAATGTAAAGTGTGATTGGAGGTATATCTCAACGAAAGAATAAGATGGAATGCATTTATCTGCTGAGAATTAAAGAGCATATCTGCTAAAAGAAGTTCAAGTTTGTTTATTAAGATTAGTTAATTTAATAAGATCATATATGTTTTTGAATAAGGATATTTATATTTATACTCTAAATTTTCTCGTTTAATATTTACAACAAAAGGTGGATATAGTTTTGAATATTGAAATGTTTTTATATAGGCATTGAATAACGTTAAAAGTTTATAACTGCTTTTCCAAAATGTTGTTATTTATAATACTAAATTATTGAACATAATTCAAAGCTCTTTTGGTTTTTATTAAACCAACGTAATTTTACGAGTGTATTCACTTGAAATTTGTGTTAATTAAAAAAATAGCAGTATTTGTAAGCACAGGAAAATAATATATCACACTTTACTACTTTGTAATATCATAAGGATGTGCTGGAACTGAATTTTATGGATACACGTTATAAAATAATATGTAGGTGTATAAAGAACATGCCTTTGCATTTTAAGAAAGAATATTTGAAGAAATTGATATAGAAACGTATTGCCCTTTGGATCAGTTTTAATACTGTGGGAATTCAAATACAACGCATTGTACTTTTTTAGTTAAAGCAGTTTGTCTCTAATCAGTACTACTGATCAGTATTCATTCACGTAATATCGACAATCAGTGAACTAAATGCTGCCAATAGATCTGCTACAAGAACTCATTACTTTATACTTTTGTAAAAAGAATTTATCATAAGAATTTTTTTCCTCAGAGATATATACTTGGAGGAAACATAGATAACAGCATTTAAAATCAATTTTGTACAATCAGACATATTGATGAGATCTGATGTTTTAGGGAGAAAAATTCTGGGTATTATTAACTTCCGTTCTGAATTCTTAATTTTTTTTAAACATTTTTTAAGAAATAAGGATTTACGACATATAATAGCTATTAAAAACTATAAGAGACTATTAGAAACATCTGTAAATATTTTAGAAATGCATATTTTAAAAACATATCGAAAAACTTACTGTTGAAGTATTCTTTCTAATAAGTTATTTTTTCTAACTATCGGTTAAGGTATTTTTCTCAAATCTTCAAGTTGTTTTCCAGTTTTTACTGGATAGTAAACACTGTTTCGTAATCTAACTGAAGAAAGTTGAAAGTTGACAATCAAGTCGGTGCATGCATTATCCACAATCAAATATTTGACTTGTTAAATGAACGTGTAGAGGAAGAAAGAGTGAACTATTTCTTGTATATTTGTAAATCAGTCGTATATACTACTTGGAGACGGCCATCACATTTGGGTTATAAACCTTTCTTTGCTCAAGGGTTTACTGGTATACAATTGCAAGATCGTTATCTTTTAGAGAAATGAACAACTCAGCCTGATCAATAAATTTTTCACTTTAAAAGAAAACCAGACGTTAGAATAAAATATAGCATTACGTAACAAAGAGCTTAAGTTGAACAAGTTTGTGGAAATTTTATATCCGTAAAGGATAACTGCATTTATAGAATTTGTAACATAAATAAATGTAAGTAGCTCAAAGAACAAATTGCTATAGTTCTACTTTTAATAGTTCATAGAAAAAAAAAGAACGATTGTAAAGTAATATTCAGTACAATTGATTGAATATCGATTTTAATATCTTTATTATCTAAATCGAATCATTTATTTGTCTAATTACAAATGGTTGAGGGAAGAATGTTGTAAGATATTGCATTATTCTGAAAACCAGTAAGAACCTAACGCCAAAACTCTTTGCACGTTTCGTAAAATTACCCCACCTTCAAGAACCATGGTGGAAATTACATCTCCAGGCATTTTCTGAAAGAGAAACCAATAATGGATGGTCAAGGTGCTGAAGATCCAAATTCTCGGCCATCTCGCCTTACCGTCAACAGGTCATCCCTCAAGAGCAGAAGCTCAAACTGCTTGATGGACCCAAGTCTAACCACCTGGCTACCAGGAGTAAGCCTCACGGCGCAATCAACAACGAGTGAATGGACCAATTTCAAATTCGAATCCGCAAAGCCTTCCAAAGACGAGATCTCGTCTCAGTCGAACAGTAACTACGAAGCGAACGAACAGTGGGCATCCCAGAGGATATCCTCAGACAAACAACGACTCAAAGGATCCAAGAGGAAGAAAAGGACCGGCAAAAAAAGCAAAGACAAGAACTTGTGTAACATTGAGAAGAACAAAGACAATGACCAGTTATCGCCCTTAGGGAGGAAGATTATTGTGTTCGTAGCGGTCTTTTTGTTTCTCCTTTGCATTTTGTTGGTAGGAGTCACCTTGAGATTGGGACCTGTGATAGACGAAATGGGTAAGATACCTTTTTATATACCTTAAGCTTATTTTTGGTCTTGTTATCCCTTTGACATGTTCGCGTTTCTGCCTTTTTTTCCAAGTTCGCCAAAACTGCCAATCAAACGAGTAGTTATAGCAATGCCTTGGCGACTTTTAACAGAGAAAAAAAGTAATTTAGCGATGTGTTCGTGACTGGTATTTAACAGAGGGAAATAAAGCAGTAATGTGGCAATGCCTTGGCGACGTTTAACAGGGGAAGAAAAAATAAGGAATTTAATCAATAACACCTTGGTGCGTTCGTGAACTCGGAGATTTTAGTTATTGTCTGTATTTTATATTTCAGCTCTGCTTATATTGATTTTATAACTTCCCTGAAATTTCGTGTTTATGTGTATGTATGTGGATATTGAAGCTCTATAGCAGATTCTCTAGAGGCTTTTTGTATATATAAATATTTTAAATATATAAATATATTTAAGCGTACATATTTATGAGTATGGAAGATTCCTAACGGTTCGAATAGTCAGAAGTTTAATCTCAGCAAATGGCTTATTTTTAAAGGGGAAATAAAGATCGAGTCAAACTGTTTCAGATTCTAAACCCATTTTACTTAAATGACCAAAATCCAAATACGCATAACTTGGGGAAACGACGAAAATTTTTGATATAAACTTTACTATTTTGGTCTTACCGTTTACTTCCATACAAAAATCTACTTCCTGCTGGATAGTGGCCATATTGGATTTGCTCAGCTCAATGTTAAACTATGGAGCAAATGTATACATAAACATCAATTTACAGTTTCAAGGTGGAAAAAATCTATGTTTAAATCAAAACGACAAATTTGAAAATGAAAAATTAATTTTGCACTACATATCTGAAATTTTGCATTCTACTGGTTGAGAGTAAATTTTTGTATATTCTCTTGAACCTACAGAAGCACTCCAACTGAAGCATTATAAAACTGCACATATTTTCATTGTCAACTTCTTAGTGCTTAATAGAGGTAATGCCATTCTTGATAAAGTCCCTGGTCAGTGAGGATCATATTGGCCATTATCAACGCACACCGATCATATTGGCCATTATCAACGCACACCGCTGAACCTCGTTCAACCAATTCTCGATTTATAAACATATTCTGCAATATAGATGAATAATATTAAAGAGGAACTAAAATAGCAGTTAAATATGTACATTTTTATAACACATACTGAGATGGGGTTAAAATGTTAGTTTTCAGTGATCTAGTGTTAAGGCTGTCATATACTAACCCAATTGGATTCACTCACCTCAATGTTAACCTATGAAGCAAATGTGACTACTATTCACAGCTACATAAATGCTGATAATCCAATAAAAATGGTATTTTCAGATAGCCTAAATTTTTCTGCACTTTGCAACAGGATTCATTTTACAAATTTCGTCCACCAAAGGAATTTAGAAGCGTTTAATACACACAAAGACCAGTTTTTTTCACCTGAATAATTTAAATTTTAAAATATTGTTTGCATTTTGTTAAGCAAAAAATGTCTCAAGGTATGAAATTTCTTTCTCCATTATGAAGCACAGTTTTCAAAAATAAAATCCTTAAATTCAAGTTGGCAATCCTTGGACACATTTTCTCCATAGGTTAACACTGAGGTGAGAGAATCCAATAGGGTTAGTACACATCATCCTTAAGGTTATATATATATATATTAATGATAAAAATTAATGCGTTAAGGTTAATTTTGATATTTTACTGTGTCAATAGTTAAGATTATTAGTAATATATATTATTTCATTTATTATATGCACACACAGACATATATATATATATATATATATATATATATATGGGGGGGTGAGTGTGTGTGTGGCGGGGGTGGGGGGGTGTGAGTGGGTGTCGTAGGCGAATTGACAAATCCGGCTTATTACAAAGAGTGCCGTCATTTTGCAATGCGTCAGACTAATTGGAAAATGATCGACAACGTTCTAATTAGCCTGATATTTTTTAGGATTACTGTAATGAGCAAATACACCTTTAGGCTAGTTAGAAAATTCACAATAGTTCGCTCAAACAACCTGGTTTCATCCAGGCTTATTGAAGTAAGCCTGAAGTAGTAAGGTCTTATTGAAAATCACAGATAGAAAAATTGTTACTTCCTTTAGTGAACATGTGAATTAGTTAAGAGTTACTTAGGTTAAAAAGAGGTCACTTAAAAACCACACAACAGTCATCTTTGGTGGAAAATTTTTAATTATTATTATCAGACTATTCTATTATTTTTATTAAATAACTAGCTGAAAACCCGCACTTCGCTACGGAGTACATTCAAATTAAATACAATGGTCAATGTGTGCAATTAATGCCAAAAATATGTTTAAATATATTTATAATAAATACAACGATCAATATATGCAATTGATGTACAAAAAATATATATATATTTATAAAAAAAATCGTAAGGGATATTTTATAGACAAAATAATGTCCAATCGTCTTCCGCATTAGCAAGAAAAAAAATAGTTTTTTGTCTATTTAGTTGTTATGCACGTGACGATAAATTTATTTAAAGTACCAGAAAAAGAAATCACGTGATCAGCATTTAATAAATTAAATTCTAAAAAATTAATCTTTAAAAATTCACCAAAAATCAGAAAATGGAGGTAAAGATTCGAAAAAGATCTCATTTTAAAGTAAATTTTATGATCTTTATCGTGGTATAAATTTTATAACGCTCAATTTATTATTTTAAATGCAAACTTAAAGTTACTAAAACAGCTTAAAAATTTAATTTAAAGAAATCGAAGAAGATTTTTTTTTAAATCTTTCTTAGTGCACCCCTACATTATAAGAAGAATCCCCATGCAAAATTTCAGCCCTTTAGATCCAGCGGTTTGGTCTGTGCATTGTATGTCAGGGAGTCAGTCAGTGAGTGAATGAGTCAGTTACGGAACTGTTTAATATATATAGATTGTAATAAACAAATTATTAAAATGACGAAATTTTAGACTTTGAATCGGACTCTCTCCCACATCATACGTTTTACGACATATACATCGATGGAGATTAATGTAGAGCAGGGATGGTCAGACTTTTCCAGGGTACGGGCTACTTCTAATTTTTTCAAGGTGTTGCGGTCCACCCAGTGACGTAGGTGTGGTGAGCTAAAAAAAAGCAGTCTGCAATATTTACTATAACTTAATAATAAATACGGAATATGTACTTTCCTACATAACTACAAGAAAAGAAACTTACTCTTTTAAAACCGCGTTTAAAGAAAATCGCGTCGGTGTTCCATAAATATGTTTCTTTTAGTATGCGCGTCTTAGGTCTTAGTAAAGGCGGTCCCCCCAAAATATCTTGGTGGTCCACCGGTCGATCGCGATCCACTTAATGCCAACCCCTGAGGTAGAGATATTACACTGTTTACTTATTTAAGTTTTCAGGGGAAAATCCC
>OU015503.1:91040041-91090041 GCA_907164885.2 Dolomedes plantarius | reverse complement strand
CTCATAGGAGGCCTTTACAGTCTACATATTTAACATGCCCATATCAGACTTAGACTAGAAGGTATTTAATGGAGAACGTATTTATGGTATTCGAACCGAGCAACATCAGTCCCAATCCCAGCGAACTACCACTGGGCTACTTGAGGCCCACAAAAAATTATAAAACAATTTAAGTACTAATATGCCAAGAATTCTGATGCATTTAACAAAAATGTTTTGAAGTTTTTATTTTTTATCTCTTTAAAAAATACCACCTGTGACGATAAATGAACAGAAGAAATGTGGGTTTAAACGGTTGCCAAATATTGCAGTCGAATTTGCGAATTTATCGTCATCCGTCGTAATGTTTTAAACTACTAAAATGTAAAAAAAAATGACGTCTCTTCTCTGAAGTATCACTAGAAATATTCGAATTCCAAATCATTTCAAGCATGTTAACATATTATATTTCTGCTGCTTTATAAGTGACGTAAAACATTTTAGCATAACTGCAATTTACTGAATTAACTAGCAAAAAGCCAGGCTCCGAAATGACTCATGTAGTTTCCATCTAGCTAATTAATATTATTAATTTTTTTGAGAGAGATATTCATAAAAATACATAATTGCATGTGTCTGCTAATAGTGGTTAATGTTTTGAAGCAGATTACCAGAACATATAGAATTTTTTTTAATTACATTCTGAAAAAGAAGCATATAAATTGTTTATAAGGTATGTAATTTCAAATTATTATTATTGATATTGATTATTGTTATTTGTTCATTGCCATTTAAGTTAAGGCCGTTTTATGTTTTGAAACAGGGGTTTTGAGAACATATGGGGTCTTTTAATTACATTCTGAAAAATAAGGACATAAACTATATATGAGATGTATGAATTGTATATAAGACATGTAGTTTCAAATTATTATTGAAAATAATTATTATTTGTTAATAAACGTTTATGTTAAGGCCATTTTATCTTTTAAAACAGGGGTTATCAGATCATATAGCGTCTTTTAATTATATTCTGAAAAAGAAGAATATAAATTAAGTATGAGGTGTACAAATTGTGTTTAAAACATGTAATTTCAAATTATTATTGATATTAATTATTATTTGTTGATTAACGTTTAAGTTAAGGACTTTTCGTTTTTTTAAACAGGGATTATGAGAATATATAGTGTCTTTTAATTACATTATGAAAAATAAGTACATAAATTATGTATAAGATGTATAAATTGTGTATAAGACATGTAATTTCAATTTATTACTGATATTAATCATTATTTGTTGATTAACGTTTAAGTTAAGGTGGTTTTATATTTTGAAACAGGGGTTATCAGAACATATAGGGTCTTTTAATTACATTTTGAAAAATAAGTACATAAATTATGTATGAGATGTATAAATTGTGTATAACACATGTAGTTTCAACATATTATTGATATTAATTACACTGCTGGCCACCCAAATTGCAACACCAAGAAAGACAAGAGATATCACAACAAAATTTATTTTGTGGATAACATGTTGACCAAGTATCAAATGATTAAATTTATAGACTTCTGTGAAGTGTGGTTCCTGCCAAAATCATTAGCCAGACTAGCCGCCATTGTTGGAGATCACCGCTGCCACACGAATCGGCATTGATTCAAAGAGACTTTGGATGAGTTCTTGGGGTACAGCAGACCAAGCAGCTTCCACACGTTGCCAAAGTTGATCTGCTGTGGCAGCTGGGGATTTAATCTGGGTCAATGGTAGAGCAACCATGGACCACATGTTTTCTATCGGCGAAAGATCCGGAGAGCGAGGCGGCCAGGGAAGCAATTCAATCTGGCGATTGACGAAGAACCGTTGGACAATGCGTGCCACGTGTGGTCGCGCATTATCTTGTTGAAATATGGCTGTGGGCAAGCCCTGAAGGTAAGGAAGGACAACTGGCTCCAACACCTCGGAGATGTAGCGCTGGCTGTTTAAAGTACCGGCAATGCGTACTAGAGGTGTGCGAGTGTGATATCCAATACCGCCCCATACCATAATACCCGGTGCAGGACCAGTGTGGCGGTGCATAAAGCAGCTGTTCAGCATCCTCTCTTCACGGTGTCTCCAGACTCGAATGCGACCATCGTGGTGTTGCAGACAGAAGCGTGACTCGTCAGTAAAGACAATTTCATTCCATTCTGCTGTCCACATCCTTCTGTCATCGCACCATTGGCGGCGGAGACGTCTATGGTTCTGCGTCAAGGGTAGACAAAGCAATGGACGTCTTGCGGACAGACCACTCTGCTGTAAACGGCGTCGAATGGTACGCGCAGACACTGGATGATGCGTTACAGACTGCATGTGCTGTGCTATGGTTCGTGATGTGATTGAGCCATCCGCCACTGCCATGCGCACAATTTGCCTGTCATCACGTGAAGTGGTGCGCTGAGGTGGATGCGATCGAACACGCCGGTCCGTCGTACCCTCCTGCATCCAACGATCACATATCCGCATTACAGTTGTTTGGTTTCGTCCAACACAACTACCGATTTCCCTGAAAGATAATCCACAATCTCGGTAGGCCAGTATCCTTCCTCTGTCGAACTCGGATACTTGATCAAAAGATGATCGCTGTTTTCGACGAGGCATAATTGATCGTTTTTTTGAAAAAACCACAAGAAAAACACAATTGCCGAACTTGAAATCGTCGAAATCTCCAAGCCTTAAATAGCGCTTTTAAGTGGCGCCACAGGCGCGCGTGATGTGCGTCTGCGCTGAAATTCTAATCATTTGCATATCTCACCTCCTTTAATGCATGTTGTAAATTTCATGTTATTTGCATGTTTCCTTCAGGGTGTTGCATTTACAGTGACCAGCAGTGTATTATTTGTTGATTAACATTTACAAGTTAAGGACGTTTCATATTTTGAAACAGGGGTTATCAGGTCATATAGGGTCTTTTAATTACATTGTGAAAAAGAAGTGTATATATATCACGTATAAAGTGCATAAACTGTGTATAGGACATGTAATTTCAAATTATTATTCATATTAATTATTTCTTGTTGACTAGCGTTTAAATTAAGGTGGTTTTATATTTTGGTATAGGGGTTATAAGAACATATAGGGTCTTTTAATTACATTTTGAAAAATAAGTACATAAATTAAGTATGAGATGTATAAATTATGTATAAGACATGTAGTTTCAAATTATTATTGATATTAATTAATGTTTGTTGATTAACGTTTAAGTTAAGACCGTTTTATCTTTTGAAACTAAAGTTATCAGATCATATAGGGTCTTTTAATTACATTATGAAAAAGAAGTATATAAATTACGTATGAGATGCATAAATTGTGTATAAGACATGTAATTTCAAATTATTATTGATATTAATTATTATTTGTGGATAAACCTTTAAGTTAAGGCCGTTTTATATTTTGCAACAGGGTTTATCAGATCATATAATGTCCTTATAATTACATTATTAAAAAGAAGTATATAAATTAAGTATGAGGTGTATATATATTGTACAGGACATAGGATTTCAAATTATTACTGATATGAATTATTATTTGTTGATTAACGTTTGAGTTAACGACGTTTAATCTTTTGAAACACAGGTTATCAGATCATATATGGTATTTTAATTATATTATGAAAAACAAGTATTTAAATTATGTCTGAGGTGCATAAACAGTGTATAGGACATGTAATTTCAAATTATTATTGATATAAATTATTATTTGTTGATTAACGTTTAAGTTAAGGCGATTTTTATCTTTTGAAAAATGGGCTAAAGATAATATAGGGTCTTTCTATAACATTATTAAAAATTAGTACATAAATTACGTATGAGTTGTATAAATTGTGTACAGGACATGTAATTTCAAATTATTATTGATATTAATTATTAAATGTTGATAAACGTTTTCAAATTAATTCCGTTTTACATTTTGATACAGGAGTTATCAGATCATATAGGATCTTTTAATTACATTATGAAAAATATTAAGTATATCATACGTAAATACCATACGAAATAATATCATACGAAAAATATCAAGTGTCATCATACGTAAGTATATAAATTACGTATGAGGTGTATAAATTGTCTACGGACATGTAATTTCAAATTATTATTGTTATTAATTATTATTTGATGAAAAACGTTTAAGTTAAGGCCGTTTTATGTTTTGAAAAAGGGGTCATCGGATCATATAGGGTCTTTTATTAACATTCTGAAAAAGAAGTATATAAAGATGTGTGTGTGTGTGTGTGTGTGCGTGTGCGTGTGTGCATGCGAGCGTGCGTGCGTGTGTGTGTGTGTGTGTGTGTGTGTGTGTGTGTGTGTCTGTGTGTGTGTGTGTGTGTGTGTGTGCGTGCGTGCGTGCGTGCGTGCATGTATGTATATGCATGTATTTATATGCATGTATATATATATATATATATATATATATATATATATACATATATATTATACCACCCCGTAAGGAAAATGCTTATATCTTTGAGGTATTATCCTAAAGATGTCAAAGTACGTATAAAATTTCTCTGAGTCATTAATCTCATTTAATAAAAAAATTTCATTAATTTTTCTTACTTTTCCGTATGAAATTGCACTGAGTCATGTATCAAATAAATTTAAAATATTTTATAATTTCTTGTTATAAAATAGTTACTTCATGAAGTAACTATATTCACTAGTTTTTGTTATTTATAATTATTTTTAATGGGGTATTCATTTAATCCCGTTAAATTATTTTTTAAATTTTTTCCCGTGTTTCATATGAATTTCAGTGAGTCATTTACTTCATTCAGTTCAAATAATTTAGTGTTTTTTTACAGTATCCATATGAAAATTTTTAAAGGTAGTCATTCATTTTATTTAACTAAAATATTTATTACGTTTTTCTATATGCATTTAAAATTTAATGTGTCATCGATTCCAATGAATTATTTTTTTTTACTTTATTCCCACTTTTCCAATGAAAATTCATTTAATAAATTAGAAGTACTGCACTGTTTTTTTTTTGCATTGAAGTGAAATAAATGAGCCATTCATATTTTTTCACAGAGTAAAAAATATTATTATGTTGCCTTTTCATATGAAATTTCACCGAGTCATTCATTTCTTTGTGTAAAAATATTTTACTCTTTTCTTTTATTCATATGAAATTTCGACTAAAATCGGTGCATTTCGCCTAAAAGCTGAGAAAATGATTTTTCGCAATAACTCAAGAAATAACCCAAGCAGACACTAAATTGCACTGCGGCCCTCTTAAAGGCCCGTACAGTTAATATAGTACAGTTTGAGGAACATTTCTTTTACTGTATGTTAATATTTTTTTTGATAATGTCCAATCGTCTGCCGCATTAGCAAGAAAAAAATATTTCTCTGTCTTTTTCGTTGTTATGCACGTGACAAAATTAAAAGAAGAGAAACCCCGTGATCAGAATTTAATAAATTAAATTCTAAAAATTATTCTTTAAAAATTCACCAAAACTCAGAAAAGGGAGGTAAATATTCGAAAATGATTTCATTTTAAAGTAATTTTTAAGATCTTTCTCGTGATATAAATTTTATAACCCTCGGATTAATATTTTAAATGCAAACTGTAAAGAATATTACAAAAACATATTAAAAATTTAATTTAAAAATTTCTAAGAAGAATTTTTCAAAAATCTCTTTTAGTGCACCGCTGCACTATAAGAAGAATCGTCATGCAAAATGTCAGCCCTTTATGTCAAGCGGTTTGGTCTGTGCGTTATATGTCAGTCAGTAAGTCAGTTACGGGAATTGTTATATATATATATATAGATATAGATTTTGTGATTTCTCTCATTCCTAATAACCTTCTGCGAAAGAGTGGAAACGCTCCCGGTTTTTATCAGACGTTTGTCAGTCAAAGTCCATTCATGCTGTCGACCCCAACCTTGGAAAACTCACAACCTCCGAGTTAATCAAAACGGTCTGCCCGGAACGAGCCGAGAATATGGGAGAGAAGCTGCAAGGAGAAGGATTCTGGGATGAAAAGAGTTGGCTCTATTATCCGAATCCCACTTGAGAATGGCTGGACATGTCAAAACATGGGTCTGAGGAAGCTTTATCACTGCTTGGCTGTTAAAGGGAGATCGATGTATTTGCTAGAAAGCATTTATATCCAGCAAGAGGCTTCAGAGAATTAGAGTTCTGGTGTTATGTAACTGCAACGATTTCTAGTCCAGACGTCTTATGTAATCTTAAGGTGACAGCCTACGTTCGAAGCTAACTTTTTTTAATTATTTTTTAAAGGACTTTTTTGTCTTTTATGGTAAAATAGCTCTTAAAAATTAAAAAAGGAACAAAAACTGACCTGTAGATACCATACTTTTTTATTAATTGGTCAATTTGAAGTAATTTTTAAAGAAATTTAGCTAAAATGCCTATCCTTCTGCACAAAATTCCAATGCTACTATTTTAATTTCCATCTCAAACATGATACATATGACAGTTATCTTCAAAATGACCTACAATCTAAGAGAAATTTTGAAGTGCAGAAATAATACACAAAATTTTATGTTCCAATATGAAAATTTTCCCCGATTCGTCATTCCTTTCCTTATAAAAACACCCCCAAATAAAAAAACTATTTATTATACATCAATTATCGTGCGTCATTCCATTAACAATAACATCTAAAATATTTCCTGAAAATTTTATCAAATTATATACATTATTATTTGAGATATCATGATAACGGTAAAGATTTGTGCTAAAAAACATAATTCTGAGAAAAACGCAAAATTTTATGTTCCTATATGAAAATTTTCCCCGATTCGTCTTTCCTTTCCTTATAAAAACACCCCCAAATAAAAAAAAAACTATTTATTATACATCAATTATTGTGCGTCATTCCATTAACAATAACATCTAAAATATTTCCTGAAAATTTTATCAAATTATATACATTATAATTTGAGATATCATGATAACGGTAAAGATTTGTGCTAAAACACATATTTCTGATAAAAACGCATTGAAAGTTCCTTCCCATTGAATTCCTTAAATGTGTATCTACAGAATACAGGGTTGCTCGTAAACGGAAGGATATAATTTTTTTGTAATGGCTAATTTTCAATTATCTGATCTGCGACAGAACTTGAGTTAATCTAGTATATATATAAAACAGTTCCGTAACTGACTGACTGACAGACAACGCACAGACCAAACCGCAAGACCTAAAGGGCTGAAATTTTGCATGGCGATTATTCTCATAGTGTAGGGATGCACTAAAAGAGATTTTTGAAAAATTCTTCTTAGATTTTTTTAAATTAAATTTTTAAGCTATTTTTTAATATTCTTAAAAGTTTGCATTTAAAATAATAATCTGAGGGTTATAAAATTTATATGACGAGAAAGATCATAAAAATTCCGTTAAAATAAAATCTTTTTTGAATCTTGACCTCCATTTTCTGATTTTTGGTGAATTTTTAAAGATTAAACTTTAGAATTTAATTTATTAAGTGCTGATCACGTGGTTTCTTTTCTTTTAATTTTGCGTCACGTGCATAACAACGAAAGACAAAAAAAAAATTTTTCTTGCTAATGCGGCAGACGATTGGACATTATCCAAAATAATATTAAAATACAGTAAAAGAAATGTTCTAGAAACTGTACTATATTAACTGTACTATATTATTTAGCATGTTCTATTAGATTTAATTTGAATATTTTCTTCTACATTATTTTGTCAATAAAAATATCCGTTACGATTTTTTATAAATATATTTTTTCGTTTTTTTACATCAATTGCATACATTGATCGTTGTATTTATTATAAATATATTTATACATATTTTTGTCATTAATTGCATACATTGACCGTTGTATTTAATTTGAATGTACTCCGTAGCGAAGTATGGGTTTTCAGCTAGTCTTACATAAATACAGATTAAATATTACTTTGTATTCTTTTTACTCATTCTTCTATTCAAAAAAATTTTCTCAGAGAATAAAATTATCGAATGTTTTTTTGGATGCATATTTATATATATCGAAATAATATTTTGTGCACATACATACATATATCTATAATGCATGTATAAATATGTGTGGACATTTGTACCACTAAGCTGTGTTCATGCATGCGTATGGATAGTTTTGAATACATCTTACATGCGTTTGTATAAGTGTCTAAGTTACTTATATATGCGTGTACAATTTACATGTATGCGTTAGAGCATACATAAATACATTCATATCTACAATGGGCGTGTATGTTTGTAAGTGAGTATGCATTTGTGCAGTTTACATGTTTGTATATATGTATGTTTGAGTAAATATGTGAACAATATCACGTATTTCTCTATGTGCCTATAAAATTGTATATACACTCTGAGACAAAAGAAAAACGACGCCAAGAAGGGGTAATGCAAATTGGACACAAATTAATATACATACAGGTTTCGATGGAAGATGCAAAATTTTAAAATTTGGCGGCCAACGAATGAACATGTGACGCCGCAGCGCATCTTAACAGAATATCTAGCAGGATATTAAAAAGGAGAAATTTCGATTCCAGGTCACAAATTCTTTTGCGAATTGCATTTCGTACACTCAGATAGACAGTAACTATGCCTCGCATACAGGTGCGCGAACAATATGCGCAGATGTCAGCATTTGAGAGAGGACGCGTAGTTGGGCTGAAAGAATCCGGTTGGTCTAACCGGCGAATCGCTCGACATTTGGATAGGAGCGATGCTACTAATAGACGATGTTGGCAGGAATGGGTGAACCATGGCCGAACACAGCGTCAAAGAGGAAGCGGTCGGCCTAGAGAAACGACAGAACGTAAGGACCGAGCAATCGTCAAAGCGGCGATCTAATGCTCCAGTTGGAGAGACTTTGGCACGATATCCCGCAGGAGGACATCCGCCACCTCTATCAATGAATGCCAAGCCGAATAACAGCTTGCATAAGGGCCACAGATGGACCAACGCGTTATTGACTTTTTCACTTTATGAAGCTCTTGAATTAATCATCCATCTTTTCTCAAATTTTAATCATTTGTTTTTCGGTACATGTACATCACATCTACCGATTTTCGTCGCGTAACTCCTTGGTGCATCTTTTTTTTTGTCTAAGAGTGTACATGTGAACGTATGAATATTTACATGAATACAGTTACACATTGTTCGTGATAATTGAACGTATGTGTACATATGATATATCAAAATTTTAATTTTACTTTTGATTACATTCCCTCTAACCCGTAAATTACAAAATTTAAGTAACTTATTTTTAAGGGCATTTTAATAGTGAATTTTATGGGTGGCTTCTTTACTACACATACGCAATCGGGTAGATAATGTAAATCACTGATCTGAGTATCACTCTCTCAATAGGCTCGGATCAGCACTTGGACGTATGCAGCAAATTTAGCACAATTTTCGAAAATCGACTGATTTAATTTTATTGTGTCCATTTGGTATATTTATGAAAACATTGTATTTATATTTTTAAAAATTGTTCTGTTTGGATATTTTCACTTTGAAATGCAATCTATATATATAAAACAGTTCCGTAACTGACTCATTCATTCACTGACTAACTGACTGACTGACATACAACGCACAGACCAAACCGCTGGACCCAAAGGGCTGAAATTTTGCATGGCGATTCTTCTAATAGAGTAGGGGTGCACTAAGAAAGATTTTTCAAAAATTCTTCTTAGATTTTTTTAAATTAAATTTTTAAGCTGTTTTTTAAACTTTTTTACGTTTGCATTTAAAATAATACATTGAGAGTTATAAAATTTATATCACGAGAAAAATCATAAAAATTCCTTCAAAATGAAATTTTTTTCGAATCTTTACCTCCATTTCCTGATTTTTGGTGAATTTTTAAAGATTAATTTTTAGAATTTAATTTATTAAATGCTGATCACGTGATTTCTTTTTCTGGTACTTTCAATAAATTTATCGTCACGTGCGTAACAACTAAATAGACAAAAAAAATATTTTTTTCTCTTTCTAATGCAGCAGACGATTGGATATTATCCCAAAAAAATGCATATCCCTTACGATTTTTTTATAAATATATATATATAGATAAATATATATTTTACATCATTTGTATACATTGATCATCGCATTTATTATAAATATATATATTTATTTTTTGGCATAAATTGCATACGTTGACAGTTGTATTTAATTTGAATGTATTCCGTAGCGAAGCGCGGGTTTTCAGCTGGTATTTTTATAAATTGTTCTGTTTGGATCTTTTCACTTTGAAATGCAATCTACAAATACATTTAAGAGATTACACGATTTTCTAGATTTTGCAAAAAAAAGTCTTCCGTATGTCTGTAAAACTGAAATTTCTTGCATTTTCTTATCAACCAGAAACTGATGTAACATGACTTGAAATATAGTTATATTTCAAGTCACTTGACAATAATGATCATTATTGTCAAGTGAGGGAAATGGAAAAGAATTTTAGAAAGTTATAGGATTTAATTGTTGCCGATAAATTGTATGTAACATTGGATTTCAAATTTAAAGAACACATAGATGTTCTTGAGGTTGAAACATGGTATAGCCAAAATCAATTAGGCTTTGAATGTGACTGCAAATTATAATTTATTTGTTTAAAAAATATACCTCATAAAATACAAATACGTATGCCTTTATTATAACATTCGGTCTGTGATTATTAAATTTTGAAAAATTTAAGCTATCAATATATCCGTAGTCTATTTTAAGGCTTTGATTTTAAAACTTAGTACCTATTAAATATAAATGTTCTACAACGAATTGTTTTTTATGGTATTTTAAAGGAGAGTTTTAAAGGTGGCTTCTTTATATCAGCATACATTGTATATCTCATTGCACAAATATGTAATTTGGTATGTAATGTAAATCACTCATCCTAATACGTATCACTATCTCTGGACTTCCGCATCGAAATACTCAGCGAAAAAAATTATTTTTTGAAAATAATAGGTGAAGTTGAAGCACTAAAAGCAGTTCCCTGGAATAGAGATATACAAATGGACTTAATACAGGAAATGTGGAAGAATATATTACAGGATGTCAGAGGAAAATTGAAAATTGGTATCCACGTTATCAGTGTAAACAACTTCAAGATCAAAATAGTATATTTTTATAAACTTGTCCGTCACTGCACTTTGAAATGCAATCTACAAATATTTGGACTTTAGACAGAGATACATTTTATTCTTGATTTACAAAAAAAAAAAAGTTTTCACGCATTTCCTCAAACTGGAATTACTTGCATTTCCTTATCTGCCAAAAATTGATGTAACTTACCCTGAAATAAAATTTATTAGCTTAAAAAATATATCTAATAAAGTATAAATAGGTACTCCTTTATTTTATCCCGGAGTCTGTGATTTTTAAATTTTGTCATTTTAAGCTATCAGTATATCCGTAGTCTATTTTAAAGCTCTAAATTCAAAACTTAAAACCTGTAGAAATATAAATATTGTACAACGTAATTATGTTTTATGGTATTTTAAAGGATAGTGTTAAAGGTATATGAGCATACTTTATCAAAGGTATATGATATTTTAAAGGAGGCATACTTTAACAAAGCATATCTCATCGCATAAATATGCAATTTGATACGTGATGTAAATCACTTATCCATGTATCAATATCTCTCGAATTCCTCATCGAAATACTAAGCGAAATAATTATTTTTTGAAAATAATAGGTGAAGTTGAATCACGTAAAGCAGTTCCCTGGAATAGAGATATACAAATAGACTTAATATAGGAAATGTGAAGAATATAGTACAGGAAATCAGAAGAAAATTGAAAATCGGTATCCAGGTTAACAATGTAAATAACCTCAAGATCAAAATAGTATATTTTTATTAACTGGTCTGTCACTCCACTTTGAAATGCAATCTACAAAGATTTGGAGTTTAGACAGACATACCGTTTATTCTTGATTTACAAACAAAAAAGTTTTAACTCCTTTCCTCAAACTGAAATTACTTGCATTTTCTTATCAGCCAGAAACTGATGTAACTTACCTTGAAATAAAATTTATTACTTAAAAATATATCGAATTAAGTACAAATACGTACTCCTTTATTATATCTCTGGGTCTGTGATTAATAAATTTTGTCAGTTTAAGCTATCAGTATATCCGTAGTCAATTTTAAGGCTCTAAATTCAAAACTTAGTACCTGTATAAATATAAATATTGTACAACATGATTCTGTTTTATGATATTTTAAACGAGAGTTTTAAAAATAGTTTCTTTGTATGAAAATACTTTAACAAAGCATATTGCTGGCCAATCCAGCCTAGCAAACTTACTGTACACAATATTCGCATACTTTCAGAGTTTCGCGGATACAGGCACTTGTTTACGCAAAATGTAAGAGCAGGTGATCAAGTAAACGCGAGGCGGATGGTATTTTAAGAATGCTTAGGAGAATAAGAAAAGGGTTTTATATAATTTAAAGAAGTTCAAAAATGGTTACATTTGGACATAGCTATAAAATTTTACATGGAAGGTTGGTAAGAAAGGGAAATGTGTGGTAAAAATATTTATAGTAGAGGAGAAAAATGATAGATAAGGCCCGCATTAGAAAGAGGCCTGTATTACAAAGAGAACAGGGTTTTCATCTTGAATAGTGGCAGTGGTCAGTAAGGAGTCATGTCGACACCGAAGATAACTTGGGGTAAATCCCATTATATAATTCTGTCTGAGTAACAGAAGATAAATTATAATTATATATATATATATATTTTATTTTTTGTTTTTTCGGAGGACCCAATTTCATTACTTAAAGAATATTAATCATTTTTAATACTTTTATACAAGTGTTTATTATGTAGTAAACTTAATTATATCTATACTAATAAAGGGACAAGTGGATGTCGAGAGATCACGTGACCGTAACTCATCCGGGCGGGCCACTCCTCGAAAAAAAATGGCCGACAAATATACAGGAAAATCGGTGTATTTTTTTTCTCATAAAAGTACATAAATGTTACATATTTGGAAAGAGTTTCGAAAACTGATAATTTTTTCTGCGTACACTTATTCTGTTAATTCAATAGTTTTAGAGATATTTTCATTCTAAAATCACTCACTGCTGAGAAACCAAATCATCTGGAGCAGTGGTGCTGCCATCTGTCGGCAGCGACGGGAATGAAAATTGAAAGGAATTAATTCACTTGAATTTAATACATTTGTAGGCTTTTTTTTTCTTTTGTGGGGCCCGAAGTACATAAATATGTTACACGGATGGCTTGAGCGTAGCTAGGCGAAGCCCGGCTAGTATATAATAGCCGTTGTCTCTGTATAACACTTCCGGGCTGTACTCATCTTTCAATTGAAGCCCTCAGTAAACAAACAGCCGGTTAGGCTTAATTTCAATTTCAGATGTGGATCAGAATTTTTTCTTACCTAAAAACTAATATCTTCTCCATCAAATCACGTTTGTTCAGCCTATTTTTCTATAAAACATTCAGAACTTAAAAAAATTGGATGCTTTTAGCTGTATATTTAACAGTTTTTAAAAATCTGCTTACTTTTGCGATGAATTCTGAAAGTAAACAAACTTGAATGTGAATGAATCAAGTAGCTCAAGTATTCATATCGCGTAGTGAGCTGTAAAAAACTGGAAGGCAGTCTACTACTCCAATCGCATGAAAAACTAAATAATTAAAAGTAATGAAAGTGTTTGTTTTTACAAGGTGTGGATTAAATGCAATATTGTTAGATAATTCGGGATATTTTTTAACTTTCATATACTTTTTCCATTATGACGTCATTATTAGTATTATGACGTCAAAATGACGGGTTGGATGGCAGTCTACTACTCCAATCGCATGAAAAACTAAATAATTAAAAGTAATGAAAGTGTTTGTTTTTACAAGGTGTGGATTAAATGCAATATTGTTAGATAATTCGGGATATTTTTTAACTTTCATATACTTTTTCCATTATGACGTCATTATTAGTATTATGACGTCAAAATGACGGGTTGGATGGCAGTCTACTACTCCAATCGCATGAAAAACTAAATAAATAAAAAATAATGAAAGGGTTTGCTTTTACAAGGTGTGGATTAAATGCAATATTGTTAGATAATTCGGGATATTTTTTAAATTTCATACACTTTTTCCCTTATGACGTCATTATTAGTATTATGACGTCAAAATGACGGGTTGGATGGCAGTCTACTACTCCAATCGCATGAAAAACTAAATAAATAAAAAATAATGAAAGGGTTTGCTTTTACAAGGTGTGGATTAAATGCAATATTGTTAGATAATTCGGGATATTTTTTAACTTTCATATACTTTTTCCATTATGACGTCATTATTAGTATTATGACGTCAAAATGACGGGTTACCTTCTAGTTATATGATATTCGTAATAAATAATATTGTTAATTTTAAATATGGTCCTCATCATTTAATACATAAGAGTTGTCTCTTTTTCTATGGATTTTACACGCTGGGCATGTTCGTACCTAGGAAATGTAATTTTAATATTTAATAATACTTAATATAAACTAAACCCAATTCGACCCAGCAATATCTCATCGCACAACTATGTAATTTTGTACGTAATGTAAATCACTGACACCAGTATCAATATCTGTCGAATTCCGCATCGAAATACTCAGCGAAAAAATTATTTTGGGAAAATAATAGGTGATGCTGAAACACGAAAAGCAGTTCCCTGGAATAGAGATATACAAATGGTCTTAATACAGGAAAAGTGAAGAATGTAGTACAGTCGAACCCCGTTATAGCGAACTTCAAGGGACCAAAGGTTTCGATCGCTATATCCGGTGGTTCGCTATATCCAAACCGTTAAGAAAAATGTTTGAGTTCACAAGATGTATAACTCATTAGTTGCTATGTGGATTCAATGATGATGTATTAAAAAAAGATGATAAAATCTATTAAAAATGATCATTAATGAATTATATTGAGTAATATCGATTACATTAAACTGACACAATACTAATTAAATTAACTAAAAATGAATGCAAGTGGAAATAAATTCATTTTGCCTTCAATTGTTGCTCACTGTTTTGAGACAGAAATAATCGGTAATCTTCTGCTGACGTGATGCCGATTTCAAAAGCATTTTATGAATTTCTTTGTCCAATACATCAAATGACTCCAACACTCTTTCTTCCACTGTTTGTGTAGACAAAAACTTATTAATTACACGCATCGCTACCGTAGCATCTGAGATGGTGGGGATTTCGTCATTTATGTGCTCCTCTTCATCAGCATCGGATACGTAATCTTCGATTTTAGAATGATTCATTTTAATTTCTTCCACAATATCTTCATCGGTCGGATTTTCGCATGTAATGACTTCATCATCACGTTTCGAACAATTCCATGTCACAAACTGAGAATGATGAAATTTTGTGCTTTTCTAGCCACATCGCGATAGGTAAATCTTCATCATCTTCTTCAACATTCTTAAAAGTTTAAAAATTTTTAAAAATTCAGTAGTCGACTGAAAAAAAAACGGTTCGTTATAGCCGATTCTTAAGATTTTGGAGGTTCGCTATAAAAGAATAAATTAGCATTAAGTACAATAGGAAAACCGCGGGACCAAAATTTTCTTTCGCTATATCCGGGAGTTCGTTATATGCCGGGTTCGTTATAACGAGTTTCGACTGTACAGGAAATCAGAAGAAAATTGACGATCGGTATACAGATTATCGGTGTACATAACTTCAGGATCAAAACAGTATATTTTTAGTAACTGGTATGTTTGTATCATTGCACTTAGAAATGCAATCTACAAATATTTGGATTTCCTCTAAACAGAGATTACACGATATTCTTGGTTTACAAAAAAGAGTTTTTGCTCATGTTTGTAACCTGGGATTTCTTGTATTTTCTTATCAACCAAAAAATCATGTAACGTAGCTCAAAATGTAGTTTATTAGCTTAATAAATATACCTAACAAGGTACAAATGCGTACTCCTTCACTAAAACACTGGATTTGTGATAGTTAAGGAGGTCCACGAGGAAAAATTCTTCAAATTTTCGAAAAAAAAATCATTGCGTTAAAAAATTTTTGTGTTCTTTTCCTCTTAAAAGGACGTTTAAATCATGTTTCTATCTTAATTCAAACAGGAGATATTAATTTTTTTTTGCAACTTTCTAATAGCAGCCAATCTTTGTTTAAACCCGTAAATATGTTTTTCTGCGTGATGGGGATTTTCACCATTTCTCGTCTTTAAAGTGTTATAAGTCAAGAACCGTTAAAGATAAACGGTTCAAACTTTGAACATGTCTTTTTCAATTATTTTAATTTAATGTATATTGTGTGTGTATATATTACACACACACACACACACACACATATATATATATATATATATATATATATATATATATTTATATTTATATATATATATATATATATATATATATATATATATATATATATATATATATATATATATAACCCCGTTTTAAAGAGGGGAAAATGGGCTCCGTAAGCTAAAGATGTAAATGAGAGTTTTAAGGATGGGTCCATTTGTATGAGCATACTCTTACAAAACATGTCTCATTGCTCAAATATGTAATCCGTTACGCAATTTAAATCACTGATCCCAGCACTATCTCAAGAGATAGTGATACTCAGATCAGCACTTCGACGTGCATAGAAAATTTGACACAATATTTGGAAATGTACTGATTTATTTTTACTACTTTCATAGAGTTCCGTATCGAAACACTCAGCGGAAAAATTTATTTTTGGAAAATGGAACGCGATCTTGAAGAACGAAAATAAGCTCTCTGGAGTAGAGAAATATAAATGGACTTCGTATAGGAAATGTGTATAATCAAAAGAAGATTGAAAATCGGTATCCAGTGTAAATAGTAACCAAAGTAAATAACTTCAGGATAAAAATAGTCTACTTTCAGTAACTGGTCTCTTTGGATCCTTCCACTTTGAAATACTATCTACAAATATTTGGACTTACTATAAACAGAGATTACACGATATTCCTTATTTACGATAAAAGGTTTTACTCAAGTCTGTAAACAGAAATTTCTTGCATTTTCTTACCAGCCGGAAACTGATGTAACGAAACTCTAATTATACTTTATTAGCTTATAAATTAAATCCAATTAACTATAATTACGTATTCCCTTGTCAAAACATGGGTATCTGATGACTAAAATTTTATCAATATAAGTTACCCGTCATGTATTTTAAGAGGAAAAGGGACCTTCAAACTAGAATTTTTAAATTTTCAATTTTTCAACTCTATATACAAATTGAAAATAATTTTATTTTTTACTACATTAAAAACCCTTAGAATCCAAAATAAGGATTTTTTTGCAGGATAATGACTGTTTTTCAAATTTTTTTTCAAAAGTGCTAACGTTTTTCAAAACGCTCTATGCGCATTCTACATATTAATTAAAGTCTTTAAATGTTTTATAAGTTTATCATCTATAGACATAAAACAGTTCCGTAACTGACTCATTCATTCACTGACTGACTGACTGACTGACATACAACGCACAGACCAAACCGCTAGACCTAAAGGGCTGAAATTTTGCATGGCGATTCTTCTAATAGTGTAGGGGTGCACTAAGAAAGATTTTTCAAAAATTCTTCTTACATTTTTTTAAATTCAATTTTTAAGCTGTTTTTTAAACTTTTTTTACGTTTGCATTTAAAATAATACATTGAGGGTTATAAAATTTATATCACGAGAAAGATCATAAAAATTCCTTCAAAATGAAATATTCGAATTTTTACCTCCATTTTCTGATTTTTGGTGAATTTTTAAAGATTAATTTTTAGAATTTAATTTATTAAATGCTGATCACGTGATTTCTTTTTCTGGTACTTTCAATAAATTTATCGTCACGTGCGTAACAACTAAATAGACAAAAAAATATTTTTTTCTCTTTCTAATGCAGCAGACGATTGGATATTATCCAAAAAAAATGCATATCCCTTACGATTTTTTTATAAATATATATATATATATATAGATAGATAGATATATATTTTACATCAATTGTATACATTGATCATCGCTTTTATTATAAATATATATAATTATTTTTTGGCATAAATTGCATACGTTGACCGTTGTATTTAATTTGAATGTACTCCGTAGCGAAGCGCGGGTTTTCAGCTAGTATGCATATAAATATAAATGTGCATTTAATTTTTTTATAAGAATCTAAAGTCTTAAATAAATTTTTTATATTCTGCCTGTTAGTTTTTATGATTTTACTTTATTTTATGGTCTATAAATTTGGAAAATATGTGTGATTTCAAAGAATTATGCACAGATTAGCAACAAACTCTTCAATTAACAATTCTAAGAAATTTTGAAGATATCAGAAGAAAATGAATACGCGTGGAGACTTTTGAAAAATTCTAGCATTTTTGAAGAATTTTTTGACAAACATGTGAAATTCCTCCACAAAATTCTTCTTTGTGAATTCTAAGTATCTTCAATGTAGCAGAAAATAATATTAATTATACTGATGTAGTATATAGTGTAAAAATATTGAAAATTAACGGAGAACGAGATTGAAGGCCCTTCTTTTCCCTTAAAGCCCTTATTTTAAAAATTTATATTTATAAAACAGTTCCGTGACTGTCTGACAGACAGATAGCGGACAGACCGAACCATTGGACCTAAAGGGCTGAAATATTGCACGGCGGTTCTTCTCATAGTGTAGGGGTGCACTAAGAAAAATTTTTGAAAAATTCTTCTTAGTTTTTTTTAAATTAAATTTTTAAGCTGATTTTTAATATTCTTTAAAGTTTGCATTTAAAATATTAATCTGAAGGTTATAAAATTTATATCACGAGAAAGATCGTAAAAATTCCTTTAAAATGAAATTTTTTTCGAATTTTTATCTCCATTTTCTGATTTTTGGTGAATTTTTAAATGTTAAAATTTAAAGTTTAATTTATTAAATGCTGATTACGAGATTTCTTTTCTTTTTGTGATACTTTAAATTAATTTTGCGTTACGTGCATTACAACGAAATAAATTGAGAAAAAAATATTAAAATACAGTAAAAGATAAAATTTAACCACTAGACTAATTGGGATGGAATTTTTTAAGAATTTAATTCAAATTAGTATGTTTTATGGATATTAAACATACAAATTAATTGCATACATTAAGCGTTGTATTTAGTTTGAATATTTTCTTCTACATAATTTTGTCAATAAAAATATCCGTTACGGTCTTTTCACAAATATATTTTTTTGTTTTTGTTATTTTGGCATTAATTGCATACATTGGCCGTTGTATTTATTATATATATATATATATATATATATATATATATATATATATATATATATATATATATATATATATATATATATGCATTTATTGCATACATTGACCGTTGTATTTAATTTGAATGTACTCAGTAAGGAAGCACGGGTATTCCACTAGTTAATTCATATAATTGAAAAATATTGTGCAGCGCATTGCTGTTTTTCAGAAATTGATTCGTCAATACAAGATACTGATTAATTTTTACGAAGGATATTTTGTCACAAATATTTTTTATTCATGTTTAACTTTTTGCCTGATTGTATAAATCAGGCAAAGTATGATCACTAAAACTAATTTCTCTTGTCGCCCAACAGATGGCGTTTGTAATCATTTATCCTAATGCTACAGATTTGAGTGATATTTCCGCGTTTAAGCTGTTTTAAGCTGGGAACAAGATGTGTCAAGAAGGAGATCAATGCCTTTGTTTATACTTTTCCCCACGTTTTCGTGATTTGTATTTGAAAATAACGTACATTTAATTTAAAATGCATATCATAGGTTTGTTTAATTTTCCTTTCCTTGATTGAAAAGCTTTTTTTTTTCAGTTTCACCTCAATATGCATTTTTTACATATTTAGGTACGCCTTTTATAAAACCTATTCAAGCTAGAAACTGAAACTTTTGTATATTTCTGTAGTTCCACGCTGATTTTAAAAATATCTAAAATAATGGATGCAAACCCATTAATATCGAAAACATAAAGGAATATTTTAACTTTTTCTACAATTTTAAGAATAGTCCACAATTTTTTTTTAATTTAAATTAATTTAGAGAAAATATAAAATCCTTCTAATTATTATTAAATAAAATGATTTTTAAAGCTGCAAAATTTGGGGAGGATACCTCCAAAATTATTTTAGAAAAGTATCCCAAACTGACGTAGATTCAGAAAAATTATTTGAAGTAATTAAAAGTTATCTAAAATAATGGATGCAAACCCATTAATATCGAAAACATAAAGGAATATTTTAACTTTTTCTACAATTTTAAGAATAGTCCACAATTTTTATTTAATTTAAATTAATTTAGAGAAAATATAAAATCCTTCTAATTATTATTAAATAAAATGATTTTTAAAGCTGCAAAATTTGGGGAGGATATCTCCAAAATTATTTTAGAAAAGTATCCCAAACTGACGTAGATTCAGAAAAATTATTTGAAGTAATTAAAAGTTATCTAAAATAATGGATGCAAACCCATTAATATCGAAAACATAAAGGAATATTTTAACTTTTTCTACAATTTTAAGAATAGTCCACAATTTTTATTTAATTTAAAGTCATAACCATTATGTTATATTTTAGAGGTAGTCATGTGCCTCTACTAAATAAAATTATGTATATAATAATTACTCTTTGTTTTATATATATGATCAACAACGTTAATTTAAAGTGGAACAAAATGTAACCTACACATTTGTGTATAAATAAATTATTTGCCGATAAACATCTCAATAAATTTGCTTCGCTTTCGCTATTAGGATGTCATATGCACCCTTAATTTTCTCAGTTCTTTTGAGAAAATATATTAGTAACATAAGAAAATAATTTCCTGAAATTCTGTGACATTATTTTGTCCTTTTTTAACTGCCATTTTTTAACTGCCATTTTTAAACTGCCTTTTAAAATACTGCTAGCTGCACTTGTGTGGATATTTGAAGTAGCATTTATTGTGTTTATGATGGTTAGTTTTTCCAAAAGAAGGCAGATAAAAATTGCACATTTTATTTTTTAAAAAAGTATCGCGCCTACTTCAATTTTTCTTTTCAGAATTTTTCTTTTCTTCTGGCAATTTTTCTTTTCAGAAAACCTGTTGACTATTGTGGGTGTATTTAATTCTTGGTCAAGGGTAAAAAAACAAAGAAAACTGTTTGACATTTCGAATCACTACCAAATTGGTAGTAATTGAAAACTTTCCCTCATGAGCACTGTGAAACTGTTTTACTAAATATGGCGTTATAATTAATTTCTATATTTTAAATAAGGATTACATGTACCATTTCAAAGTTTAATTCAAGTATTGCAAAATATATTTTCATTTCAGATTTAGTTTACCAAAACTTTTTTATGAAAAACTTTCTCGATTTTTGTTGGTGTTGCAACTCTTGGTGAAGGGGAAATCAAAGAAACGTGTTTGAAATTTCGAATCATCACCAAATTGGTACTTATTCTTTTATTAAGGATTACATGGATTTGAATACTTACCCAAAAAAAAGCAAATGAAATCTGCAAATTTTATTTTAAAATATTTTTAAGCCTTCGTTAATGGAAAAAATTTTTCAAAAAAAATTTTTTGATAATTGTTGCTGTATGTGATTATTCGGCAAGAAAAATGGAAGGAAACTGTTTGGCATTTCGAATTACCACCAAATTGGTAGTCACTGAAAACTTTCTCTGATAAGGAATGTGAAGCTATTCCACCAAATAAGACTTAATAGTTAACTAAATAATTACAAGATAAAAAGAGCTTTTTATATACCATGTTTTTGAATTTTCTGTTGAATTATATAAACTTGACAATTCTATGTATTAATAAATACTTTTTTAAAATTTTTTTTGATGAATTATCCCATCAACTTGAAAGAAAATGAAGTTAATTGGAAGTTAACTTGCATTTAACTTTTCGTTCCCGTTCCGTCCAATAGATGGCTGCCCCAGTCTACAAAACAAAATTAACTGAAAATAACTGAAAATTAATTTAATTCTGCTTAAAGATGACTAAAAGTATTAAAAAATGCATTGTCATCGTGTTCTGAGATATTCTAAAAGTTTCAAATTTCTAGCTAGTCGGGAAGTTAGTTAAAAATCGATTTCAAGATTTGTACTTGACAAACATACACACAAACACACAAACAAGAAAGCAAGTTAATAAAAACATGGTAATAATGCGTAATAATTCTTTGATTAGCGATAGCAGGGATGGATTTAAATACTGAATTCAATTATCACAATATAATTTTACATTTGGGATCCAATTTACTAAAAGAAGGCAAATTTAAAAACTGCACATTTTATTTTTAAAAAAAGTATTCGCGTACTTGACAGCAAAAAGATAAATAGTTTCAGAAAAACTGTTGACTATTCTTGGTGTATGCAACTCTTGGTCAAGGGAAACAATGAAAACTGTTTGACATTTCGAATCACCGACAAATTGGTAGTCATTGAAAACTTCCTCTGATGACCACTGTTTGTAACTATTGGTCAAAGAAAAAAGGAAGAAAATAGTTTGACCTTTAATCACCCCCAAAATTTGGAGTCATTGAAAACTTTCACTGATGATCAATGGCAAGTTATTTCACTGAATAATGCGTAATAATTAACTAAATAATGGGCAGTAATTCTTATATTAGTGACTATAGAAATAGATTTGAATATTTCATTCAACTATCGAAAAATAAATTTTCATTTCGAATTGAGTTTTGTAAAAGAAAGCAAATTAAAAACAATGTGCATTTTGTTTCAAAAACTTTTTCCTCCTACCTTACGGAAAAAAAATTTTCAGAAAAACATTGCTCACTATTGAATTTACTAAAAGAAAGCAAATTTAAAACACTGTACATATTTTTTTAAAAAGTGTTTCTCCTACTTTACGACAAAAGAAATTTTTAGAAATATTTTGCTGACTATTCTTTCTTTTTTAGCCCTTGGTCATAAAAAAAGGAAGAAACTGTTTGACATTTCGAATCACCAACAAATTGGTGGTCTTTGAAAAATTTCTCAGATAAGAAATGTAAAGTTATTTCACTAAACAATGCGTAATAATTCTTTGATTAGCGATTACATGAATGGATTTGAATATTAAATTCAACTGTCGCAAAATAAATTTTCGTTTCGGATTGAATTTACTAAAAGAAAGAAAATTTAAAACGCTGTACATTTTTTTTAAAGTATTACGTGTGCTTTACGGCAGAAAAAAAATTTCAGTTAAACTTTGCTCAGTACTGTTTTTCTGTTAACTCTTGGTCGAGGAAAAAAAAGGAAGAAAACTGTTTGCCATTTCGAATCATGACCAAATTGGTAGTTATTGAACACATTCTCTGGTGAACATGGTGAAGATATTTCTCTAAATCATACTTAATAATTAATTCCTATTCTTTGATTAGGGATTACATGAATGGATTTGAATATTTCATTCGACCATAGCGAAACAAATCTTTATGTCTCGAAATTAGATTGAATTCTTTATATCGTGTGGAGACTCTGTGACCGAACAGATGACAGGTGGTCTGGTTTTCTCAAATTCAGTTTCCATATTTGTTTCTGTTGATTAAATGCAAATTTCCCTCTTTCAAAGCCTAGAAGGTATTATTCCGTGTGTCTGGAAATAACGTGATTAATTCATGTAGCCCCACAACATTTATTCCTTTCAATATGTATGACTTCAAATTTTACACAGAGCAGTTTGTCCTGTTCTGACGAGTAATGCATTTCGTTCATTCAAATTTCATGATGAACGTGAAACCCAATCATGCTGAGAGATTGTTTCATCAATTTTTCATCCCCTCTAACAAAGTTTTGTCTGTCCCCGCCGTACTGCATGCGAAATAATAAATGGTTGTGTATCAGAATTAAATCACTCGCAAACAATGTTCGATGCATTTAAGTTGTTTTTAAAGTAATTCATTCATTCATTCCTTCTCTCTCTCTCTCTCTCTCTCTCTCTCTCTCTCTCTCTCTCTCTCTCTCTCTCCTCTCTCTCTCTCCTCTCTCTCCTCTCTCTCTCTATCTATCTATCTATCTATCTATCTATCTATCTCTATCTCTCTATCTCTCTCTCTGTCTCACTCTATCTCTCTCTATATCAATCTCTATCTATCTATCTATCTATGTATCTATCTATCATCTATCTATCTATCTATCTGTATCTATCTATCTATCTATCTATAATCTATCTATTTATCTATCTATCTGTATCTATCGCTCTATCTAGCTCTCGAATCCTCTATCTCTGTCTATCTATCTAACTATCTCTCTATATATCTCTCTTTATCTATCTATCTGTATTTCTCTCTCCCTCTATGTATCTATCTATATATCTATCTCATCCTCTATCTATCTATCTGTATCTCTATCTATCTATCTATGTCTATCTCTATCTATCTATCTGTTTCTTTCTCTGTATATCTATCTATCTATCTGTATCTCTCTTTATCTATCTATATATCTGTCTATCTATCTATTTCTATCTCTCTCTCTATCTCTCTATCTATCTATCTGTATATATATCTCTATTTGTCTCTATCTCTGTGTATCTATCTATCTATCTATATATATATATCATTATCTATCTATCTATCTGTATCACTCTTTACCTATCTATCTAACTGCATCCCTATCTACCTATCTGTATCTATCGACATATCTATCTATCTATCTATCTATCAATTTGTATGTATGTATTATATTAGTGACCAACAAGGAGTTTTTTTGAAAATGTTTCTCCTTTCCCTTCGTAATTATTGTATAAAACTTACGATAACTCAACTCACGTACCCCTTCCTCATGCAGCTACTGTACATGAGATAAAGGCCAGTGCATGAAAAAGTTATTGTTTAACTTAGTTAATGTTAACACAATAAGGACTGAAGACATGACTAATGGCGCAGTACAGTCAGCAGCTGCTGACCGGAGACATAAATCAATGTCTAATAGGGAGGTTAAAGTCACGCGCTCAAGTTGAGTCAACGCAGGCGAACTTTTTCTCGCCATAAAAAATTATTTGTAAGTGTTCATCCACACTTGATCCGAATATTAACAATAATAATGATAATCCGAAAGATAATAATTTTTGAAGATTTTTATTTCAAAAAATGAACATTTTGCACAAGGTGTTCATGCATTTTTTAAAAAAATTTCATGGAACAAAAAAATATAAAATTTTGCCCAACGAAACGGTGGTAGCCTAGTGGTAGCGCGTTGGGATTGAGACTGGAGTGCTCGATTCAAATCCCGACAAACTCCATTAAATACTTACGTATCTAAGCCGACTTTGGGCTCATTAAATCTTTAGATTGGAAAGTTCCTCTATGAATTCAGAGAGGTTGGGAGAAGGTACGATTCTCCCAGATGTCGCCCCTGGGGGTGCCGGTCCGAATTGAGGTTGCACCAGCGGGTGGTATTGGTTCACCTGTATGGTGCCCCATTGAAAACAACCAACTATTCTCAAGGTTAATTCTCAAGGTTAATTCTCAAGGTTAAAGTGCAAATTTCTTCATTCATAAGTGCCCCGCACTGGAAAAAAAAAACAACGACAACATTTTGCATAATATATCGCCACAACAAGTATTTTTAACCGATTTTCTCTTAATAAATATAAACTTTTCCTGTGCAGTATTTCGGAGTAGCCAGCATTGTCCAAAACATCAACAAAGTCTCGTTACAGTATACATTTGGAACAACGGTAAGACAAAATGGGCGATCATCGCGGTGTTGAAGGTCAACTTAGTTACCCTTAAGACTAACTAGACCACCAATAACTTACTTTTTTATCAGTTTCGAATGAATTTGGTAATTAGGAAGGGTTCTGATGCAGCCCATATCCGTTTACTACTTTTGTACTGATGAATTATTCATTTTGGGAATAATGTTCTGTATATAAAAGCACTTTTATCTGAAAGAATTTTTCGAAAACCGATTGAATAAATTCTAGAATTTCGTTTTTCGATCCCTTAACATCGTTGACACACTGGTCCTTCCAAATGGAACATACTTTCCTTAATACATTTTCGGAATGTCTCAGACAAAATTTTAATGCAGAGACCGCTGGTTAGAGGGGCTGTGTTCATTTAATAATAACTATATAATGAACAAATGACTTAATTTTGTTGGTACACCTTGCATTGCTACTAGGCTACCTGAAACCTAAAACATATTTCAGTTAGTCACAGTGGGTATCTCACCCTTTACAACGCTAATTTGCTATCAAATCTGGAAAAAAAAAGGATTCCGTAATCAGCCAGAAATCGTAATTCAAACCCAAAGAAATAAGAAATTTGAAAAATATATGCTTCTTATAAAAGAAAATTAATGCTTATATTAAACTAGCTGAAAACCCGCGCTTCGCTACCGAGTACATTCAAATTAAATACAACGGTCAATGTATGCAACTAATGCCAAAATATATATATAATAAATACGACGATCAATGTATACAATTGATGTAAAAAAAACAAAAAAATATATTTATGAAAAATCGGAACGGATATTTTTATAGACAAAATAATGTAGAAGAAAATATTCAAATTAAATCTAATAGAATACTAAAGAATATAGTACAGTTAATATAGTACAGTTTGAGGAACATAATATCTTTTACTGTATTTTAATATGTCCAATCGTCTGCCGCATTAGCAAGAAAAAAAATGTTTTTTTGTCTATTTAGTTGTTATGCACGTGACGATAAATTTATTTAAAGTACCAGAAAAGAAATCACGTGATCAGCATTTAATAAATTAAATTCTAAAAATTAATCTTTAAAAATTCACTAAAAATCAGACAATGCAGGTAAAGATTCGAAAAAGATCTCCTTTTAAAGGAATTTTTATGATCTTTCTCGTGATATAGATTTTATAACCCTCAATGTATTATTTTAAATGCAAACGTAAAAAAAGTTTAAAAAACAGCTTAAAAATTTAATATAAAAAATCTAAGAAGAATTTTTGAAAAATCTTTCTTAGTGCACCCCTACACTATTAGAAGAATCACCATGCAAAATTTCAGCCCTTTAGGTCCAGCGGTTTGGTCTGTGCGTTGTATGTCAGTCAGTCAGTCAGTGAGTGAATGAATCAGTTACGGAACTGTTTTATATATATAGATGGGCGTGTGTTCCTGTTTTGCGTTTACAACAATTTTCCTGTTAGCTGTAATACAGTTTTTTTCGACTTATTCCATCAATCTCAAGGGTCCTGTGTTTCCAAGAGAGGAGCGGATTGGTCAGTGCAGCCTTCTGTGCTAGGCTGTACCAACGTAGTTATAGGTTATCCCCGGTGTTGGTATTCAAATAAATTAACAACAGGTTCTATGTCCTAATCAGTAAGGTGCTTCAGCCGGTTCGCACCGGTTCTGTAAACCGATACTTACATAATTATCCGTTCTACAGAACCGGTGTGAACCGGTTGAATCTCACCACTGGTTATACCTCCTCCCTCATTACATTAGAAAATAGTGGCTAAATCTAAAAATTGTAAAAAGAGTTTGGAATCAATTTTGTTCATCAATTTTTTTCCGTCTTTAGAGCTGCAGAAATATTGTAAATCAACTAAAATTGGTATTTTTAGATACCACTTTTAACTTTAGATAACATATGAACTTTTCAGAACATTTATTTATTTCACTGTTTTATAAAAAGATATCCATCGCAGGAAACTATTTCCGTCTAAAAGATAGTATACCACATTTTATACACATATGTGTACAAATGTATATGCATGTATACGTATATATATATATATATATATATATATATATATATATATATATATATATATATATATATATATATATATATATATATATATATATATATATTTTTTTTACATATATATAGTTACATATATATATATTATAAATATATACATACATACACACACACTTGTTTTGAGGAGAACTTCCATCAGTGCAGCTGTACTGAAATATTAACACTTTTGCAAGTGACGATAATTTCAGTAGAGACTGTCTGACTTTAAAAATATTCGTCTCTTTTGAAAAATGAAAATGATACGCACATAAAGAACATCTTTCTCTACTACGCTTTACAATTTTTAAAAAATATATATATTTCTGCAAGTTGACATTTAGTGAAAAAAAGCGTTCCCCATCAGTTCATGTTGAACTGAGCGAAACCAACATGGCGGCCTCCTTGCACAAGATACTTACTCGCAAATGTAAACATTTTTTTTCTTTATATAAATTTCTCTTCATTGTTGGTGCATCTTCGTTTCCTTTGGCTCCGTGCCACTCTACCTGTAAATAAAGAGCCCATGTTTATTCAATCCTGTTTAGCGTATTTAGAGATTGTAAACAAGATGTAATCTTTTTAGACGTCGTCAGTCAAATAAATCTGTTTTAAATTGCAATCTGGTGTTAAATATTACTCCATTATATCCCATGTTATGACGTGATACTCTAACGCAAAACAATAACCAAAATTAATACCAAACAATTATCAAACAATTCCTAACAATTAACCAAGATCCAAGAATAACAATTAACCAATTCCTAACAATTATCCAAACAATTCCTAAACTGATGAACAAATGCAATTACATTATAATTAGACTACCGTGGCCCTTTCTAAACTTTCGCATAAGAATAAAATACAATTAAATTTATAGCGAGGTTGGTGGTTTATAGTAAGATGAAAGAAGAACCGGTTCATTTGTAGCAATTGTTTATTTGTCAAATAACAATGGCGCGTAAGGATTATACAAAACCAATTACAAAACACCACACTATTGGAGGAGAAGCATAAGGCAAAATAGGGGAACATGAGATATTTACACGTCAAAACACCCTTGTATACAATATTAAAAGTTAAATATGACACAAACGCGTGGAAAATGTGATATTTACATTACAAAATCTCTTTGTGCACAATATTTGACTGTGCCGTTTCGACGCATCCAGGGAAAGAACTTTAGGGCCAAAAGTCCATGTTTCACTTCGATTTTCAAACAAACAATACAATGTGTCATTCTGAATCAACAATTCGTCAGAAGTGGAGGACTTAATATTTAAAATGGTACCTCATTTATAGATTTTGATTAATTATTAAGGGAGGGAAAGGGACCGTCACAAAAAATCACCTTCTAGAAATAATATATATGGTTTTTCCATGCAAAAAGAATAACGTACATATTAAATTAAGTTAGAATATATAATAATTAGAATATTTTGTATAGTAGCTTTTTATTTTCTTTTTGCTAAATTATTAATTTGAGAAATACACTCTGACACATGTCTGAGAATAACTAAAGGACACGAACTCAAATTAAATATCTAATGTTACCATTTAATTTCTCTTAATATTACTTAACATTAATTTAAACATTGATTACAAACTTCTACAGAAATAATCATATTGATATCATACATTAAAAAAATTATTAGAACACATAAAATTCAAATTACATATAATAAATTAGCACTGTACTCTCGCCTGATAAATATAACACAAATAATTATGACTTACCACCACCCTCGTTTGAAATTGAAGCATCTCGTTTCTACTAAGTCGACCAGCGGAATCGGCAAAGCAAAAAAAAAAAAAAAAAATGGCGTATAGTTCTAGATCGGGCCACCACGAGGTCATCTTCCTGTCGCTGCTTATTCTTCAACTGACTAAGAAACGTTTTTTTTTTACTTCTTTTAGAACAGGGGAGAGCAGAGGTCAGCTATGTCCTCGAACAAACACCTTTCAGCTCTCATTGGCTGAAAAGATGTTGCTAGGCTGTTGCTATGGGGACGCTAAGACCCCTTTACAGCCGAGAAGGGGTGGCAAGTCACTCTTTTATTCTTTCACAAAACCTTTCTACACGATACGCTAAATTTGCCTCCGGGAGGTACATACCTTTCTTCCAGAAACCGGTACAAAATAAACCATAGGCGCGATCCCAAACACACATACATCTTAGGACATACATAATAAAACAGATACACTAAAATGTGCATGGAACCGAATAAATGCTGTATCAAGACTATGAGATAAGAAAATATATTTACAAAGTCGAATTCCATGTCACAGTACACCTACGCTGATGTTGCCAATATAGAAACTCATTAATGAAATCACAGAATGATAATAAAAGCAAACGATTTTAAAATTTAAAAGTTCAGTGCGATTGATAATGGTAAAATACAAAAAGCTAGCGCGCGCCATCTAGAAAAATTGTTTATAATTCGATTTTTAAACAATAAGATGTGTGATTATAAATCAACAATTCGTACGAATCGGAGATCTTAATCTTAAATATGATACCTCATTTATCAATTTTGGTTAAGTATGAAGAGAGAAAAAGGTATAAAACAAAAAACACCTTTTAGAAATAATATATATAGAGGAACAAAGGCAACGTTGGTCAGAAAGCCGATAGCGACAAAATTGAAAAACCAAGTGAAACATTAAAACTTCATCCAAATGTTGAAATCACGATAATATTACTAAATTTCTTCTTTCATCGAATTTATGCTTTTTTTATTGACTCAAATATACTAATGAATTACCAGGAGAATTCTTTTGTTCTACAATTAGGAATTACTAAGTATTTACTTTATCACATACAGCTGACATTTTAAAAGAGGTGTGTTTTAAATTAATTCTTCAATAGGTATGAAACCCAATCTAGTTGCTTTCCTTTTAATCGGGAACAAAGCCAAAAGCTCTGTTTTGTTCTCTCACTAACGAGTGTTGACATTAGCGCGATACAAAAAATATTCCCGACTGATGTAAAACAAATGTTTCGCCATCTCTAAAATCCAAAATGTTTGTTAATGCTGCAGCAATATACACTAGTTATCAAAAATTAAGAAAAAATCACAAAAAGAGGGATAACACGTTCAAAACTAGGCCAATCTGTTTAAAATTTGAATATGTTGTTAAGTAAAAGGTGCTGAACAATACTACATTATGCAAAATAGTGGCGCTGCAGTCGGAATACTTCATTTGCGAGGAGCATAAAAGTGCATGTCTCAGAGCAAGGCTGTAATTGTCACTGCGAGGCTGAGATTAGACATCTGGCATAGCCAAATTGTAACAATGACCTCCAGGCATCATTTGACCGAGCAATAGGTCAAGAACTGTGATGGCGAGCTATTGGGAGACTAGACGCAGGACAAAGTCAGACAGAAGTGGCCAGATGGCTAAATGTGAGTCCTCTGTGGTTCATAGACTTTGGCAACAATTTCTAACCACGGATTCGACATCCAGGTGGTTCAGCCAAGGACCCCATACGCTACGACGAGTGCCGATGACCGATATTTGTCATTATGCGCACGAAGGAATAGAACCGCAACTCCGTCTGAACTCAGTCCTCCCTCGCTGCAAGTTCTGGAAGGTTGGTATCAACGTCAACCTTGCGTAGAAGGATTCACGAAGGTGGTCTTCTTGCGAGGCGACCAGTTATTTGCGTCCCGCTCACGTCACGACATAGGCGGGAACGTTTGCAGTGGGCACGTCAACATGTCCACTGGACGCGTGATCAATGGAGGGCTGTTCTCTTTTCGGATGAGTCCAGGTTTAGCCTCCAAAGCGATAGTAGGCGTATTTTGATTTGGAGAGAACCTGGAACTCCTTTTCATCCATCACACATCCGTGAAAGAGATAAGTACGGATCAGGCAGTGTCTGTGTTTGGGGTGGTATCTCTTTGGGTGGACGCACAGACCTCCATGTCTTTCCCCGTGGAAATGTGAATGCGCACACCTATAGAAATGGCATCCTTGATGCTTATGTGCACCCTTATGCCGGGGAAATAGGTGATACTTTCGTGTTACAGGACGATAACGCGAGACCGCACAGGGCTCGCATCGTGGATGCTTATCTTGAGCAGGAAACAGCGCATAGAGTGGCCAGCTCGATCACCGGACCTGAATCCTATCGAGCATGTTTGGGACGCTTTAGGACGACGTATAGCTGCTCTCAATCCTCCTCCTAGGACCCTAGCCACGCCTTCAACTGCTTTATAAGAGCAATGGCTCTCACTTCCTACCGAACTCATAGACCGCATAACTGACAGCCTCACACATCGCTGTTTGTGCTGTATTGCTTCTTGGGGGGGGGGGGTCATACGCCATATTAAAGGTACTTTTCCTATACCAAACTGACATATCCGATTTGTTCATTGTATACAGAGGCTAGCTTCTATAACTCTATAATTGTCTGGCGATTTCTTTTTATGCTATTTTATACCTACCTATGTGTTGTATTATGTGTATAAGTTTCATTAAATTCTGCGCGTAACTTTTTGAGTAATCGCTATTTTTGGGAATTTTCCTTAATTTTTGATAACCAGTGTATATTCGTTAATGCTGCAAAAGTATTTTCAACTCTTTAAAGATGTATGCTTGTCAATACTTCAGAGGGGCTACTGGGTTAGAGCCGTTTTAGTTGCCAGAGGCGGAAGCTGTGTGTGCTAATTTCGGACCTTGTATGCTCCTAAATTGACTACAAATTTAAACATGTTTTTCTGTATACGTACAATATGTAAAGTTTTGTTATTGGCTTTCCTTCCTAGTGCTGCGATTTTAAAGGCCAGCAGTGTATATCCCTTGAACGCAAAGGTGTTGTGATACTTTAAGCTTGGATTTTCGCAAAATTTCCGTAAATATCCACTATTACAAATCTCAATATGATTTCAGTTAGCTCAATTTCATTCATTTTAAGCACAATATCTCATTATCTCGATGTTCTCGTGTTTCTTTTTCCCGATTTTCATCGAATTTTCTTCCTTGAAATTTTCGCCTCACTCTCAAATTTGACAACTGCAAAAAGCTCTTGAGCGTTATTTCAGATGCTTTCGGACAAACATTAAATTCTCTGAGCATCTTCCCGCAATCTCATTAGAGTTGGTGGCAGGGAGTAATTCAACATATAGTTTAATTATACAATTTACATGAATGAGAAATCACTAAATTTAAAATTCCTGTAAATATGCCCTTCCTCAAATTTCAACATAATTTCAATTATTTGACTGTGTCCAAAAACGAAGTAAATTATCTGGTTATCTCGAAGTTTCCATGCTCCTTTATGATGTCTCTTGTCGAACATCCTCTGAATTTTTCCCCCTTTGTCAAATTTGACAACTGCGAGAAGCGTCTCAGTTACGTAATTAAGGGAGCAAATCTCTTTAATTATAATGCGGATTTTAAGAAGTTGTTTGTATTTATTTATGTAGTTTATATAAGGAAATTCACTTGATTGGTAACAAACATTTATCGGCTGCTTGCTTTCTGTCACACTTCTGTCGGTGAAGAACCGCATAAGGCCAACTGATTTCCCCCTTCTATGCGTTAAATGGGGGGCTGTTTCAACCCGCTCACGGCCAACTGTCGATTTTGCAACAGGAATGAACGAAAATGGAGAGATATTTATCTTTACCCACGACATTTAGTCTTTGTTTTCCTTCTTTTTTACCATGTTTTTATTAACTTGCTTTCTTGTTTGTTTGTTTGTTTGTTTGTTTGTGTGTGTATTTGTCCAGTACAAATCTTGCAATCGATTTTTAACTAACTTCCCGAGTAGCCAGACATTTTAAACTTTTAGAATAGCTCAGAACACGATGACAATGCATTTTTTAATACTTTTAGCCATCTTTAAGAAGATTTGAATCCATTTTCAGTTAATTTTGTTTTGTAGACTGGTGCAGCCATCTATTGCCCGGGACAGGAACGAAAAGTTAAACGCAAGTTAATTTCCAATTAACTTTATTTTCTTTCAAGCTGATGGAATAATTCATCAAAAAAAATTTTTTTAAGTATTTATTAATACATAGAATTGTCAAGTTTATATGATTCAACAGAAAATTTAAAAACATGGTACATAAAAAGTTCTTTTTTTTTGTAATTATTTAATCCAACTTAAAATCTTCTCTCAAAATTATCCGAATAAGTGTTTTGCTTAAGCGGGGCACTTCTCAATGGAGACTTTATTTTTACGATTAATAATACAATAACAAAATTATTCATTTAAATTTATATACATTTGAAACAAAATATTACATAATTAATCTACTACCTCCAACTCTTTTGCTGAACAAGTAATTCTGATATTATCAAAGCCACCCATTCATACAACAAGTTGAGACTCTGTCTATAATATTTACAATACGTTCAATTTTATAAGCATCATTAGAACGTATTGTAAATATTGATACTCTGTCTATAATATTTACAATACGTTCAATTTTATAAGCATCCTAACACTTGTCCTAATTTAAATTCTATAATTCACATATATAATCACAATCAGTGTCAAGTCTAATACAATCTATATATATACTGACTGACTGACAGATAATGCACAGACCCAACCGCTGGACCTAAAGGGCTGAAATTTTGCATGGCGATTCATGTTATAGTGTAGGGGTGCACTAAAAATGATTTTTGAAAAATTCTTCTTAGATTTTTTTAATTAAACTTTTAAGCTGTTTTTGCAACTTTTTTTTAAAGTTTGCATTTAAAATAATAATTTGAGGGTTATAAAATTTATATCCCGAGAAAGATCATAAAAATTCCTTTAAAATGAAATCTTTTTCCGATCTCTACCTCCATTTTCTGATTTTGGAGAATTTTTAAAGATTAATTTTTAGAATTTAATTTATTAAATGCTGATCACGCGGTTTCTTTTCTTTTTGTGATACTTTAAACTAATTTTGCGTCCCGTGCATAACAACAAAATAAATAGTCAATAATTTTTTCTTTCTAATGCGGCAGACGATTGGACATTATCCAAAAAAATATTAAAATACAATAAAAGTATTGTTCCTCAAACTGTATTATATTAACTGTACTATATTCTTTAGTATGTTCTATTAGATTTAATTTGAATATTTTCTTCTACATTATTTTGTCTATAAAAATATCCGTCGCGATTTTTTTATAAATAAATTAATATATATATATATATATATATATAAGTCAGTTAATATGCAAAATTATATATATATATATATATATATTGGCATTAATTGCATACACCGTTGTATTTAATTTGAATGCAGTCCGTAGCGCAGCAGGGGTATTCAGCTAGTTAAATACATATACAATTACATACTCTGCTATTCATACATCTTGGTCAATGAAATGATTGCAATAATGCTAGTCTTACAACTATACAAATGCATATCAACCCTACAATCCCAACAATCCAACTAATCTAAACCCACCCTTCAACCCAACTAATCTAATTTCCATATAATGTATACAAATCATACAATGGTTCTAATACGGTATAATCCAGTGAAACAGTAAATGCCGTAAAGTTTTAGACCGGTAACGGTGATTTTCCAGAACCCACCTTTGTTCGTAGGTGCCGTTAGTGACTTACCAACACGTGTGGCGGGAAGGAGTATACCACCTGCTGTCAGGACGTTTAAAAAAGTGGCCTGAAGGGCCAAAAATGGTTGCGGGTCAGTTAATATTCTCCAAGATAGCGGGTTTAGTTTCATTTAGTTTCATGCTTTTATACTGTGGTGCCCGCAATATCTACCGAACGTCACTCTTAGTGATTACCGATTGTCTGTTCTTGAATTCCGATTTACCGATTTGTTTGATCCCGGTGTAGCAGTATGCAAAATTGTATTTGGACTAAGACGCGCATGCCTGGATTTTATTATAAAACAACCCAAGCGAGACTGCCGTAGCATGCAAGATTTTTTACAGCGACCTTGCCTCTCCAAATAGATACCTTAATTATATTTTCGTAGCTACAACTCGACTTAATTATTTGTATGTTTTGTTAATTGTTTGTATCTTTTTTTGTTTCAATAAATTCGTCACCTGATTGCAAGAACTAGGTAACTCGATTTTTCCAAGTTCTTGAATATCTCAAATGTTTACTTCTTCCAGTGAATAAATACTCGTCGTTCTGTTTGTCTAATTAATTCACTAGCCAACAGATGGCATTAGGTTAGCAGCAAAGTGAGTTTTCCAGTTATTGCATTCACTTCTTATGTAATCTAGCTATAAATAGCCAGATAACTCAAAAATAATTTTTTTGGAGTTACCTAGTTCTTGCATTCACGTGACGAATTGGTATGTCTGCATGTTAAAAGTGTCAGTGGCTTATCCCTTTAAGTGGCAACAACCTCCCCCGTTTGCACGGTGCACATTTTTTTCTCGATTTATTTAATCTAAAAAATCTTGAAAATTTTTCCAATTTAAGGCTGTAAAATGATTTTACTTCTTTAAACTGATAACAGATGGCAGCACTAGCCATTTTCTGCTCATTTAACTGGAATACATTGAATGCAAGTGAAAAAAATAAGAAGGAAGTGAAAGAAGGACGAGAAAAATCGGGGTCCAAAAACGGACCACCGCCTCTGAAAGGGTCATGATATACTAATCTATCCCTCACTGTAGTACCAACAACACGTCACCAAACTGGTGACCCAGACCAACTGTCCGTCACGAAAATATCATGACTTATACTGTTCTGAATATTTCTTATACTACTTGAATAAGAGGTCGATGAGTTCACAGCAGGGATCCACAGGTTAATACGCAAGTTGACACTGGTATAAAGTATCAAATGTGTATTCTTAAATCATAAAATATCTATCTTTTTAAAAAATCTAATAAACATTCATTAATGGGAATCAACCGACTGAGGTATCGAAAGTTGGAAATGTAAATATAATTTTTAGAAAATACTGTGAGATTTTTAGAAATTCTACTTATTTTAGTGATATCAAATAAAATTTTGATATTTTTAGATTTAAAAATTGCAATGAGTAAGTATACTTTTAGATTTAAAAAATGCAATAAGTATACTTTTAGATTTGAAAATATGCAATGAGTATACATTTAGATAATCTAAAAGTATATACTTATTGCATTTTCTTTGAACTAAAAATATACTCATTGATTTTTTTAAAAATGCAATGCAATATGTTATGATAAGTAATTAGTAATTCAGTTTGCTTGATTGCAAACGAAATGCAATGAGTATACTTTTACATTTGAAAATATACAATGAGTATACTTTTAGATTTGAAAATATGCAATGAGTATACTTTTAGCTTTGAAAATAGGCAATGATTGCAAACGGAATGCAATGAGTATACTTTTAGATTTGAAAATATGCAATGAGTATACTTTTAGCTTTGAAAATAGGCAATGAGTATACTTTTAGATTTAAAATATGCAATGAGTATACTTTAAGACAATCTAAAAGTATACTCATTGCATTTTCTTTAAACTAAAAATATACTCATTGAATTTTTTAAAATGCAATGCAATATGTTATAATACATAATTAGTAATTCCATTTGCTTGCAACAAGTAATTACATGAACAGGAAGAAATTACTTTTTAAAACCACAATTAAAGACCGGGCTCATGTGATGGTTAAATTACTTTGTGGTTATTTAAGAAGTCATTTCTTTCCGATTTGTTTCCATAAGTTTCCACTAAGTCATAAGTAATTACACGTTTTGACAAGTCAATTTTAATAATGGCCCGATGATGTAAATTCTGAACACGCCTTCAAAATGCAGAGTTAGATTAATTTTCCGGCCATGTTTTTCTTTAATTTAATTTTTTTTAAATAGATTCAGCTCTATATTCTCATGATAAGAAATAGTTTTTATCGATGCATATTCTTATAAAAAAATAATTGTTATTATTCAGTGGCTGAAAGAATACAATGTTTCATAATCATATGTCATGAACTGCAATTAAATACCAATTTCAAATTGTATTGTGTAAAAAGAAATTTAAAATCTTTCATTTATTTAGGATTTTTGTCTGAATTATCAATATATTCTCATAATTTCCATGAGCAAATGATTATTAAATTGTTGAAACGTCGATATTTTATGATTAAGGAATGCATATTTAATACTTTATGCCAGTTGTTCATTTGCGTTTTGTACTCCAATTTATTCCCACTAAGACAGTTTTTTTATATCAATCAACAGAAAATGCTAATTTTATAATGCGTAATATGGAGCCTCAAATTTATCATTCTTTTACAGTTTTTATCGGCGATAAGGATAAATTTCGCATCACAGTCGGTAAATTTCCGGGAACAAATGTTTATGATATTGTTAAAAAAGATTTTATGATTAAAGAATATATATTTTACACTTTATGCTAGTAATAAATTCTGCATGTTTCACTCTTCATTCTCATAATGGAAAAAATTCTTAAAGAAACCCCCACTCGTGAGTAGTAAAAAGATAAATTTTCTGCTAACAGATTAGAAGAAATCCAACAAAACTTTGAATATCTTTTAACGTAGGATTACGTTCCTCTATAACTCGTAAGTTATAATTTTGGCAGCGCGCAAAACCCAGGGCTGGCTCGCTTGGGCAAGCAGAAAACAGTTAAAGAGAAAAGTACCAAAATGTAAAAAAGTATCAAAATTTTTACGTTTATATATTTATATATATATATATATATATATATATATATATATATATATATATATATATATATATATATATATATATATATATTAAACCTTTTACATTGTCTTTCATTTAGGAATATATGAAAATGAAGCTGATAATTAGTCATCTTAAAAAATACTTTTTATATATTTAAATATCAATATATCTATAATCCCACTGGATTAATTCCATTAAATAAAATAATTATTGGATTGTTAATACAAATCTGTTAAATTCATTAAAACCTGGAAAAGAACAAACCCGATATAAACAAGACATACGCGGAGTATTCCGAATCAGAATATAAACTGGTAACCCCAGAAAAAAAACAAAATAGAATCTGATTAAAACATCTCAAAACACCATGGCCACGGTCCAATTATCGATATCCGTTACTCCTGTTCATTTATCGATATTCCACATTCATCAACGATACGCTCCGTCGGAAGATTCCATCCCTAAATGGAAAGGAGGTGGGGGAAAGGGGGAAGATAGGGATGGAGTGGAAAATCTATTTTTAGCTCGGATCTGCCAAAAGGAAAGTCCGGAGCGTGGAAAGCTATTTTGAGGGATGCAGGGGGGCTGTTTTGGGGTGGGAAAGAGTGTTTCTGACGGTGGGAGAAGAGTTCATTCAAAATGATAAGAAGGGGTATGGGATGGAAATCAAAGAATAAACACTCCGGAAGAGTTTCAAGTGTCTCTGATGGAGAGTTTAACGATGTAAATTGTCCATTTTAGCGCATGTCTGCTGCTGTCGTCGAGGTGTTAGTGAAGATGTGTATCTATGAACGCTTTTGTTGGAGTTGCTATTGATAATGTGTAATGAATCTCCGTTTGTTCGAAGAAAAAAAGAAGAGTACCGCACACAGACAAATGGACGCGTGGGAGATAAAATCGAAGTATAAGCACTTCTGAAGCGTTTCAAGTGTATTAATAAAAATGATATGTCAAACAATAAATCGATAAGATTAAAATATGAATAAATGTGGTTAACCAATTAACAAATCAATGAATAGTACGGTGGTAAATAAATATTAAGTAAATAAATAATTTGATTTAGTAATTAATAAATAATGTGGTTCAAATAATAAGTAAATAAATAATGTAAATTGGTTAAATTTATACATTAATAAATTAATGTGGTTAAATAATTGATAAGTTAATAATGGTATTAAACAATTAACTAAAAATAAATCATACGGTTTACAAATAAATACCTTTGAATAATCAAAAAATGATAAATAACTCTTTTTTTTATTATACAAAGATAATCAGAAAAGAGTTATTTATTATGTTGGGTTCACTAATAACAAATAAATGTGGTTAACTAATTAACAAATAAATGAATAGTACGGTAATAAATAAATATTAAGTAAATAAATAATTTGATTTAGTAATTAATAAATAATGTGGTTCAAGTAATAAATAAATAAATAATGTAAATTGATTAGATTTATACATTAATAAATAATGTGGCTAAATAATTGATAAGTTAATAGTATTAAACAATTAACTAAAAATAAATCATACGATTTACAAATAAATACCTTTGAATAATCAAAAAATTGTAAATAACTCTGTTTTTGATTATTCTAAGGTAATCAGAAAAGAGTTATCATTTTTGGTTATCTTTGAATAATCAAAACTTTAATTTAATGTCTGTAAATTACAATATGGTTATACAATTTAAATTTCTAAGGTTGTAAGGATAACCAAACACCAAACTTGGCATTTCAGAGAACTGAATATTGGCCAATGGTAACAAAGTTTGTGGGTTCACTAATAACAAATAAATGTGGTTAACTAATTAACAAATCAATGAATAATACGGTGATAAATAAATATTAAGTAAATTAATAATTTGATTTAGTAATTAATAAATAATGTGGTTCAAATAATAAATAAACGAATAATGTTAATTGGTTAAATTTATACATTAATAAATAATGTGGTTAAATAATTGATAAGTTAATAATGGTATTAAACAATTAACTAAAAATAAAGTATACGGTTTACAAATAAATACCTTTGAGTAATCAAAAAATGATAAATAAGTCTTTTTTTATTATACAAAGATAATCAGAAAAGAGTTATTTATTATTTTTGGTTAACTTTGAAAAATCAAAACTTTAATCTAATGTCTGTTAATTACAATATGGTTATACAATTTTAATTTCTACGATTGTAAGGATAACCAAAGACCAAACTTGGCATTTCAGAGAACTTAATATTGGCCAATGGTAACAAAGTTTGTTGGTTCATTAATAACAAATAAATGTGGTTAACTAATTAACAAATCAATAATTAGTATCGATAAATAATTAATAAGTATAACGAATAAGTATAGGTCAGTGTTGAATAAATAAGCAGTAAATAAATAATGTTATTTAGTAATTAATAAATAATGTGGTTCAAATAATAAATAAATAAATAAATAATGTAAATTAGTTAATTAATAAATTAATAAATAATGTGTTAAATTATGTAAATTGTCCATTTAAGCGCATGTCTGCTGCTGTTGTCGAGATGATAGTGAAGATATTTTTCTATGCGCGCTTTTGTTGGAGTTGCTATTAATAAAATGTAATGAATCTCCGTTTGTTCGAAAAAAAGATGGATACCGCACACAGACAAATGGAGGTATCGATAGTGAGGGATAAAATCGAAGTATAAGCACTTCTGAAGCATTTCAAGTGTATCGATAAAAATGATATGTCAAACAATAAATCGATATGATTAAATTATAAATAAATAAATGTGGTTAATTAATTAACAAATCAATAAATTGTACGGATAAATAATTAAATAACGAATAAGTATAGGACAGTGATAAACAAATAATAAGTAAATAAATCATTTGATTTATAAATTAATAAATAATGTGGTTCACATAATAAATAAACAAATAATGTAAATTTGTCAATTAATAACTTAATAAATAATGTGGTTAAACGATGTAAATTTCCATTTTAGCGCATGTTTGCTGCTGTCGTCGAGGTGTTAGTGAAGATATGTATCCATGCGCGCTTTTGTTGGAGTTGCTATTTATAATGTGTAATGAATCTCTGTTAGTCCGGGGAAAAACATGGATACCGCAGACAGACAAATGGAAGCATCGATAATGAGAAATAAAATCGAAGCACTTCTAGAGCATTTCAAGTGTATCGATAAAAATGATATGTCAAAGAATAACTCGGTGAGATTAAATTATAAGTAAATAAATGTGGTTAACTAATTAACAAATCAATGAATAGTACGGCTAAATAATTACATAATAAATAAGTATAGGACGGGGATGAATGAATAATAAGTGAATAAATTATTTTATCTAGTAATTAACAAATAACGTGGGTCAAATAATAAATAAATAATAATGTAAATTGGTTAAATTTATAAATTAATAAATAATGGGGTTAAATAATGGATAGATAAAATAGTGGTATTAAACAATTAACTAAAAATAAATAATATGGTTTAAAAATAAATATCTTTGAATAATCAAAAAATGATAAAATAATTTAATTTAATGACTGTAAACTACAATTTGGTTAAAAAAATTTATTTTCTAAGGTTCTAAGGATAACCAACGACCAAACTTGATATTTGAGAGAACTTAGCCATTGGTAACAAAGATTGTGGGTTCACTAATAATAAATAAATTTGATTAACTAATTAACAAATCAATAATTAGTATCGATAAATAATTAATAAGTATAATATAGGTCGAATAACGAATATGTTTAGGTCAGTGTTGAACAAATAAGTAGTCAATAAATAATGTTATTTAGTAATTAATAAATAATGTGGTTCAAATAATAAATAAATAAATAAATAATGTGAATTGGTTAATTAATAAATTAAAATAAATAGTGTGGTTAAATGATGTAAGTCCATTTAAGCGCATGTCTGCTGCTGTCGTCGAGGTGTTAGTAAAGATATGTATCTATGCGTGCTTTTGTTGGAGTTACTATTGATAATGTGTAAGGAATCTCCATTTGTTCGAAAAAAAAAAAAGAATGATACCGCAGACAGACAAATGGAAGCACCTATTGTGGGGGATAAAATCGAAGTATAAGCACTTCTGAAGCATTTCAAGTGTATCGATAAAAATATGTCAAACAATAAATCGATAAGATTAAATTAGAAAAAAATAAATGTGATTAACTAATTACCAAATAAATGAACAGTACGGCTAAATAATTGCATAACAAATAAGTATAGGACTGGGATGAATAAACAATAAGTAAATAAATAATTTTATGTAGTAATTAATAAATAATGTGGTTCAAATAATAAATAAATAAATAATGTAAATTGGTTAATTGATAACTCAATAAATAATATGTTTAAATTATGTATCTATGTGTGTTTTGTTTTTTTTTGGAGTTGCTATTGATAAATTGTAATGAATCTCCGTTTTGTTTAAAAAAATAGGATATCGCAGACAGACAAATGGAGGCATAGATAATGGGGAATAAAATCGACGTGTAAGCACTTCTGAAACGTTTCAAGTATATCGATAAAAATGATATGGTTTCACAATGAAACAATAAATCACAATGATTGAATAATAAATAAGTAATCGTGGCTAACTAATTAACAAATCAATAAATAGTACGGCCAAATAATTAAATAACGAATGAGTATAGGACAATGTTGAATAAGTAGTAAGTTAAGGAATAATTTGATTTAGCAATTAATAAATAATGTGGTTCAAGTAATAAATAAATAATTAATGTAAATTGATTAATTAATAAAATAATAAATAATATTAAATAATAAATAAATAAATAATGGTATTAAACAATTAACTAAAATATAATAATAAGTATTGAAAATAAATATTTTTGAATAATGAAAAATTATAATATAACTCTTTAATTTAATGACTGTAAATTACAATACGGTTAAACAATTCTATTCTCTAAGGTTGTAAGGATAATCAACTTGCCATTTCAGTTAACAGAATATTGGCCAGTAATAACAGAGATTAAGGATTCAATTTCTTTCTCTGTAGTAAGTCATTTTTACCGGTAGAAAAGAAATGCGAGAAATTGAGGTAAGAGACATGTGTTTCTTGAAGTAAGACCTAACGAAAAATACAAATGAACGAAATTTGGAGCTACCTGATTTCTAATACGGAGGAAAAAAATAAAATTGATCTGATACAAAACAGTGGTGGCTAAAATACAGGTCCCGTAACCCCCAAAATAGTTACCGTATTTTTCGGACCATTACATTATTATATATATTATATCTATTATATATATATTTTTAGTATATATATTTTTTATCTTTATTAAGTAAGAAATTGAAAATATCTTTATATACGTAACAAAATACAAAATATTCTTTTCTAAAAATCCTCCCATATATTTGAGATGCATCTTATTGTTCGAAAAATACGGTATTTTTTGCCCAGTCCATAAGTCGTTTTCGTCGAGAATAAAAACTAAGTAATACAAGGTGCGCACACAAAGTAGCCGGACAATTTTTTATAAATAAGAGAAATATTACTCACCTTCAAATAAATTTATCTCCTTAAATTTATATCCTCTAAATAATCGCCAAAGGAGTATATACAATTTTTCCAATGTTTCTTCAAGTCATCGAAACACTGTTTATAGGCGTTGGAACTAACTGTTCGCAAAATACGCGTAACATTTGATTTGGTATCCGAGACGTTTTCTAATCTCTGTCCTTTCATGGCCATCTTAAGCTTCGGAAAAAGGAAAAAATCAGCTGGCGATAAGTCGGGAGAATATGGTGGGTGATTTATCACTGTAATTGAATGCTTAGCAAAATATTGTTGTACAGAAATTGCTGTACGGGGCCTAGCATTATCATGTAAAAGAAACCATTGCCCAGAGTCAAACAGTTCCTTCTTTAATCGAAAAATCCCCTCCTTGTAAAAATACTGATTAATTGTTTGATTTTCAGGAACAAATTCGTGGTGAATAAGTCCTTTGTAATCAAAAAATGCAATCACCTTAGTCTTTGATTTTGACAACCGTGCTTTTAGTTCTATGGGAGAAGACGGTCCTTTCCACTTTTGCACTTTGTCTTTTTGTTTCTGAGTCGTATTATAGATACCAGGTCTCATCTCCTGCTATAATACACTTTAAGAAATTGTTGTCCTGTTGCGCAGTATTAATAGTAAACAATTTATATAAAACTAATAATAATAATAATAATAATAATAATAATAATTAATAATAAAAATAATATTAATAATATTAATAATAATAATAATTTGTAAATTAAAAAATACAAAATTTCGAAATTTGTATTTTTCTTTGAAGTAGTCAGCAAATCTTCAAAGATCCCATTTAATCAGTATTTTTACAAGGAGGTGCTTTTTCGATTAAGAAACATGATAAAGCAAGTTAGGAAGGAACTGTTTGATTCTGGACAATGGTTTCTTTTGCACGATAATGCTAGGCCCCGTACAGCAATTTCTGTACAACAATATTTTGCTAAGCCTTCAATTACAGTGATAAATCACCCGCCATATTCTCCCGACTTATCGCCAGCTGATTTTTTTCCTTTTTCCAAAGCTTAAGATGGCCATGAAAGGACAGAAATTTGTAAACGTCTCGGATATTAAATCAAATGTTACGCGCATTTTGCGAACGGTTAGTTCCAACGCCTATAAACAGTGTTTCGATGACATGAAGAAACGTTGGAAAAATTGTACAGACTCCTTTGGCGATTTTTTTGAAGGAGATAAATTTATTTGAATAGGAGTAATATTTTTCTTATTTATAAAAAAAATGTTTCGTTACTTTATGGGCGCACCTTGTATACATATATGTAGTTATCACAATTGTACGAGAGTTTAATATTTGAATTCCCTTTATTAAGGGCAATTGTTTACAAGAGGTGTTATTGTCGATCCGTATCTATACATTAACGTTCGTGAGAATCCCTTTGATGCATAAATCTCCCTTCAATAAGATAAAAAAGAATTTTGTAACGACAGCAATCTTTATCTTAGCCATAGGTGTTCATATATCGAAATTATCTTGCTTATCAATGAAAGACTTGTTAAATGATTAGTAAGGTTTTATTACCTGTTCTTATTCATACGTTATATTAGGAATAATATTTAGACTATAGAAATTTAGATTCATGGCGAAACAAATATTCAAACGATATCGATATTTATGTTAAAAGCCAATATCGAAATTTTCTTAAAATCACTTTTATCATTGATGAGCATGTTGAAATGTTACCAATGTTTGAATGATTTATTATCGATATTAATCTATACATCGTATATTTACATTTATATTCATGTGAGAACCTCTTTGATGCAAAAATCATCAGTCAATAAAATAAAAGGATGTTGTAACGACATCGTTATTTATGTAAGAAGCCATCGGTATTCATATATCGAAATAATCTTGCTTATCGATGAAAGATGTGTCAAATTAGTAAGGTTTTAAAACAAAGGTTTTATTACCTGTTCTTATTCATACCTTAACTTAGAGAATCTTTAGGCTACATACATTTTCATTCGTGAAAAAACAAATATTGAAATGATATCGATATTTATGTTAAAAGCCAATATCGAAGTTTTCTTAAAAACTCTTTTATTATTGGTGAGCATGTTGAAATGTTACCAATGTTTGAATGATTTACTGTATTATCGATGTTAATCTATACATCGTATATATACATTTATGTTCATGTGAGAACCTCTTTGATGCAAATATCTTCAGTCAATAAAATAAAAGGATGTTGTGACGACATCGTTATTTATGTAAGAAGCCATCGGTATTCATATATCGAAATTATCTTGCTTATCAATGAAAGATGTGTCAAATTAGTAAGGTTTTATTACCTGTTCTTATTCATACCTTAACTTAGAGAATCTTTAGGCTACATAAATTTTCATTCATGAAAAAACAAATATTGAAACGATATCGATATTTATGTTAAAACCCAATATCGAAATTTTCTTAAAATCACTTTTATCATTGATGAGCATGTTGAAATGTTACCAATGTTTGAATGATTTATTATCGATGTTTATCTATACATTAAAGTTAGGATAATCTTAAGAATGAATAAGCTTTTTTCAATATGAAACAAATGACTGAGGCTTCATTGTTGTTTGTATTAAAAACCATCAATTACCAAACTTTTTTGAAAAGATATTAATCATTAGCGATTATGTCAAAAGTTTAGCAAAATTTAATAGAAATGTTATAATAATGCTATACATCTACGCATTAACGATGAGATGATCTTCATGGTATATAGATTTTTCCCTATTCTGAAACAAAGCACTTTGAAACGACATCGATGTTTGAGTTAAAAGCCAATGGTGTTCAAATGTTGGAAACACTGTCAAAATTATTTCGCTCATGTATGATAAACATTTCAAAAGATAAACAAATCTTAAAAGAAAGGTTCTAAAGTTATCAAATACATAACATTTGGGAAAATATTTATAATATACAAATATTCATCCATTCAGAAGCAAAGAATATTGCTAAGATATTGATGTTTATATTAAAAGCCATTAGTGTTCAAATTTTGAGACTATTCTGAAAAGACGCTTACCAACGACAAATATGTCAAAAGATTAGTTAACTCTAAAAGACATTTTTAGTTGTCGATATTTTATATATTAGAAACACTGAGATAATCTTTGACTTATTAATTTCAAACACATTAGAAACTGCATTCTATATAACTGCTGATGACTAGCCAGCAGCAACAATTCCTATCTCGGCATAAATAAATATTTAATTGAGAGCAAAATATATTTAAATAAATTTCCTTTTCCACCAGAAAACATGATATTCGAGACCATGGGAAGAGAAATTAGTCTTTATAAAGAACTTCTTAGCAACAACGACTCCTTTCTGGTCGTAAACAAATATTGAATAGAGGGCGAAAAATATTCCCTAAATTTCCTTTTCCCCCAGAAAATAGGATATTCTAGACCACGACAAGAGAAATCATGGTCTATATAATTGATGACTTGCCAGCAACAAATATTCTTTTCTCGTCATAAATAAATATTGAGTTGAGAGCTGAAAAATATTTTCGCAAATTCCCTGTGCCACCAGGAAATATGACACCCAAACATGTAAAACCGCAGTCCATATAACTGTCCACTTGCGAAAAGCGACGATTCTTTTCTCGGTATTATTAAATACTGAAATGAGAGTAGAAAAATGTTTGCATAAATTCTCTTTGCCACCAGAATATTATATTCTAAACCACGACAGGAGAAATTGCAATCTATATAAATGATGACTTGCCAGCAACAAGGATTCCTTTCTTGGTATAATATATATATATATATATATATATATATATATATATATATATATATATATATATATATACATGACGAGTGTAATTCTCGTACTCCCTCTTAACACTTACTTTAAATATATGCAGTCAGTACAATCGTAGGCCTGAGGAATTGACGACAATTAATAACATCTAAATCCTTTATTCAATAACCATTAATTACCCCGATTCAATCCGACCATTTTCGATTTCGCATCTCGTGACGTGCACTACCTGTCAGTTCGAAAACCCCAAGACACTCTGAAAAATCCTTTGTTAAAATTCAAGCGGCAAACTACGTGCATGCCCTGTGATGTCCATAGAATGTTCCGAGACGATTCCATATTATATAATAGTTCACTCCTCGAACGCCGATGCCTGCTTCTAAAAATACACTCGCGCCTGACCGCAGACGCGTCAAGGCCACATCTCAAAAAGGGATTCTTTTTCCAAACTCACGCGAAGCATTTCAATTAAACTCTGTGAAAATGATGGCGCTCGGTGCCAAATAATAAATTATCCTGAAGCCCCATCTACAGTTTTCGCGATCGGCCCTCCATATTTTAGCCTTACGTTTTTCCTTGACATATATATATATATATATATATATATATATATATATATATATATATATATATATATATCAAACGATAAACCTTTCCCTTCATTAACTTTGTCTTATCGCAACAGAATATTATCCCTCAATTTGATTTGATCTAGATATACGAAATTAAGCTATTAGTTTTCCCCCTAAAAACCACGTGCGACCAACACTTATATAAAATCGAACCTCGTGGAACATTCGAAATCATCACCCCATATGACACGTTAAAGTCAGGTGTGAATTTTTAACCAATTAAAAGTTCAGCGCGCCTGTACATTTCGCAAGAATTAACGTTCCTCGGGGTCTCTCTAAGCACTCTTTTGTATTCGCCCCAAGCCATTAACATGTAGAGTTTTAGCTCTCCGTCCGTTACCTCGGCAGCGTTGCGCTGCCGGGGTTTTTCCCCGTTATCCGCGAGATATGTTGAGTTAATGTGTAGTTTGGAGATAGAAGTTGTCGAGCGCCCAGTGTCCCATGCCGAGTGTCTGCAATGAACGACGGGGCCGTATTCCAGATAAGAAGATGCCCGAATTCCGTTTGATGATAAAGACGACGAATTCATCATTACGAGTGCCAGCTGCCCAGAGGGATTCAACCGTCATCTGCTGAGGTACCGACTTTGCGTTTCCCTTTTATATTGTATCATTGCTTCTCAGTGTGTAGTCATAATAATTAAGATAAGAGCGCGATGAGTATAGTTTTTGAATATAAGATGTTGAGTAATAGACCGATAATTCGTACCAACAATTTAAAATAATGTTTGCATATATATATGAATTAATTTAGTAGGAGTAAAATTGAAAATAATATGTATAGAGGCAGTATGAAATGTTGTTATAATAAGTGAATGAATCAAACATAGGTGTCGTAAAGAATTAATTTAGTAGGAATGAAGTTATGAATAGTGTGTAAATGCCGGAGGAAATATTGAGTAATTTTGGAGTGTATTATTTATGTGGGTTAATATTCAATAAATTGATTTCTCAATATAACCAGAGTTAATTTCCATTATTTGGGAAGCACATCAATGTACTAGCCACAATCATGAACCAATAAGTTACTAAATCAAAATCATAATTAATACAATTAATTAATATAAAAATAATAAAAATAAACTCTCCTTCCCAACCATTTAAGATAATTTAAACAATCACGGTTACAAGGTCTCCTACCTAATGTCTAGGATTTTTCAAGTTACCGGCCTGTTGCATCGCCCCGCGACACCTTTCATTACTTACTTACACACACACACACACACACACATATATATATATATATATATATTATTGAGAGTTAAAGGTAGAGGAATAAATACCCTTTGGGGCAGAAATTATGACATTCTAGACCACGGCAGAAGAAATCGTGGTCTATATAGTCGTTAACTTGCTAGGAACAACAATTCTAATCTCTGTATTAAAAACATTGAGTTGAGAGCGAAAAATATTTGCTTAAATTCCCTTTGCCTCCAGAAAATATAATTGAGAACACGACAGAAGAAATGCAACAATGATTCTTTTCTCGATATAAAAAAATATTAAATTGAGAGTGAAAGATATTCGCATAAATTCTCTTTCCCGTCAGAAAATATTATATTCCAGGCCACGGCATGAGAAAAAGTGGTCTGGATAATTCATGACTTGCCAGCAACAACGATTCTTTACTCTGTA
>OU015503.1:90965041-91032541 GCA_907164885.2 Dolomedes plantarius | reverse complement strand
TTTTTAAAATGCACAGTTCAAGGCTGGGTTTAGATCCTTCCGCTGCTTCTGGAACGGCTCGATGCCAGGCGAAAGCTGGATGTTATTTACATTTTTCGCCAGCTCACTTGTTTCTATTGCCATGAAGAATTCTAACATTCGTAAAAGCATAATGATGCGAAGGTACCTTTCGGAAACTGGACTTCACCAAAGAGACAGGTGTTTCCTTACCTTTTTGTAGCTGCAAAATACACACACACACACACACATATATATATATATATATATTTATTTATTTATTTATATATGTATATATATATATATATATATATATATATATATATATATATATACTAGCTGAAAACCCGCGCTTCGCTACGGAGTACATTGAAATTAAATACAACGGTTAATGTATGCAATTAATTCCAAAAACAATATATATATATATATATTTATAATAAATACGACGATCAATGTATACAATTGATGTAAAAAAAACATACTTATAAAAAAATCGTAAGAGATATTTTTATAGACAAAATAAAGTCCAATCGTCTGCCGCATTAGGAAGAAAAAAATATTTTTTTGTCTATTTTTTTTTTTGCACGTGACGAAAAATTTATTTAAAGTACCAGAAAAAGAAATCACGTGATCAGCATTTCATAAATTAAATTCTAAAAATTAATCTTTAAAAATTCACCAAAAATCAGGAAATGGAGGCAAAAATTCGAAAAAAAATTCATTTTGAAGGAATTTTTATGATATTTCTCGTGATATAAATTTTATAACCCTCAATGTATTATTTTAAATGCAAACGTAAAAAAAGTTTAAAAATCAGCTCAAAAATTTAATTTAAAAAAATCTAAGAAGAATTTTTGAAAAATCTTTCTTAGTGCACCCCCACACTATTAGAAGAATCGCCATACAAAATTTCAGCCCTTTAGGTCCAGCGGTTTGGTCTGTGCGTTGTATGTCAGTCAGTCAGTGAATGAATGAATGAATGAATGAGTCAGTTACGGAACTGTTTTATATATATAGATATAGGAAATTTATCCCCATGGTTCAAATATCACAAATGTTTCAGTTGAAATATAATAATTCGTATTCACAACCAACGTTTAATCACACAAAACAGATTATTACAATAAAAAAATGTCTGTGTCTGTCTGACACGACAATAATGCTCATTTAGTCAGAGCCACAAAGCAAAAAGCCTGCAATCTTCATTCCGTCAACATCAAAACATGGCATAACATTTTAATCCAGCCAAAAAAAATAAAAATAACGTGCGTTCCAAAGAAACGGTTGGGTTGTAACTCGTTTGCTCCAGTGGCACGTTATTCCTTAAATCGTGGCTCGGCGCGTGTCTTGTGACTCTAAAATGTCCGTGTTTCCACAAGAATTCTCATATATATATATATATACCGGGTGGTTATAATTAAACTTCCCCTAAAAACGCCATCCTACAGCGCAAACGGGTGAACGGAATGCAACGAAATTTTGTATATGGGCTATACACGAGATGCGCTCGCGGAATTTCGAAAAAAAAAATTACTTCCAAAATGTCCACCAGAGGGCGCTTTTAGTGGAAAAAACATTAAATTTAGCAAAATAAACTACCGAAATGGAATACATAAACAATTTGAACATTTATTGACTAGTTTTTGATCACTTTGTCATCGAACCACATTAAATGAAGGTAAGGAAATAAATAACAGTACACCTTTGCTGTTTGAGAAGAAGAAAAAATGGTTGAGTTTGCAGAAAGAGGTACAGATTATGACGTAATGTCACTAGAGGAGCTAGTTGTTAATCGTGTCCAGGACAGTGTAAGAAAAGTTTAATGTTTTCCTTACATCACGCTTCATGTGCGAAGCATCACAACTGATCCGTTACGATCTGCTGTTGAACACACTGTCCATCGCCTACAAACTTTACAGGTGACTGACGGTGGTCAGATTGAGCAAATTTCCTTATATAGTCCTGAACACGATTGACAACTGCTCATTTCCTCATAATCTGTACCTGTTTCTACAAACTCAACTGTATTTTTTCTTAAACACCAAAGGCGTACTGTTATTTATATACTTGCCTTTATTTAATGTGGTTCGATGACAAAGTGATCAAAAACTATTGAATAAATGTTCAAATTGCTTATGTATTCCATTTTGGTCGTTTATTTTGCTAAATTTAATATTTTTCCGGGAAAAGCGCCCTCTGGTGGACATTTTTGAAAAAAATTTTTTTTTTTCGAAATTCCGTGAGTGCATCTCGTGTATAGCCCATATACGAAATTTCGTTGCATTCAGTGTACCCGTTTGCGCTGTAGGATATAGTTTATTGGGGAAGTTTAATTATAACCACCCGGTATATATATAAATATATATATATATATATTTATTTATTTATTTATTTATAAATGTATACATAAATATATATTTATTTATTTATTTATTTATAAATGTATACATAAATATATATATATATATATATATATGTATATATATATATATATATATATATATATATATATATATATATATATATACAGTGCTCGATTTCTAGAAATACAGGTGCTGTAACCATCCGGATTGTGTGGGGGGTTATTCCAAATTATTGGTCTGAAAAAAATAAATCATTGGGTATGCAAAAGCTTGAACATTTTATTTATTTCTAAATTTTATTTTGCAAAACAAGTAAAAAATGCGTTGTAGTAAAGTAATAAAAGTGACTAAATAAATGTTTTTAAGTATCGTAATTTTTTTCCCTAAAGAGAGGTACCAGAACACTGTTCCGGCTCAAATCGATCTCTGTATATATATATAAAGATGTATGTATGTATATATTATATACATATACTGAAGTGCCACTGAATTAGGGATAGCAAAGCCTATGCAAATTGTGTAGCCCTGCGCATCATGTATGCGCAAGTGAGGGCGCTGTGGTAACTGCATATATAGCGCGTACTGTGGTTGTTCTACTGTGGTTGTTCTACTGTGGCGCGTACTGTGGTTGCCAGTATGGGTAAACTACCTTATTTAGACGCCTTCGATCGCGGACAAATCGTAGGTGCGCGACGCATGGGCCATTCAATTTCCGAAATCGTCAGACAGCTAGGATTTTCAAGGTCGACAGTGTCAAGAGTATACCAAGAATACATGGATGGTGGAAAAAAAACTAGCAATCGGGCAAACTGCACAGGACAATTAGCCTTGACAGTACGTGGTGAGAGACGGCTCAGGCGTATTGTACGTAGCCAGCGAAGCCAAACATTAGCTCAAATTACCCCCCAGTTTAATGACGGTGCTAGTCGTACAGTCAGTAAATGGACTGTGCAACGCTCGCTTCACCGTATGGGTTTCGGGAGCCGTCGACCTACGAGAGTACCATTGCTCTATACTCGCCATCGGGCTGCGAGTCTTGCCTGGGCAAGAGAGCACAGAGACTGGAGTGTAGAGGACTGGAAACGAGTAGTATGGAGTGATGAGTCTCGATTCCGACTACTTAACGCCGACGGGAGGCCGAGAATATGGCATCAGGTTCATGAAGCCATGGATCCTGCATGCCTGGCTGGAACTGTATAAGGGCATGGTGGCTCAATCATGGTCTGGGGTGTTTTTTCGTGGCACAGTTTGGGATTTTTGGTGCGTGTACCAACCTCCCTCAATGCAATTCGGTACGTAGAGTTGCTGGGTGATCACCTCCATCCGTTTATGCGGTTCTGTTATCCGCACGGTAATGGAGTTTTCCAGCAAGACAACTGTACCTCTCACAAGTCCCGGTTGGCTACTGGCTGGTTGGATGAGCATTCCTCTGACTTCTCTGTCATGAATTGGCCACCTAGAAGCCCAGACTTAAATCCTATTGAGCATTTTTGGGATGTTTTGGAGCAAGGCGTGAAAGGCCATCACACAGCACCAAAGAACCTTACTGAATTATGGACAGCTTTAGCCAATATTTGGCAAGCCATTCCCGTGGGACGTTTCCAGAAACTTGTTTAATCTATGCCTCGTCGTGTGGCAGCCGTTATCAAGGCCAGAGGAGGCCCAACTCGTTACTAGGTAGGTATCCCTAATTCAGTGGCACTTCAGTGTATATATATATATATGTATGTATATATTATATATATATATATATAATGTATATGTATGTATATATATTATATATATATATATATATATATATATATATATATATATATATGAATGTGAGAGAGAGAGAGAGAGAGATCTATATCTTTGAACCCCGGTATAAAAGACCAGTGATCAAAAGCAGTGATTTTTAGATATTTGTTAGTATTGATAAAAAAAATATTTTGACTGGTATAAAATGCTTAGGTCTATAAATTTTGTATACAAAATATCAATTCTTTGTACAAAAGACTCAAGTTGAAATTATAGTTCTGCGATTGGTAAAAAAGCCAATATCTTGGTATATTTAAATCACTGTTCTTGCCGTAAGCCTTTTATACCGGGCTTCAAAGATATATATATATATATAAGCATACATCCTTACACACACACACACATATTTACATGTATATACACTCATATATACACCCACATAAATATACACATACACGCCCACACATATATATACACACATACATACACAGAGAGAGAGAGAGAGACCTTCTATAAAGGTCAAGTAACTGCAATCCCACGCCATTTTTCCAATCAGAGACAGCATCGTTTCTCTGAAATCCTGAAAAGCCTTATTTCGTTCTCTTTTCACTGTTAATCTGGGCATTTTAAAGAACTAATATGATTCATCACACTCACTCGTTTTGTTTTTGTTTTTTGCATTATCTTTGATATTCGATAGGAAATAATTTTGAGGAACGTACTCATCGTCGTTAGAATTCGTTACAAATCCGTTAGGAAATTACCATCTTCATTACAATTAACACAGACCAACAAAGCTAAGTAACGCCGAGAATTTACTGTAACTACTGTAAGTAATTTACTGTAACTTCTGTAAGTAATTGCCAACTATTTTTCTGAAACATTGGTACCACGTTTGCTAATGTAAAACAGATTACCAATTATTCATGACATCTTGAATCTTATAATTGCTGTCACGTAAATTTCTTATAACATTTTGCCATCTGAGAACAGGAATATAAGTAGCTTTAATAAGTAGGTATATACTAATTGTTTCTTGTACTACTGTGCTCATATTACTAGGTTACGCATTTTAACTTCCCTATCCTCCTCTTAAGGCTAGTAGTTTTCCGGGGTTGCCCGTGATTGAATGCAGAATGCCCAAAACTAGTCACTTGCATTAAGTGGAGGACGGTGGACATTAATAATGCGTAAAAGAGTATGTGAGCAGAGTACCTATAGGGAATTCGTAAATAACGAATGATAAAAACAACTTATGTTTAATCTCGTATCCATACGGTAAAGTTTTCATGCGTCATATTATATCTTGGTTAGGAGATTAAATACTTGTTTATTTTTTTTTAATTTCGCATTATTTTCAAAATTCCAGGTGCTCTGTATGTTTAAAATATAACACACGGGGGATGCTGAAAACTACTTGCCTTAAGAGGAAGATAGGAAAGTTAAAACGCGTAACCTAGTAATATGAGCGCAATACTACAAGAAACAATTAGCATATACCTAATTATTAAGGCGACAATGGACCTTCAGATTGACAAAAATATGTCCCCAAAACGATTTTCTTTTCTTTCAGAAAATGATTCTGAAACTCGTCAGCTTTAAATTTTACAAAAAAAGTATGTTGATCCGATCATTATTAATCGAGTTATAAGTGTTTTTTTCAAACGTAAACAATGGAAATGTTAGTCAAATTAAAACTTTAAATGCCATTTTCTCTCAACAAGTTTTCATGTCGTTCCGGTAAGTTCAAAACGTTCCATGCGTCATAATTTTTCTTGAATTTTCATAGAATTTCATAAAATAATTATATATGTTAGAATAAAACTTAGTAATCAATTCATTATACTATTTTAAAACAACTTAAAATGTTTACAAAAAAAAATTTTTTTTGATAAAATTTTGCATAAAATGACCTATTTTTATCGATTTCTTTTCTAGTTTTTATAAATATGACTGTAAATCAAATATTGCTACTAACTTTTATTATAACTATATAAAGCTAGTTTAAGAGAGAAAATGAGATATGAGACAAAAATTAATGCGCAAAATAAGAGTAATTAAATAGAGTAATTAACAAACTGATTTTAATTAATATATTTATTAATTACATTCTGATTTTGTTTAAATTTAGAATTTCCATCTCTAAACAACACTGAATAAGTATACAAAATTTCGTAGCAATTGGTTAATAAATAAAAAGTTTTTCGTGGTCCATTGTCGCCTTAAAGCTCTTTATATTCCCGTGCTCAGATGGCAAAATGTTATAAGAAATTTACGTGACAGCAATTATAAGATTCAAGATGTCATGAATAATTGGTAATTTGTTTTACATTAGCAAACGTTGTACTAATATTTCAGAAAAATAGTTGGCTATTACTTACAGTAGTTACAGTAAATAGAAAATATCGGTGAACGAACATCCGGAATGTGAAAAACTCAATATTTTTTTAGAAAAGTTTATTATAACATTTTGCCATCCCAGCACAGATTTGTACTCTTTTTCATTTGGTAAAGTTTTTGTGTGTTATATTGTATCTTGGTTCACATATTACTTTCTAATTTATTTTAAAATTTCTTAGTTTATTTTTGAAAATTCCAGGAGCTTTATATGTTTAAAATGTAACACCTGAGTGCCGCTTAATACTTGTTAATGACCTAAAGAGGAGAATAGTGAAAGTAAAAGACGCGTAACCATGTATATGAGCACAGTACAAGAGTGAGATAGTAAATAACTAACTAGAAAAACTGCTTAGCTTTAATTTCGTATTCCTATGGTAAGCTTTTCATGTGTTATATTCTTGGTTAAGAAATTTCTTATTATATCTTATTACCTTGGTTAAGAAATTATATTCTTATTTATTTTAAATTTCTTAGCTTAATTTTTAAAATTTCACCCGGTCTATATGTTAAAAATGTGAAACACGAGTGGAGCTAAAACTAGTTACTTGCTTTAAGAGGAGAATATCGGACGTTAAAAACACATAACCAAGTATATGAGTCCGATACAAGAGGGAGATAGCATATAACTAAAAACTACTTAGCTTTAATCTCGTATCCATATGGTAAACTTTTCCTGTGTTATATTCTTTTTTAAGAAATTTCTTATTGTATCTTATTACCTTGGTTAAGATATTATATTCTTATTTATTTTAAACATATTAGCTTAATTTTTAAATTTACACACGCTCTATATGTTCAAAATGTAACATACGAGTGCTGCTAAAACTAGTTACTTGCATTAAGAGGAGAATAGCGGACGTTAAAAACACATAACCAAGTATATGAGCCCGGCACAAGAGGGAGATAGCATATAAATAAAAACTACTTTGCTTTAATCTCGTATCCGTATGGTAAACTTTTCTTGTGTTATATTCTTGGTTAAGAAATCCCTTATTATATCTTATTATCTTGCTTAAGAAATTATATTCTTATTTATTTTAAATTTCTTAGCTTAATTTTTAAAATTCCACACGCTCTATATGTTCAAAATGTGAAACATGGGTGCTGCTAAAACTAGTTACTTGCATTAAGAGGAGAATAGTGGGCGTTAAAAACACATAACCAAATATATGAGCCCGGTACAAGAGGGAGATAGCATATAAATAAAAACTACTTTGCTTTAATCTCGTACCATATGGTAAACTTTTCTTGTGTTGTATTCTTGGTTAAGAAATCCCTTATTATATCTTATTAACTTGCTTAAGAAATTATATTCGTAATTATTTTAAACATCTTAGCTTAATTTTTAAAATTCCACACGCTCTATATGTTCAAAATGTAATATACGGGTGCTGCTAAAACTAGTTACTTGCATTAAGAGGAGAATGTTTTGCCAAATGACTCAAATCTGGTATATTCTGAGTTGTTCATATACTGACTTTTTACAGTTCATAGCTATCGAGTTAAATGTTGATATGTCCAGAGTGAGCATTATTTAAAGAATACAAGCATTCCCAGCTATAATTTGTACCAAAAATAGAGGTTATTCTGCATACCTCTAATTTCAATGTTGAGTTCAGAGAGTGTTAAAGAGCCGAAATTTGGCCACATTCAATATTTTTGGAGTAAAGTATATAACTCTTCAGTAAAGTACAGGGCGTCCGGGCTAAAAGTATTCAAACGTTATGCCTTATTTTTTTGGAACTACCCATTAGAATTTTTTAAAAAAATATTTAAATAGAAAGAACCTTTCACCAAGTTTTAATATCAATCATAGATTTCGATCATAGTATCATAGATTTCGATGTTTGCACCTTTTTGTAGCATGACAAACGTCTAAATGGTAATCCAGTTCTCTCCAAGTGTTTCGTAGCATATCAGGAGTTATTACACGAATTGCTTGAATGATACGCTTCTTCAATTCATCCACAGTTTCAGTTTTTTGTTTATACACAACGGATTTAATGAATCACCAGACAAAAAAGTCTAATAACGCCTGCTATGGTAAGAAACACTTAGAGAGAACTGGATTACAATTTAGACGTTAGTCGTGCTACAAAAGGGGCACACATCGAAATCTATGATACTATGATAAAATATCTATGATTGATATTAAAACTTGGTGAGATGTTCTTTCTATTTAAATATTTCTTTTCAATTCTAATGGATAGTTCCGTAAAAATAAGCCATAACTTTTAAATACTTTTAACCCGGACACTCTGTATATAACTCTTAAGTATGTGAAGTTGTTGAATATTGTGGTTCAAAAAAAAGCTGATGAGAAAAGCGATCTAGGCTCCTAATGTTCTACACTCCATCTTTGACATCATCCATTTTTCTTAAGTATTTTTGGAGCTCATTTTGACAGCTTTCAAGTAGTCGAACAGTGTAAGTACACAGTTCAGAACTACAATAGTCACAACAAAGGAGCTTGTTGTAAGATTATAAAGTGTTTCTAGACATTAGAATTTTTAACTAGAAGCTGATGGGAAAAAATTCTGACGTCTACATGTAATAAAATCCTTTATTTTGCTTAGATATTTTTGGAGCTTAGTTTGACAGCTGTCAAAAAATTGAAAAGGTAACTACAATACATTTCAGTTAAACTCGGGGTACATACAGTTGTTGTAATCATGGAAATTGAAAAGTGAAAAACTAAAAGAAAGAAAAAATGGTCTACAAACCTGAGGGTCGACACTCCATCTGTTCTAAGATTCGTCTTTTAAATCAAATATCTTTGATCTTATTTTGACTTCCCCTGTTTATTTTATTTATTTTATAGCACTAATGTTCTATTATTATCGTTTTCATATTTTCGTTTCTTCCTCAAAATCATTGTTATCACTTTGAGATATTGTTATTCCTTTATGATGTTGTAATCACTTTCAGATTTGCGTTTCTTCATCAGATTACGTTATTATTCCTTTGCAATAATCTTATCACTTTCAATTTTTTTTCTTTGCCAGATTGTATTATTATCATTTTGAGAAATTATTACTCCTTTGAGATACTGTTTATCACTTACAAATTTGCGTTTCTTCTTCCTCAGCATGCGTTTTTATCACTTTGAGATATTGTTATTACTTTGAGATATTGTTTATCACTTTCAGATTTGCATTTCTCCTTCCTCAGCATGCGTTTTTATCACTTTGAGATATTGTTATTACTTTGAGATATTGTGTATCACTTTCAGATTTGCGTTTCTTACTCAGCATGCGTTTTTATCACTTTGAGATATTGTTTATCACTTTCAGATTTGCGTTTCTCCTTCCTCACCATGCGTTTTTATCACTTTGAGATATTGTTAATCCTCTGAGATATTGTTATTGCTTTCAGATTTTCGTTTCTTTCTCAGAATGCGTTATTATCATTAACATACTGTTATCACTTCCAGATTTGTGTTTTTTAATCAGTTTGCATTGTTATCACTTTAAAATGTTATTATTACTTTAAGATTTGCGTTTCTACTGTTTTCAACTTCGCCAAAACTTCCGGCAAAAAAAAGTAATTCCGAAATGCCTCGGTGGCATTTTACATAAGAAAAAAAAATAATCACTTTAATAAGCAACTCTTTGGTATGTTATTAAAGCTGCTATGTACTAACCCTATAATATTCTCTCACCTCAGTGTTAACCTATGGAGAAAATTTTTCTACTTTTTAGAGCTACATGAATGCTGATGATCAAATAAAAATGGTATCTTCAGATAGCCTGAACTTTTCTGTACCTTGCAACAAGATTCATTTTGTAAATTTCGTCCACCAAAATAAATTTATGAGCTTTTAAAACACATTATACCAGGTTTTTTTTCCGTTAACACTAGAAAGACGGGAATTTTTTTCTTACTAAAAGAACTGAACGCCGTCATTTTGATGGTTAAAAATAAAATCAAGAATTTAAAATATTTAATTTTTTTTATAAAAATGCTTAAATGCTTTAAATTTTGAACTATTCCGCACCATATATAATAAATTGGTATATATTTAGATATATTTTTATGCAGGTATGCTTAGCAGACAACCTGGTATGGTTTATCCGTAAAAATATATTACAATATTGTATAAGCATATTACAATAGCTGTTGCTTGATAGTTTTAAAAAGTTTCACTTCAAAATTAACATTATAAAGACGGGAATTTTTTCGTACTAAAAAGACTGAACGCTGTCATTTTGATGGTTGGAAATAAAATCAAGAACATAAAATATTTAATGTTTTTTTTTAATAAAAATGGGTTAAATACGTTGAATTTTGAACTATTTTATACCAATATAATAAACTAGCTGAAAACCCGCGCTTCGCTACGGAGTACATTCAAATTAAATACAACGGTCAGCGTATGCAATTTATGCCAAAAATAAATATATATATTTATAAAATGCGATGATCAATGTCTACAATTGATGTAAAATATATATCTATCTAATATATATATTTATAAAAAAATCGTAAGGGATATGCATTTTTTTTTGATAATATCCAATCGTCTGCTGCATTAGAAAGAGAAAAAAATATTTTTTGGCTATTTAGTTGTTACGCACGTGACGATAAATTTATTGAAAGTACCAGAAAAGAAATCACGTGATCAGCATTTAATAAATTAAATTCTAAAAATTAATCTTAAAAAATTCACCAAAAATCAGGAAATGGAGGTAAAAATTCGAAAAAAAATTTCATTTTGAAGGAATTCTTATGATCTTTCTCGTGATATAAATTTTATAATCCTCAATGTATTATTTTAAATGCAAACGTAAAAAAGTTTAAAAAACAACTTAAAAATTTAATTTTCAAAAATCTAAGAAGAATTTTTGAAAAATCTTTCTTAGTGCACCCCTACACTATTAGAAGAATCGCCATGCAAAATTTCAGCCCTTTAGGTCCAGCGGTTTGGTCTGTGCGTTGTATGTCAGTCAGTCAGTCAGTCAGTGAATGAATGAGTCAATTACGGAACTGTTTTATATATATAGATAATTCTATTAGATTCTCTAAAATTTATTTTTATTTCATTTTTTTACTGTAGTTTATTACAAAAAAACAAATGTTGAGAAGAGATCCAGGAATCTCTCAAATTTTCTCTAAAAATAATCCCGCTGGATATTTTTATCTCTATCTCATTAACACAGTTTTAAAACTTCCTTTCTTGAATATAATAACATCTTCACATTACTTTATGTAGACTATTTCCTTCTCAGGGGATATGAAACTATACCAGTATCATTAGAGTAATATACGATTCATCCTAGCCATGGCCTATTTTTTCCCCATTATCAATTCTGCCTCCAAAGGCAACGTCACCTTATGTTACACACGCCTATTAATATTATTACTGATTTAATCTGAAAGAGAAACTAAACTGCTCTCGGCTGATGATGATTTATCGTTACCCTGATACTTCTAAGCAAACATGAATAATAAACGCTTTATTCTAATGTTCAAGTTTCTAATTATCATGTTTAATTATGCTAAAAGCCCAAACATTTACTCCTTTATGAAGAAACAAAAAAGCGTGAATGATTAAATGAAAATGGTTTTGAAGATATTTTAATTATGCCTAGCGCACCTGGGTTCCGCTGCAGACTTAAGGTTGTGGAATTGATCATTCCTTCAAAGTTATCAGTTGGGTGCAGCAGAAAAGGGTTTTTAATTTGACGCCAGATTTTCCAGTCCAGGGTTAAAGGAAGGGATTTTTAATATAAGCTATTGGTATTATGTTGAAATATTACAACGGAGAAATATTGCTTCTGCACTGCATAGATAGTGATAATACTCTATATAGACTCTGTCACAAAAAAATATAGGCACCCAGAAGGAAACGAGCTACTATCACGGAACATGTATGTAGTCACGAACATGTATGTAGTGTATGAGGAGATAAGCGAATGATTACAAATTCAGAAGAACAGACCTTTTTTATTAAGAAGATATGGCACGAAAAAGGATACAAATCAGTAAGTAGTAAATCCACCTCTGGCAGCTCAACAAGCCGAAACACGGCGTGGCATCGAATCAATGAGGTCACCTATGACATCCTGCGGAAAATCATGCCATAATCTTTGCAACTGGGCAGTTAATTCATCAGTATTTCAGGACGGCTGCAGTTGCCTTCCAATAACGCCCCAGACGAGCTCTATTGGCGAGATGTCTGGTGACCTGGCAGGCCATAGGAGTAAGTCATATCCTTGAAGACATTGTTGGGAGAGTCGCGCAGTATGTGGACAAGCGTTGTCTTGCTGATAAATGGCCCCTGGGCGACTTGATAGCATAGGCAGTACAACTGGCGTTAAAATCTCGTCCACGTAACTGCGTGCCTTTAAAGGGCGTTGAAGGACGACTAGAAGTGTTAGTGTGTCCCACCAAATCGCTTCCCACACTGTCACACCTTGTGTACTCGCCGTATGCCTCTCGACAACAAATTCCGGATCGGACCGGTGGCCTGGCCGCCTCCACATGCGTATGCGCTGGTCATCAGCATCGAGACTGAATCGGGATTCATCGATGAAGATCACAAGCCTCCAGTCAGTCACACTCCAGCTTGCCCGAGGTCGGCAAAAATCCAGTCGACACCGCCAATGATGTGGGGTCAGTGGTAAGCGTCTTAATGGAGGTCGGCTCCTTATACCTGCGTCAGCCAGTCGTCTCCGAATGGTTTCCCTTGATACCACCGGATGTCTGGAAGATGGTAAATAATGTCGAACCGATTCTAGCGACGTTGTTGGTGCGGACGTGGCCGCTCTTATGATTGCGCGATTCTCGCGCGCATTTGTGTTCCTGAGACGCCCTGACCCCTCCCCGACGGTAGACTTATCCCTTCCGTGATCCATTGTTGCCAACACCGAGCAACTACTATATCGCTCCGACCGAGGGGGCGGCCGATACGCCTGTTCGACCAACCTGCTTCTCTGAGACCTACTATACGCCCCCTCTCAAAGTCCAACAATTGTTCGTACTGTCGCCGATTACGTCTCAGAGGCATCTCTAGTCACAATACAGTCCATCCAAGTCTACATATTTGTTTGAATAACCCTATGGCACGAGCAATCATGATTTTAAACTCTCCCAGCTGCGCATCTCATATGCGCATAGCGCGCTTACCCTTGTCTCATTGGCGTCGAAATTTTAATCATTTGCATATCTCTTACTAGACTACATTCCTGTCAAGTTTCCTGATAGTAGCTCGATTTCTTCTGGGTGCATATATTTTTATGTGACAGTGTGTGTGTGTATGTGTGTATATATATATATATATATATTATATATATATATATATATATATATATATATATATATATATACACATTTGCTTGCGTGTGTAAATATATAATATATATATATATATAAAGCTGACGGATTTATATTACTGTTAATTCTTACACGCGAAAGTGAAAAGCTGAAAATAAATTCATCTTTAATTTTTTTTCAACAACAAAAAAAATGAGTATTTCCAGAAATCAAAAAATAGCTCCTCTTTCTATATCTTTGGACATCCTGACGTCATACAATGTTCCCTGTCATTCTATTTCATCATTCTAAGAAAACAACTGCTTATTTTCCTTGCCTTCTCCTCAGCGCAATCTTCTTTGAGGTAAATTTGGCATCCCACAGAGGGAGAAAAAACCGCTGTTGCTTCGGATGCTATCTATACACCGATAGGTTAATGCCTGCGGTCGTGCACACAGCACCCTGGCGTTGCTTGCACGATGTCATCTAGTGCTCTCTGGGGGCTGTCTAGTAGTCGGTGATTCCGTAGTAACCCGGACCCAACATTGGCCTCCTTTCAGTATCCAAACAACAGACTTTGTGCGTGTATCAGCAGACAAACCCCAGGCAAATAAATATTTGGATGTCTGCTTTACGCTCGCTTTAAGTATTAACAGCTCCTGTGGGGGGTTTTAACTTATTCAGTGAGTATGACTGAGCGAATCTGGGTATATTCGCTCTAGTTCCAAGTTTTAATTCTTGTTTCTGTTCGCTGCAGTAAAAGGGTACATACATGTCACAAGAATGGACAATTTGTGCTACGGGAGGAGTACTCTGATCAAAATGAAATTCCAGTACAGTGTTTTTGTGTTCGTCACTTTCTTCATTGTGTTTTACATTTTGTGCCTCACCTATTAGTGTATTATTCTTACATTAGTGACGTCGAATAACGCTGATTGCTTTTCTACATCGTCATATTACCTTCATTGTAGCCATATTCACATCTGAAACTCATGAGTATTGTGATTCTGGAATATTACATCATTATATTACCCTCAAGCTAGCCCTATTCACATCTTAAGTTCAAGTGTTTGTGTGATTCACGAATATCTACTCATTATATGAACCTCTTCTAGCCATATTCACATCTGAATTTCAAGTGTTTGTGTGATTCATGAATATCTACTTCATTATATTACCTTTATTCTATCCATATTCGCATCTGAATCTCAAGAGTTTATGTGATTCATGAATATCTACTTCATTATATTACCTTTATTCTAGCCATATTCACTTCTGAATCTCAAGAGTTTGTATGATTCAGGAATATCTACATCATTATATTACCTTCAATCTATCCATATTCACATCTGGAAGTTCAAAAGTTTGTGTGATTCAGGAATATCTACATCATTATATTACCTTCAATCTATCCATATTCACATCTGAAGTTCAAAAGTTTGTGTGAGTCAGGAATATCTACATCATTATATTACCTTCATTCTAGCCATATTCACATCTGAAGCTCAGAAATTTGTGTAATTCAGGAAAATCCTTTGCTTATTTTCCCTTAAGAAAGGTACAAAGTATGAGTTAATTTATTTATTCTTGCAGTTTCAAGTGTTATACTTGACAAAAAGAAGATATGTGTTTCCATAAAAAAGCAGAAACACTCATACTATATGTAAATCAGAGAAACGAGGAAACAGAGATCCGATGAGAGATTAGTAAATTAATTTTCATTTACAAGCGAAGTAAACGTGTGTAAGAGTAATGCGTGTCATGCGTCTAATGTTTCAAGAGTAAAGAAATTTTGGTAGAAGATTTCATATATAAAAGCATATATAATATTTTCCTTCTGTATGTTTCAGACCTCGTAAATATATCATCGGGTTATATATCTCCTTTAGCTACGGTAACATGTCTAGGTTACCGTGGTAAGTCAAACGATGGAAAAATTTATCTTGATATAAATAAATTAGCATTATTGCAATACATTTTAATTTTGCCAGACATCTATTTAAACAATAGAAGTTTAAATACGTACTTTAGTAGCATCCATATGTTATATATAGAAAGTTTTCAAACTCTTATAAATTCTAAAAGAAATTTATTTTTCACAACGGACGAAATCTTACATCTGGATTTTCACTATTTTATATTTTTTTTTTTTCATTTTGAAATTGAAGTTGTTTTTAAGTACACTTAATATATTTTCTTAAAAATTTGCTATAGTGAATACCTTGACTATAAATGTATTAAATTATATCATTCAAGCTATCTCATTTCCATGAAATAGTATTTTAAACGTGGTGCAATATAGTCTATCTTATACAGCGTTTCAGAAAGGAGAAATATTGACCAAACAGGGTTATTTTGCTCTTAGATGTAAAAATATTTCACGTATTAACTTTTCGGTAATGACTCAGATTCTTTTAAGAATTTAGAAAATTTTGTCAATTTCTTGAACCAAAATGTCTTTACTATTTTACATAATTTCGGGCTTAATATATTTTCATATCAATTAAACTTACTACCAGGTTCTATGTGATGTATTCTATATGCAACCCATTGCTAAATTTTATATGTTAATACCTTTTTTTGCTTTTATTTCAAATTTCTTATTCTGTCTAAACCACTTATTTAGAAGTTACTTTTGGCCGTAAGATCAATCTGATATTTATTGCAATTTTTAACAAATAATTTTTTGAATTAAAAATATTAACGTACAATTAAAATTATAAAAATTTCAAAGCATCTTTTTTATTAAAACCTTCATTCGATACTAATTACATTTCAAAAACTTCATTTGCTATCTCGTTCCACTACAAGATATATATCTATTGAATTTAATCTCTTATATAGTCTTAGCAGTCCTATTACCCGCATAATATATAAAAACCCCAAAGGTATTAAATAGTCAATCTTGGTAGAAATTTTTCTATATTAACTTGTTTCAAAGAGAGATTTATAAAGCTTCTTGTGTGAGAAATGGACTAACTTTGTAAATAGATTGCTAATAGATGCACCTCTTTCTATTTGTCACCTTCTAAGCAATGCAGTGCTTGAAAACTTTGATTAAATTTACATAGCACCTACTACACCAGTTGAGATGCTCGCATACCCTGATTAATGCATCACTCTTCGCTATCAACCTTGCATAATGCAAAGGTGACATTGTTACGTCACTATGGTAGCGCATATGTTGAGTAATTATTGATTATCTGACACCTAAGTGTATAGTGCACTCTTGACACAAAGTTTAGAGGGAGAAATCTTTATTAACGCCACCCTCTGCAACTGGAACATTGTTCAGGTTTGTTCTGGCATCATCTGCGATATCTTGACGCCAGTGTTGTCACATGTTTGAGCAACAACTTTCAGGGCGAAATTTCATCAGTGATTAACATGAGTTAAACTGCGAAGTGGTGCTCAAAAAGTTTACATGTTGTTCATTATAATCGCTTTCAATAAAAACTTTCTTTAATGTTTTCATTGATTTATAGTTTTATGGGTAAACTATTGCATCTTCTCTGTTTTCTATGAACTATTGCTAAAAATAATTAAGACAAGGCTTAGATTAAAATACAATAACTTCATGAGAACTTCATTTAATAATATATTACAGGATTTAATCGGTCATCCTCCACAAAATTATTTAAATACTTTTAACAGGTTTAAACTAAGTTTTAAGCCTATATAAATTACATTCCTGTATCTTCAAGATCAGTATTTTTGTGGCCTTTAAGAAAGATAATATCTATTAATAAATACTAAATATTGTGTATTTTTGAACCCATTTTAATTTTTATACCAGTAATAGAGTTAATTTGATAAATTAGATACTGTTATATTTTGTTTCACATACTGTTTTATATACAGTTATCGTATATGTGAAACAGATAGATAAAAATTTTGCAGTCTCTAAAAAAGCTTATTTGCATGTCTTAGAAAGACATTATTTCGCATAAATATCTATTTTAATCTTACTGCAACAATTTACAAGCCATGTTTTCCTGAATAAAAACAATGTTGAATACATAAATATTTTCTAAAATAGCACACTTTATGCTAAAAGCTTTATAAATCTGTCAGAAATAATCTCTCGAAAAGCTTTATAAATCCTTCTGAAATAAGTTTTCTTTTTCCTCGGGTGTTGAATCACAATCAATTTTAAATTAATATTTCATTAGTTCTGTTTTGCTGACCTAACTTGATACTTATATTTCATATAATGAATTCTACCAGAAGTTGAAGTTTAATCTTGTACAAGTAAGTCATTTATATATTGCTAATTTCATTCTCAATGACAGCTAATTATTAAGATGATTAAGCTTAATGAGGTTAAACAAAATATTGGAAGTCTAATTTTCGAAAATATCTCACTTATCAGAAATTGAATTAGCTGATTAATTTTTTTTCTACACTTTTAATGCTATTTCTCTATATTACTACATTAAAGCACTTTCTTTAATAGCTGCAAATAAGTTTTTAAGGTTAAATTACGCTGTATTGTTTAATAGAATATATACTCAGTATAGCGGTTAATCGGTGTTAGTTTAGAGGTTTGTTATACATTCAGATGCTGGCATTTCTCTAAAGTTAAATATATTTAAAAATAATTTTATGAATATTTGTCCTTTTACTGCTAATATTTTTATTTAATTCGTCACTGATTTGCTTTTCGCCACCAAATGTTACGTTCATCTAAGTAATGCTTTGTGTTTTCATCTCTCAATGAACAAAGATTTTACGGAAACGTAACAAGGCATGATGCTTTCATTGTCTAAGACATATATATGAAATATATCTGCTTACTCTTCGACTATTGCTCTTCATACGAAACTGTGGTGCTTATAATTCCAGTTCATTGGTGATATTCACGATGATATCCACTATCAATGAAAGTTGTGAGCGACTTAACAACCACAGTCATGGCTACCGCTACACTAATAACGGTTGCCTCGTCGGAATATTCATTCATTGACGACGTGGACGGAGTTACTGAGAATACAGGACAAAACGGGACACCAAACGATACTGGGACGAATCCCGGTAAGAGTGATTCCACTGGAGCATATTCCAAGCATTCAAAACCAATTCCAAGGGTTAGCATCCCGGGAGATTTCGTAGTTCATTGACGATTATAAACGCCTCTCCACTCTCATGCAGCGACGTGCCCATCTCCCTCAGAAACGGAGGTGGACCCAAAACCCGAGGCACGTCAGAAAATCCCAAGATTGGGTCATCGCCCATTGTTCAATATACCCAGCATTTACCCTCCCATCCAACTTGCAGTACATAGACGACGAACCTGCTCCGGAGCCTCCAGGTAGATTGCTGCACAGGGGCCACGAAAATCCACAGCAGCTTGAAAATACCCAGGAGGCAATCGACGAAACGTCGTCTGTGCCGCCACCACAGTGACAGCGAGGGTAAAAACGGTGACACGAAGACAAGGCACCATCGAAGTCGGTCCAGAAGGGTCAGGCGATCGATATCGGCCATAGAGACAAAGAAAGACGGTTACAAACCACGCGTCAGAAGGAGTGTCAGCGACAGGTCTGGGATGATCATGGCAGGGAAGCATCTCCTGCCCCCTCGCCCAAGACCTCACAGCCATTATGAAAAACGGTTCCTCGAGGTGCAGTTCGACAAGGACTCTCTCTACGAACGTCTCGATATCGGAAATTGTGGCCGTAGAAATGGGATTTAAGACATTCCCGGGTTAACGGCCAAAGAGGCTAGACGGAAAAGGATAGTTTGCACAGTTGTTGTGGTGACGGTGACTATTGTGATTATTTGTGTCTTACTGCTTGCTGTCACTCTCCTGTTATCACCGGAAATAGACGCATTACGTAAGTCACCTTTTGATTTTCATCTTTCTTTTTAACGTGAAATGCAAAGTTTTCTATGTTCAACGGTTATACTTATGGGTTAATACTCTTAATCGAGAAATTTTTGGTATCACTTTTCAATAATTCTATAATTTTAGTAATTATAGAATTATTTATTTGGCTTTAAAATTATTAAAGGTATATTCTATAAATTGTTAGCTTTAGAAACAGCTTTTAGAAACAGCTTTTTATTCTATCAATTTTTAGCTTTTTAGAATTATTACAAAAATGACTGCCAATAAGTCACTTTATTAAATTTATTTAGTGTTGTGTGAATAACTAAAAGTTTTTTTAATACATAAATTTCTAGACCAAAAATTTTGCTTAAAACTTCCTTTTAAAGAAAAACTTTTTAGTTCCCTTTTGCAATACTTGACGACAGACTTAGCATAAAAGGGCTAATAATTTTCAAATGCAATGGGCAGGGTCTATATTTTTACTGGACCATGTCAGTATTTGATTTAATAGGGATATAAACATAGAGAAGCTGTCAGAAGTGTTTGTTATTAAAGGGAAAAGTTTTACATGCGTTTCCACACAAAGCCTAGCTAGAAACGAGTATAGAGTTTAACGTCGTTTCTAGCTAATTAGTTGTATACCTTGTCAGCAGAGCGTTAGTTAACGTACGTGAAGTATAAATCTTCTACTTGAACTTTAAAGAGACAATTTTAAAGCATTTTTACCAAGGGAAGGCATTGTTCAAGAAGTTCTTAAAATGATGATCAAAGAATGATTATGATTATGATGATGATGGGGAGGAGAGGAGGAAAAAATCTAAATGATGAGAAGTTCTTAAAGGGATGTTCTTAATGCTGGTGGAAATCTTCTCTATTTCAAACTGCTTATATATATTTGTAATTTTTGAGATCCTTGAGTTTTACATCTGAACCAAAAAGCATATATTTTCAAAACATTTCAGAAACCAATATTAATTGAGATTCTCAAGTTTTTCACCTAAAATTCCTCCTCCGGTTAATAGGATTGTGAAAACTTAGTCTCTGGCATAAGCTCTTTTGCAAATCTTGTGTTCTGTTTATTTAATAATTATGCATTTTCAAAAAAAAGGTTTAATGCTTGTTATCCGAAATATATCTTTAAACATCATAACATTCAATTTCTGAAAACAATTGAACGTGTTACAAAAATAGCTGTTCGCACCTTGAGGACAAACCGTTTGTATGTAGATCTAACCATTTTTTCCGGCCGTGTGGTTGCAACGGGTTACAAAATGGGCTGGTAACACCTTTGAGCTTATTACACTTTTTAAGTAGACCTAGCCGGTTTTTCTCGGTGTTCATTACACTTTACCAAAAAAACGCTGTGTAACACCTTAGGACATACCTTTTAATGTAGATCTAACCGTTTTTACCAGCATTCGTTGCAAGTGTTACAAAAATGGCTGTTAGCACCTTAAGGACAGACCGTTTTATGTAGTAGATCTAACCCCTTTAACCGGCGTAAATTGCACGTGTTACAAAAATGGCTGTTAGCACCTTAACAGGGATTGAAATTTTCGCAAGCTAGATAAACTTTTTCATGTTTTTTTCAGCATAAATTCAAGGTTTTAATGGTATTTATTTAACCCCACAAGGTGAGTGGTAACCTAGTGGTAACACGTTGGGCCTAGGACTGTGGGTTCTTGGTTCGAATCCTGACGAAAGCCATTCAGTACCTTCGTGTCTAGGCTTGATATGGGCACACCAAATCTGTAGACTGGAAAGGACTCCTTCTGGAGGTCAGGGTGGGTGGGGAGGAGGTATAAGCCCCCCCCCGGGAGCTCCTGGGGGTGCTCGGTCGAATTTGTTTTACCTATACGGTACCATTGAAAGCAACCAACGATTCTCGCAGTTAAAGGGCGAATGTCTTCATTCGCAAGTGATCCGCACTATCAAACAACATTTAAACCCTGCAGCGAATAGTATTGGTCAGAGATGTGAAATCATAATCTTTCACTTGAATTTTAAGGTGCGAATATTAAAGCATATTGTAATCTAGTGTCTTTCAAGAAGCTCTTAGAAAGAAATTCTGTTCGACTTGAACCCTTTTATATTATTTTTCAAATTTCCTTCAGCTTATGTACACTTTTTTACCCTTATGAAACAAAAGCAGACTTTGTCAAAAGCAATTATGTATATTAAGACTTTCAAGTTCGTCCTTTTAAAGTCTCCACTGCTTCTTCAGGGCTTCCACGGCTAAGATGGCTCCACCATAAGATATATTTCCTTAAACATCTTATCTTCCCTCTAACTATCATTCCTAAGATAGTGTAACCGTCTCCTAGAACTTTGACTATTTAATAAGTAATACGGTAAAATAACTACTGTTGAAATGAGATAATATACTTTGAAAAAATTTCAGGTTTGATCTTTTAAAAATACTAAAATTTATATTCTATTCTGAACTTAATATGTTCCCTGTGAATTTCTCCTCTATGGAAAGCATGGATTTTTGTTTATTAAATAATATCCTATGCTACAATCAAACTCAGAACTTGTCAAAAATATTCACGGTATTTGCCAAAGTAAAAAAAAAAAGTTTTTATTCATTACCTAATACCTTGAGCCATAAGACTACGTGTAACGATTTTATGCAGTTTGCATAGCATTGCATTTTCATTTACTAACATCTCTTCTATGTGTATATACAGTATAAGATATCAATGTGAACAGATTACCATAAAAATGGGCTTGCAACTTTTTAAACATATACACATATACATTTTAAACATTTTTTTCGTGGAATTTTCATAATGTTTTTAAAGAAATTTAAGTACATACGAATATAGTTTCTTGGCTGAGATACAATATAGCCCATGAAAACTTTTACATATGGATACGCGGATAAATATAGGAAAATTCTATAGTTAGTTGTCTACAAACTGCTTCTAGTATTGTGCTCATATACTTGGTTACGCTTTCAAAATTATGTTAATGAAATTTAAAATACATAAAATGTAATTCTTACCTTTGATATAAACACATGAAAAATTTACATTCTGGCTACAGAAAAAATATTAATTTTACAATTAATAATTTACAAATGCTTCATACTCCTCATTCTATAGGGTTACCACATCTAAAGTCCACTATCCTCATATAAATGCAAGTAACAGTTTTCAACAGTACGCGAGTTTTACATTTTAAACATATACTTTTTTCTATTTTTTGCTCGTCTACAGTAGGTATATATTCCTGAAGGAACTTAACACCGTTTTATCTTGACCACCCCTGGTGTAATATAACACATGATATTTTATTGCATTATTAGTTACATTATTAGCAATAAATAAAAATAGGTAGTTTTATATTTGGTTATTTACAAAGTGCTTCTAGTAATTGTGCTCATATACTTGGTTATAGTAGGTATTTAATGTCTATTGTCCCATTTATGCAAGTAACTAGTTTCCAGCAGCACTCTTTTGTTACATTTTAAAAATAAATCATGGAATTTTCATAATTATGCCTAATGAAATTTAAAATACATAAGAATATAATTTCTTAACTTAGAATTATATAAACCATGAAAAAATTATATTGTGGATACAAGATAACATATAAGTGGTTTAATGATTTACGAACTGCTTCGTAATGTAAATGTATACTTGGTTACACGTTTTTAAAGTCCACTATTGCTCCTCTTTAATGCAAGTAACTAGTTTTGGGCAACACTCTGTGTTACATTTTTACACATAAAGCATGTAATTTCATAATTATACTAATGAAATTAAAATACACTGCCTGGCACTGAAATGCAACACCCTGAAGGAAACATGCAAATAACATGAATTTACAAACATGCATTAGCGGAGGTGAGATATGCAATGATTACAATTCCAGCGCAGACGCACATCACGCGCGCCTGTGGCGCCACTTCAAAGCGCTATTTAAGGCTTCGAGATTCGACGATTTCAAGTTCGGCAATTGTGTTTTTCTTGTGGTTTTTCAAAAAAACGATCCATATTATGCCTCGTCGAAAACAGCGATCATCTTTTGATCAAGTATCCGAGTAATCGACAGAGGAAGGATAGTGGCCTACCGAGATTGTAGATTATCTTTCAGGGAAATCGTAGTCGTGTTGGACGAAACCAAACAACTGTAATGCGGATATGTGATCGTTGGATGCAGGAGGGTACGACGGACCGGCTGTGTTCGATCGCATCCACCTCAGCGCACCACTCACGTGATGACAGGCAAATTGTGCGCATGGCAAGTGACGGATCGCTCAGCTCACATCACGAACCATAGCACCTAGCACATGCAGTCTGTAACGCATCATCCAGTGTCTGCGGTACCATTCGACGCTCGTTTACAGCAGAGTGGTCTGTCCGCAAGACCGTCCCATTGCTTTGTGCGACCCTTGACGCAGAACCACAGACGTCTCCGCCGCCAATGGTGCGATGACAGAAGGATGTGGACGGCAGAATGGAATGAAATTGTCTTTACTGACGAGTCACGCTTCTGTCTGCAGCACCACGATGGTCGCATTCGAGTCTGGAGACACCGTGAAGAGAGGATGCTGAACAGCTGCGTTATGCACCGCCACACTGGTCCTGCACCGGGTATTATGGTATGGGGCGGTATTGGATATCACTCTCGCACACCTCTAGTACGCATTGCCGGTACTTTAAACAGACAGCGCTACATCTCCGAGGTGTTGGAGCCAGTTGTCATTCCTTACCTTCAGGGCTTACCCACAGCCATATTTCAACAGGATAATGCGCGACCAAACGTGGCACGCATTGTCCAACGGTTCTTCGTTAATCGCCATATTGAATTGCTTCCCTGGCCGCCTCGTTCTCTGGATCTTTCGCCGATAGAAAACATGTGGTCCATGGTTGCTCTACGATTGACCCAGATTCCATCCCCAGCTGCCACAGCAGATCAAATTTGGCAAAGTGTGGAAGCTGCTTGGTCTGCTGTACCCCAAGAACTCATCCAAAGTCTCTTTGAATCAATGCCGAGGCGTGTGGCAGCGGTGATCTCCAACAATGGCGGCTACTCTGGCTACTGATTTTGGCAGGAACCACACTTCACAGAAGTCTATAATTTTAATCATTTGTTACTTGGTCAACATGTTATCTACAAAATAAATTTTGTTGTGATACCTCTTGTCTTTCTTGGTGTTGCAATTTGGGTGGCCAGCAGTGTACATAAGAAAATAATTTCTTAACTTAGATATTATAAACCCATGAAAAACTTATATTGTGGATACAAGAAAAAATATAAGTAGTTTAAATAATTTACAAACTGCTTCGCAATACTTATGTGTACATGGTTAAGTATTTTTTAAGTCCACTGTGCTCCTCTTAATGCAAGTAGCTAGTTTTTGGTAACACTCGTGTGTTACATTTTAAACATAAATGAACAGAATTTTCAAAATTATATTAATGAAATTTAAAATACATAAGAATATAATTTCTTAACTTTGATATAAAACATGGAAAAGTTACATTCTGGATACAAAAAAATATATAAGTAGTTTTAATAATTAATAATTCACAAACTGCTTCACACTCCTCATGTATACATGGTTGCGTATTTTTTAAGTCCACTATGCTCCTCTTAATGCAAGTTGCTAGTTTTTGGCAGCACTCTTGTGTTACATTTTAAACATAAAAAGAGCAAGGAATTTTCAAAATTATGGTAAAGGAATTTAAAATATACAAGTATATAATTTCTTAACTTAGATACGATATAACACACGAAAAATTTACACCGTGGATACAAGAATAAATATAAGTGGTTTTTATAATTAGTTATTTACAATTTGATTCTAGTATTATGCTCATATACTACTTGGTTACGCGTTTTTAACGTCTACTATTCCTCCTGAAGCTTTCCTCCCTATAATGCAACTAACTAGTTTTGAGCAACTCTCGTGTGTTACATTTTAATCATTTAAATTGCCTGTAATTTCCAAAATGATGATAAAAAATTATTAAATACATAAGAATATAATTTCTTAACTATGATAGACTAATATAACACAGGAAAACTTTACATTATGGATACAAGAATAAATATAAGTAGTTTTTTTACAATTAGTTACTTACAAACTACATTTAGTATTGAGCTCACATTTTTGGTTACGATTTTTTAACATCCACTGTCCTCCTCTTTACGCAAGTAACTAGCTTTGAGTAGCACTCGTGTGTTACATTTAATCACCGCCAACGCCGAAAACTTCTCGGCGTTACTTTACTTTATTGCTCTGTTTTACATCCTTCACAACGAGAACTTATTCTTTGCTTCGTTCACTTCGCTCAAACCAAACGGCTCAAAAGAGTTAACCTAAGAGCAGCAAATCCGAAATATATCTCATACACCAATGCCCGGCTATTACGTGCTTTGTGTTCCTTCAACGAATGAAAACAAGATGATAGAGACTTTTCCGAACCTGCACAGAAACTGAAATCATTAAACTCATCTCTCTCCAGGCTCCTTCGAGAGTTCCATGAGGCAGCGAAAAACCCCTGAAGCTCAACGCGAGGAGCTAAAATAAAAAAAAAAGGTGCGCGGCGTTTAATTGAATTTACCCTGATGTACTCCTCCTTTCTCGGTCATTTATCTTAAATTCAATCAGGGATTCCCGGCCTAGATGTTTTTCCGCTGATGAAGGATTTTCTCCGGCGATGGACACTCCGGGAGAAGGGGATATGAAGGGTAATTTGCAGAAAATTCTTCTCGAGACAGAATAAGTTAGTTAATAAATTTCGTCTCGGGTTACACTTTCTGAAGTTTTGCATCAGGTAATATTCCGGTGAAAGTACTGTATTTTAATTATGTTCCAATATGCCTGTAAGAGTAGATGCCCATCGAATACGTGCAATGTTTGATTGGCCGTCATTGGCTCATGTATGTGTGACATAAAATATTAGATTAAGGGGTTCCTAGGTAGTACATGCCCCCTATTAGATTTGTTGCTGATGCTCCATGTTAATCTGTAGAGGAATAATTCCAACTATTGTCTACTTGAATTTTATTTTGATTAAATGAAGGCCTTATTTGAATAGTGGTCTACCTCCATTCTTGTTCATTTTGAGATTCAGAGCCTTAAAGTCTAATGAGTGCTGAGAAAGGACTGCTGAAGTCTGATTTGTAAGAACCTCTGTTGGCAGAAGAAATGAGCTGGAGGTGTACCAGTTTAAAAATAAGATAGAAATGACTTGTATAACCATGAAAGTGAGGACGAACTCTATTTTGTTAACTGAGTTGGACCACTATTCAAATAAGGCCATCAATTGCACTCCGTAGTAAAGGAGAAGAATTTTTTAATCTGCAAACATATTCATTTTAGAAATGTCGTCACCAAAGGAAATTGTTTACGTTTTAAACACAGTATGACACATTTTTTCATGGAATAATTCAAATTTAAAACTATTATTATGTGTTTCCTTTAAAAAAAATTTAAAAATATGCCCCGGATAACAAACTTCTTTCTTTATTAAGGACGATTTTTTTTTAACTTTCAATCCAAGTCGACAATCATTACAAACATTTTCTCCATAGTTTAATAATGAGTTGGGTAATCCAATAGGGTTACTACCCTGAACCCTTAAGGGCTAATGTATTATTCACAATAAAATAATGTCCAACAGGGTGAGTGAACCCTATTGGTTTCACCCACTTCAATGTTACCTATGGAGAAAACGTGTCTACCATTTTACAGCTACATAATGTGTTCTGTGATAATAGAAGAATACCCAACAGGGTGAGTGAACCCTATTGGATTCGCTCACCTCAATGTTAACCTATGGAGAAAACATGTCTACATTTACAGCTACATAAATGCTGATAATCCAATTAAAATTGCATTTTCAGATAGCCTGAATTTTTCTGTATCTTGCAACAGGATTCATTTTATAAATTTCGTTCCCACCATATGAATTTATGCGGTTAAAAATATACTTATACCGGAATTTTGTTCCAGTAATAATTTAAATTTTATAAATAATATTATTTAAAAAAACACATTTATAACCCAACCAACGAAAAATGGCCCCAAGGTTTGAAAAATTTCTGTCGTCTATTATGGGAGTACAATTTTTCGCCCAGAAACAGTTCTTTCGTCCGTACATTTTTTTTCCTATCTACGTTCTTCAATTAACTCGGAAAAACATTTTTCTATGTCTAAATTTAGATTTCGAGGACAAAAAAAAGAATGATTTTTACCCTACGCTTTTTGTAAATTAATGATGACACTTGACACCGCGGTATGATGGCAAAAAAACATTGCAGTTATCTCATCACAATTTTGATTTATATTTTCTTAGAAAGGAAGATAAGCAATTCCTCACAACACACTTTATAAAAACGTATCATTCGTTTAAAAATAATATATCCTTTTTGCTATTAAGGCTGCTGTAAATTAACCCTATTGGATCTTGTTCACCTCAATGTTAACCTATGTAGAATATTTATCTACTATTTATGGCTACCTAAATGCTGGAAATTCATAAAAATGGCATTTTCAGATAGCCTGAACTTTTCTGCACCTTGCAACAGGATTCATTTTATAAATTGCGTCCCACCAAAAGAATTTATGAGCATTTAAAACACACTATACCAGACTTTTCCCCCGAATAATTTAAATTTTTTAATATTACTTGTATTTTAAAAAAAATGAAAAAAAATGTCCCAAGTTGTAAAATTTCTTTTTCTATTACGGCAGAAAAGTTCAGGCTATCTGAAAATACCATTTTTATTGGATTATATTCATTTATGTAGCTGTAAATACAATACAATGGAGTGCAATTTTTTAAAACATCTTTAGATGCAATTCGGAAATCTTTGGACAAATTTTCTCTATAGGTTAACACTGAAGTGAGCGAATCCAATTGAGTTAGTACACAGCAGCCAATTTAACGAAAGTTTTTATGACATTCAGTAACAAAGTAGCACAGCATCTCCTAAGCACAAGTACCCCTCTGCCAAAAAAACCTAAGTAAACTCTAATTACTGAAAACATTTCCCTCTAAAATAGTTAGCCTAAAGGTATCCAGTTCAAATTTTTTGCGTAAGACGCTATTCGAGTGTGTGAGACACATTTTTCTGAATGAGAACTGTCATTCAAAGCTCACTTAGTGAGATGTTACCTCGAATTTCTGGAGCTGCGTCTCGTTTACATTCCTTCCATAAGCTGCGTCCAGGTGCAGCAGGTGGAACTGTCATTCAAAGCTCACTTAGTGAAATGTTACATCGAATTTCTGGAGCTGCGTCTCGTCTACATTCCTTCCATAAGCCTCTATGAGCAGATGGTTCCATAAGCCTCTATGAGCAGATGGTTCCATAAGCCTCTATGAGCAGATGGTTCCATAAGCCTCTATGAGCAGGGGGAACTGTCATTCAAAGCTCACTTAGTGTTACATCGAATTTCTGGAGCTGCGTCTCGTTTACATTCCTTTCATAAGCCTCTATGAGCAGGTGGAACTGTCATTCAAAGCTCACTTAGTGAGAGGTTACATCGAATTTCTGGAGCTGCGTCTCGTCTACATTCCTTCCATAAGCCTCTATGAGCAGATGGTTCCATAAGCCTCTATGAGCAGGGGGAACTGTCATTCAAAGCCCACTTAGTGAGATGGTACATCAAATTTCTGGAGCTGCGTCTCGTCTACATTCCTTTCATAAGCCTCTATGAGCAGGTGGTTCCATAAGCCTCTATGAGCAGGTAGAACTGTCATTCAAAGCCCACTAAGTGAGATGTTACATCGAATTTCTGGAGCTGCGTCTCGTTTTTTACATTCCTTTCAATAAGCCACTATGAGCAGGTGGCTGGGGCAAATGAAGATGCGGCTCCTGTTTTGATTGTCACCACAATGGTCGGAGTTCGACTTGGCCAAAGGACCAGTCCCGGGAAATTTATGTTCCTGGAGTTGTGCTTTGTCTAAGCGTGTGAGCTGGAGGTTTTGCTGTGTCAGTCCACGAAAGGGCCTGGTTATGAATAAAAGGGAACCTTTTTTAGGGGACAGGAACACACAAGTTCTAAAATCCACTATGTCATAATGTTGTGTGGTTGTTGCTACGCAACTTTGACCGACAGCAACATCAGATCAAGTCCGAAGGCTATGGGCTATGAAGATGCGGCTCCTGTTTTGACAGGCACCACAAGGGTCGGAGATCCGACTTGGCCAAAGACCAGTCCCGTAATTTGAACTAGTCAAGTGACGAGACCAGCAACACTTGACCCCGCACCAGGGCCACCGTCAGCTGAGCCAGGAACCCGGGGCAAAATAATACAGCGGGCGCCCTCCCCCACTCAATATTTGACCACTGTATACATTTTTTGTCAACTCTTATTTTTAACCGGATCCCCGGAAGCCCGGCCCCGGGGATTTGTCCCCCCTGCCCCACCCTGACGGCGGGCCTGCCGAAACCTACAGAGGGTAATTTTGAGAACTTGGAGGACACTGCAGCCACGACAGATTTTACGTGCACCGGCCGACATTACGTATACGGCAGTAGATTTGTTAGCGACGAGCATTTGAACCAGTGACTTTCAGATCACTAGCCCGCTGCTCTTGCCAACTGTGGCCACTGCGCCCACTATGGAAGTAATAGAGGTGACTACAGGTTTCGAATAAATAACAGTTCGTGGTCAGGCCTAGGAAAATAAGGGTGTTTGTCACCATGAACAATTCACAACTATGAGGGTCACCGAAACTTTTTGGTATAAATAGGGGGCGGCAACTGAAAATTCTAAAAGAAATGGCATGGGAGTTTTGGGACAATTACACTGCATGGGGAAACACACCTGTGTGGTCTGGTGATCCTAAAACTTATCCCCCTTCCTTCCCCTCCTACATATTCCTTTCGCTTTCGAGCATCCCGCAACCCTACCACGCCTTTTTTTTCTAGAATTTTCCGTTGTCGCCTCTATTGATATCAGTTGAGTTTCGATGACCCTCGCAATCGGGAACGTTTCATAGTGACAATCCTACCTAACTCTCCTTTGTCTGAAGATGAACTACTAATTAGTTCGAAACATGCGGTCACTCCTTTTATTGAATTATAGATTTTGAGAAGCTGTGTGTGGGCCTGATATAGCCTATTGGTAGCGCTTGGGTCTCGGGACTGGTGGTGTTCATTTCCAATCCCGACGAACATCAAGTACCTTCTTGTCTAGGCCGGATAAGGGCACGTTAAAACTGTAGACCTGAAACTTCTTCTATGAAGTCAGAGACGGGGGAGAATTAACAATCCCCCAGATGTTACCCCTGGAGGTGCTCGATCAAAATGGAGGTGGTACCAGAAGGTGGAGTTGGTTCACCTACACGGTGCCCACCCCCACTGAAAGCAACCAATGATACTCGCTGTTAAAGAACAAGCGTCTTCATTGATTGTGCCCCACATTGGTGTCCAAGCAACAATTGGCAAACACAAATGCGATATGTTCCTGTTCGCGTTTTCCAACATTATCTTAAAGTCACTAATACACCGGAATTGTTTTTGGGGAAGAAGATTTTTGAATAGTAAGGTGTCACTATGCGTGCAAAAACACGAGTTAGCTCAGCTCGTAGTTTCAAAGGATATGCGGTCAGTATGTCAAATAAGTTACGATTGGCTTGCGTAGAGGGATCATTTAAGCGCTGTATAGCACAAACAGGTAGTCCTTCAGTTCTAAATTCTAAGTTTTGAAATGCTCGTGTGTCGTCACTTCCCATTTTCGTCACGAAATGGTTTTAAATGGGTGGCTGCGTCACATTTTCATATTGAGATGTGACATGCTGTACCTGTAATATTCATATACCGTTGTTGGATTCATGTTATGTGAGAAATCGTCCTATCTAACGTTAAAATTATCTCGTATTATATTTAATCTAGTTTTACTAATTTATAGATATATACTCCAACTTACTATGTGCGAAAGCCAAATTTCAATGGTTTGCTTTGGTTTGGTTAGAGCGCTACGGTCAACTTTTTGCTACACAAGGGCTTATTAGACCGGGACCTATAGTTTAAAGCCGATACGAACGGGCTATAAATATCCATGCCAACAGTGGGACTCGACCCCCACAGGATCTGAACCGAATGCCAGTGAGCTAGCCATTTGGACAAAAGGAGGCCGAAATTTGTACTAATGTTCTCCATACTGACCTTTAATACTGTACTAAATTTGAACTTCACCTTTGAAACAATTACGTATCCCAGAGGGCCATAAGATACAGGGCCGCCCAAAGGGGAGGGGGCAACTGGGGCACTTTGCCCCAGGCCCCCAACTGCAGAGGGGCCTCAAAAAAATTTTTTAATTTTATTTATTAGAAATTTTATATATTAAAATTCAGAAACTCGTACCATGCTTCAAAATTCAAAATAATCTCCTGAAAAAAGGGCCCCCCCCCCCAAAAAAAAAGTAAAATTTGATTAATCAGATTTCTCTTACTACATAATAGTCTTCTGAAAAATAGTCTTGGGGCCCCCAACAGAAGTTTGCCCCAGGCCCCGTAAAGTCTCGGCGGCCCTGATAAGATAGTCCATTTTGGTTGTTGGTTTGGAAGATTCATAGGTAGTGATACCAAATGATCTAAATGATCTAAATCTTTACCTTTTGCTATGATATATTGTTTTTTCCCTTTCAATTTGTATCTCAATATAATGTGTCCGCGTTACTGATTCCCGCTGTATTCGTTGCCATGCAGAAAAAAGTATCTACGTTGTTATATCAGTATCACGTATTATTTCTGTCTAGTCTCATCCCATAATCTTTTCTCCTTTTCTTTTCTCCATGTCTTTTTTTCTTTTTCGCGTAACCGTTTGACAATTTCCATCACAGTTTCCTGATGCATGAAATGGCAACAATCGCCTTGCATCCGTTGAGTTTTTCGTTGCAGCACGTTAAACATAAATGGCTCGCATCTCCTGACGATGAAAACTCTGGAAATTATGAAATTTTGAATTGAGTAATTTTTTTATGTATTCTACAGCGAAGGTTTTTTGCCTTTTTAGTTCTATGTCTGGTTTTACTAGTGTTGCCTATTTAATTTTTTATATTATCAAAATTACAATGACTTCTTCAGGTGTGTATACATATATATATACGAGTGTATATATATATATATATATATATATATATATATATATATATATATATATATATACACACACAACAGAAGAAAGACAGAAGAAACAACGCAACATATATAAATGTATATATATATATATATATATATATATATATATATATGCATATATATATATATATGCATATATATATATATATATATATATGTGTGTGTGTGTGTCTATATATGTATATATATATATATATATATATATATATATATATATATATATATATATATATATATATATATATATACTGGCCATCCATCTGTTTTTTACTTTATCGTTTCACTTCAACTGCAATTGACAAATACGTTGCTATAGCGTTTAGCTTTCGGCTGAAATGAAAAACAGACAGACTCGGAACATGCTAAACATATTTTCTGTTATACACATATTTAACATTTTATTTTTTGGCATCTCTGCTTGTTTACAGAGCTCATTATCTGCCTTTGAAAATGATTTCCCATTCCAGACACACAGAGCGAAAAACATACTGATTATCGCAATAAAAGACGAGTTATTTTCCCTTTCTGGAGGTACATTAACTGTGCTGTTTCATTTTAATCCTAACCGTTATAAACCCTCCCTTCATTTAATGATCTTATTAATGCGTCTGGCATCGTGTTCCTGTATACGGGTATTCTCTGATTGAAATACTTTACAGCGTCGGGTCATATTTGCGAATTGGAAGGGGGAGGAGTTCATCTTGATGGGCAAATAGCACGTTCATTTAAAAAAAACACTGAACAGTTCGAATTTACATGAAAAATGGCCGTTACTTTTTTTAATGCTTCGTGGCTCCATTTTGGAAAAGGATTCTCTTTTTTTGTTCTTTCAGGAATTTTACGATGCCATTTGTTTGTGGAAGGAGCGTGTAATGTTTAGCGTTTATGACTTGCTCATATCCTGGACGCTGATTTTTACATCCTCACATCATTAATATAAAATTTTTCTTTCGTAAATTCTTTCATTTTAATGGGAGTTGCGGTATAAATAAGATTTAAACACATCATATCGCGAAAGATTTTAATTAGAATTTTTACATTCATTTTTATGTTAGAAAAAATTTCCTATGCCGCGTAATAGTAACTACCATTTTTAATAGTAGAATATCTTATAATTCTATAACTACCGATAATTAAGCAGTACTTGTTTATACAAAACCAGTCATTACTGGTTATTACAAATAATATATGTTTGAATATTATACTATTTACAGTAAATGAGATAATAATTAACTTTATAGGGTGATTAGGAGCAAGAGAAACCAGCTATATTTCCTCTGTATTAATTAAAAATGCGTATTAATTAAAAATGTTCTTTCTTCATAATTTATAAAATCTTAGGACTGCTATTCGTTTTCACAATCAAATCTATTTTTTTCAGTCAAATATATTGTCAAATATAAGTTCACTGAATAGGAAAGTAAATTTAATATGAAACTATCGATAAAATAGTGCTGCTTTATGCTAATATTTCTCACTCTGGCAGTCGTAATATTTGAATTTTGTCACAAGTGGCAGTCGTAATATTTGAATTTTTCTGTCAAATAAACTGTCAAACGTCGTTCACTTCCAAATACAGTTATTTTTCATCGTCAGAAGTTCAGCACTATCAAATTCACAGTAACTTTCATCAACGTTTTACATAGCTTTCAATAGCGTGGGACGTAAAATCATCTAGGTAGCTTGAGGCTGCGGTGTACTAACCCTATTGGATTCGCTCACCTCGACGTTAACCTATGGAGAAAATGTATCTACTATTGACAGCCACATAAATTCCGACAATCTAAAAAAATCGTATTTTCAGATAGCCTGATGGTTTCTGCACCTTGCAACAGGATTCCTTTTTAAAATTGCGTCCACCAAAGGAATTCATAAGCGTTTAAAAAACACTATACCAGATTTTTTCCCCGAATAATTTAAGTTTAAATATTATCTGTACTTTTTTACAAACGAAAAATGCAACAAGATGTAAAACTTCTTTCTTTATTACGGAATAATGTTTTTTTAATCTCTAAATCCTTGGACAAATTTTCTACATAGGTTAACATTGGGGTGAACGAATCCAATTAGGTTAGTGCACAGCAGCTTTAACCAAGCAGGATAACGAACGAAACACAGGCATTAGTAACAGTTTACCTATTAGAGTTCTAGACTTCTTATATTACATCTATTATTGCTTTTTTCGTTTATCCATTAGGAATTTTCCCTATTGATATTACCATCTATTTTCATCACTTTCACTTCATTTGCACTTCTCTCTCTTGCACTCTTTTCTTTCTTCTTCCTCTTTTTTTTTGCCTTTATTCTCACTTTCATTTTCAATTTCTGGTACTCTGCTGCATTTCTATCTTTCTTTTTCTGGCCCCTCTCTCAATCCTTATTCTTTCTCACTATTCGCTTTTCCTCTGTTTCTTTTTTAATCACTTATTCACTCTTTCTGTTCCATTTTTGTATATCTTCCGCTTTTTCCTCTTTTCTCCCTTCATTTATTTTCTATCACTCTGCCATTTTTTTTCTATTTCTTTTTCTTGCTCCTTTCTCGATACTCTTCCTTTAACTCCACATTTACTCCTCTCCTTTTCTATTACATTAGTTTATCTGTTCTAGACTTCCTATATTAACTTCCATTGAGGCTTTTTTTTTTATACATTAAGAATTTTCTCTATTGATATCACTATTTATTTTCATCAATTAAATTATTATTTCAATCGTGTATACTGTGCTCGGATGATAGAAATGTTGTTTGTCAATTCGGGTTGATTGTCAATGTTGTTCGGGTTGATTGTTAATTCGGGATTAATTGTTAATGATTGTTAATTGTTAATAATTGTTCAGTTTGATTGTTAATTCGGGTTGTTAATGATTGTTAATTCGGGTTGTAGTTTGTCAATGTTGTTTGTCATTCTTTTCGTTTTCTTCTTCCTTTTTATTCACGTCCCTCTTTCCATTCTTTTTCATTTTTTTTTTGTCTTTCTCATTCTTCTCTCTTGCACTCTTTTCTTTCTTTTTTTTTTCCTCTTTTTTCACGTCCCACTTTCCATTCTTTTTCTTTTTCATATTTTTGTCTTTCCCATTCTTCTCTCTTGCACTCTTTTCTTTTCGTTTTCCTCTTCCTTTTTTTTCACGTCCCTCTTTCCATTCTTTTTCATATTTTTTTTTGTCTGTCTCATTCTTCTCTCTTGCTCTCTTTTCTTTCTTTTTCCTTTTCCTCACGTCCCTCTTTCCATTCTTTTTCTTTTTCATATTTTTTGTCTTTCTCATTCCTCTCTCTAGCACTCTTTTCTTTCTTTTTTCTTCTCCTCTTTTCCACGTCCCTCTTTCCATTCTTTTTCTTTTTCATATTTTGTCTTTATCATTCTTCTCTCTTTCACTCTTTTCTTTCTTTTTCCTCTTCCTCGTTTTTCACATTCCTCTTTCTTTTCAATGTCTACAGATTTAACGTGCTCCTATCAGGCCTAGACACGGTATTTAAAGGCGTTCGTCGAGATTCGAACTGAACACCCCCAGATCCAAGACCAACGCGCTACAACTAGGCTACCTCGTGCCCCGAATAATAGAAATAAAACCGAATGTACTTCTTATCTACTTAAATTTCTCATTTACTTTCTCATTCACTGAAATTTTTATTTACTCGTAGCTTCTTATCTTATTCTCCTGGAACATAAAGCTTTCACAAAATCTAAAATCAGTTCTCTTTGAAACGATTGATCTGCGTGATAAGAGAGTTCTGCGTAAAAACTCAACAAAAAATGGTTAGAACATCTTGAAAAAATAAGTGTTTCAGTGAAAAAAGTCTCCACCTTTTGTTTAGTTTTCACACAGAAACACTCTTGTTTCACACAGAAACACTTCACAGTTATTTTGTTATCTGCCTCGGAGTTTTCGAGGCTTTTTGCTCATTTTTTCGCTGATTATTTTCGAAAATATTTCGGTCTTCCGGCAGATTCAGATTTTCAGAAAATTTTTTGTATCCTTTGCCCCGATACAAGCCGTAAAGTAACATTTTTCTAATAACATCAAACTTCTGTGGGATTTTTATCAACCAATGGTAATGAGATTTTTTAAATTTTCATAGTAAACACTTCATATAGTTAGTTCCATTGTACAATGTTTTTTTTCTTTGTTAACTTTGTCTCTATCCTAATACATTTATATAAAATAATGTAGTAAAGTTAACTGTCATAACATTAAAGTTACTAATTTTCAGAACAACAAACTACTGTATAATGCTTATCACCCATTGGTTATGAGAGTTTTTAGGTTTTCAACCGACAAGCCGTAGAGTTAACTCCATCAACATTATTCCACTATTACTTTCTCTATTTGTTTTCCTATTTTAATATAGGATTACGTTCCTCCATAACGGTCCTGCCAGAAAGCAAAATTTCAGATGCTAAAACCATCCATCGCACGAGTTATAATTTTGGCAGCGCGCCAAACCCAGTCTGCATCGCTTGGGCAAGCAGTAAACAGTTAAACAGAAAAGTACCAAAATGCGTCAAAATTTTGACACAGATATATATATATATATATATATATATATATATATATATATATATATATATATATATATATATATATATGTGTGTGTGTGTGTGTGTGTGTGTGTGTGTGTGTGTGTGTGTGTGTGTGTGTGTGTGATATACTGGACAACCCAAGGAGAGGACTGGCTTCCAGCACATCACAGGGGCTGATGGTGTAGTCGTGGCTCTAATAATAATCGACGCAGCAGCAAATTACAGCATTACTTTTATTTTGTCGGAGAATACGTCTTCCCAAGGCAGTTACAAAATCCGAAAAGCGCACAGGTTTGTTTTTCAGACGGCTTATATAAACTGTGTCATGTGATCATGATAGTGATTAGGGATTTGCTGTTGTCGATAAGTCACATGTGGTTTTATGCAATCTGCGCAGAGCCTATATGAAATCTTGGGTGACGCCACGTAGGTTTGAAAAAGGAAGCCATTTAATATTTTCCACTAGAGGCCTTTTAGGACTTAGATTTGAAAACGACAATTAGCTCGTACGCCCAAGGGAATTTAGAATAATTTTAGATTTTAAAATGGTATGGGGTTTTTAATGTTATATATATATATATATATATATATATATATATATATATATAGAGAGAGAGAGAGAGAGAGAGAGAGAGAGAGAGAGAGAGATACATACATGCATATATACATACAACAGAGGTAAGCAATGATAAGTAATCTACGTTAATAACCCATGGTGGTATCGTTAGAGGAGACTACCTGAAATTTTTTTGTTAATAATATTAATATATGCCTCTACTATAATGCATGCTTGTGTGAGGATGCAGTAAATGTCCTTAATTCTCATAACAACATACCTTTATATAATACTTATCAACCAATCGTAATGAGAATTTCTTAGCTTTCAACTGACACGCCATAGAGTCGACTCCATTAAACTTTATATCTCCCTCATTTCTCTGTCTCTTTATTCATTTTTTTGTTTATTTTATGTCTCCACGTAATACATATATGTAAATTAATGTTACTTAAATATTATTACATCAAATCCCTGTATAATATTTTTCATCCAATCGCCATGAAAATTTCTTAGTTTTCAATTGACACGCAATAACTTCCTTAAATAATCTTTCACTTTCTTTTCTCGGCCTTTATCCTCTGTTCAGTTCTCTCGTTCACTTAATTTATTTTCTCTTTCTTGCTCCTTTTTTTATCTTTTATCCTATCACAAACTTTTCCTTTCTCTTTCCATTTTTTGTTTGTTTCTTTCTCTGTTTTTATTTCTCCCCATAAATGACACCAAATGTATTATTTTTCTTATCCTTTCTCTTTTTCCTTTCTCACCTTCCGCCTTTCACCTCTTTTTTTAAATGTTTTCTCTCTGTTCCTGTTTTTCCTAGCTTTCTCACTTCTTCCGCTTGCCGCTTGCACCCTTTCTTCTTTTCCTTATTCCTCTTTATTCTTTTTCTTTGTCTTTCTTTCTCATTTTCCATCATTATGTCACTTTTTTCTCTTCCTTTCACTTGCCCTTCTCTCACTGCTTTTCACTCTTTCCTTTAACTCCTTCCCCACTATTGACTTTTCCTCGCTTTTTTTTATGTTGCCTTTCTCTCTTTTTGTTCCTTATTTTAAATTTTCACTTCTCTCTCTTGCCCTCTTTTCTTTCCTCTTCTTCTTTTTTCTCTTTACTCTCACTTTCTTTTCACTTTCTGTTACTCTGTTACATTTCTGTTTTCTTTTTCTGGTCCCTCTCTCACTCATTGTCTTTTCTCACCTTTCGCTTTTCCTCTCTTGCTTTTTTTAATCACTTATTCACACTTTCTGTTCCAAATTTTGTATATCTTCCTCTTTTTTTTTTTCTCTCCTTATTCATTTTCTATCATTCTGTCACTCTTTTTTCTATCTCTTTTTCTTGCTCCTTTCTCGCTCCTCTTTCTTTCACTCCTCTTTAACTCCTTTTCCCACTGATCGCTTTTTTACTCTTTCTGTTTCTTCATTTTTTTTTTTGTCTTTCTCATCCTTCTCTCTAGCACTCTATTCTTTCTTTTTCCTCTTCCTCTTTTTTCACGTCCCTTTCTTTTTCATTTTCTGCCATTCTTACGCTCTTTTTCTCTTTCTTTTGCTGTTCTCTCACTCCCTTTCCCTCATATTAAATACGTATGTTCTACATAGCAAATGCGTTTTCAGGCTGTATTTCTTCGCGTTTGTGTACAACTCAAATGAATAAAACATAATTTCTCCTGCATCTTAAATGTTCCCAAGCAGAATAAAAAGCATATTGAACTTTCAAACCAGAAAAAATATTTTCTTGTAAATGAAATGTTTTCGTTGTGAATGAAATGTTTTCTAATGATGTAATGAACCTTTCAAAAGTATTCAGATAATTTATTTATAAATATTTCAAGTTAATTTTTTTCACATTTCTCATGTTTATCTTACAACCTAGTGCTTCATTTATTTCAAGCTAGTGCTTCATTTATTTATAGTCGTAACTTAACGTTTAAGTATAACCAAACGTATCATTCATTTTATTCACTTGGTCTCATTCTACGTAGCACGTCTCTGGTTGTTGAAAAGTCACCTGACCTTTCACATATATATAGAAACGTTTCTTAATGACTGTCGATAAACGTCTTGAGCTTTTAACATTACGGAGAGACACACAATCGAAAGCACTCTACGAGTTTAGTAATTTTATTTCTTCTTCCTGGAAAAAAAGGTTTTGTATTGTCGTTGAGTCAGGTCTCATCAACTGAAAACTGTCCTGGATATATAAACAACTGACTAATACCATAAGGAATTCAGCACAAAGAAATTATCTTGCTAGAGTGAATGCATTACAGCGAGGAATAGGGCCAAGGTAATCGTTCTCTTAAGACAGGGAATTTCTTCTCTAAATTGGATTGTTTCTTATTTACCTGAGTAAAATTTCGGAATACAGAAATAGCTCACTGATATTTATCTTTCATTGTTCACAGTAGATAAACGATAGGTAGATAAGAGTTTAACTATTTTAAGACTTCTGTATTGTATTTCATCTCATACGAAATCTTACCTTTTTAGATTTACATTAGTTATATATATATATATAGTCTGTGTGTATGTAGTTATATATCATATATGTGTTATAAATAAACTAACAGTGCGGAAAGATATAACTCTTAACACACACACGCACACACACATATATATAATATATACATATATTTTACACATATATATACACACATATATATACATAATATATACACATATATATATATACATATACATATATTTTTACTTACACTTACACACACACACACACATATATATATATATATATATATATAATATATATATATAATATATTATATATATATATATATACATATATAAACATATATATATATATATACATATATATACATATACACACACATATATATATATATGTGTGTGTGTGTAAGTAATGCAAGCTAATTTCAATATTGTATAAAGGAAGAGTTTTGAAAATAATTTAATTGAATTTTTCAATTTATTCATGTTATACGTTATTCGTAAATTTTAATAAATTAGTTCTCTTTACAAAAAGAATTTTAGTTATAGTCAGCAATTGTGCTCTCTTTTTAGGTTCTTTCTGCACTGCAGGTCGTCTAGACATAATTTCAAACAAATTTCAGTTGCTTTTAAAGGTAGTGAAATCTTAATTAAACACAGAATGGGTAACTGGAAATTTTGCTATTTAAATGGCATGTATTAAGAAATTCTAATATGTATTCTCATTGAATTCCAGTTATTTAATCTCAGTTTTATTCAATATGCTGGGAATATCATTTTTAATATGTCCAAGTAGACATATCCCCTTGAAAAAATGCACTCTTCTAAAACACACCATTTGATATATTTCATTTTAGGAGTTCCTTGAATTAAACAGTGAACCTCGAAACCGTAGCTGAAATTTTAATTAACTTACAGCTAAAATCACTCTTCATATAACATCAGATCTAGCTTTATAATCATCTTTTACTTAATTTAGAAGATTTTCTGCCGTAGAATAGGAAAACAATTCCTTAATTGTAAATAAACGAAATAAAAGGGATATTTTGAGGCACGGTTAGTTTACATTGGTTGCTAAATATACAGAGATAGTAAAACAAATATCATGTCATATTTGTCTGTAAATTTGACAACTGAAATTTTAATTAACAGACAGATAATAATGTTAATATTTAACGTTGGATTTAATTATCTTTTTCTGAATTTAGAAGGTTTTTAGCTACAGAATCGGGAAAAGTCATCAACTGTGAAAAAAAAGAAGTAATATTTTGGGGCACAACCAGTTTACAGTGGTTGCCATATATGAAGACACATAATTAAAAAAGCTTATTATGTAACTGTACATTTGGCAACTGAAATTTTAGTTAATAGACAGCTAATACCTGTCATTATATAACTTTAGATCTTGGTATATACTAGTTATCCATTCCCTAATTTAGTGGCTTTTTTGCCATAGACTCGGGAAAAGTCATCAACTGTGAACAAAAAAAGAAGTAATATTTTGGGGCACAACCAGTTTACAGTGGTTGCCATATATGAAGACACATAATTAAAAAAAGCTTATTATGTAACTGTACATTTGGCAACTGAAATTTTAATTAATAGACAGCTAATGCCTGTCATTATATAACTTTAGATCTTGGTATATACTAGTTATCCATTCCCTAATTTAGTGGCTTTTTTGCCATAGATCGGGAAAAGTCATCAACTGTGAACAAAAAAAGAAGTAATATTTTGGGGCACAACCAGTTTACAGTGGTTGCCATATATGAAGACACATAATTAAAAAAAGCTTATTATGTAACTGTACATTTGGCAACTGAAATTTTAATTAATAGACAGCTAATACCTGTCATTATATAACTTTAGATCTTGGTATATACTAGTTATCTATTCTCTAATTTAGTGGTTTTTTTGCCATAGAATCGTGAAAAGTCATCAACTGTGAACAAAAGAAGTATAGTTTTAGGCACAGCTAGTTTACAGTGGTTGCTAAATTTTCATACAGTTAATTAAAGAAAAGTTTTATTTGCCTGTATATTAGGCAACAGAAATTTTAATTAACAGACATAAAATATATATCACTAATTAAGAAGTGATCTTGATATGTAATTATCCTTTTCTTAATTTCGAAGCTTTTTTGCCATAGAATGGAGGATAGTCATCAACTGAGAATGAAAGAAAAGATAATATTTTAGGGCATGGTTAGTTTACAGTAGTTTCTAAATACACAAACATTTAATATAAAAAGCCTTATTACCAGTCTGTATATTTGGCACCTGAATTTTTCACCAACAGACAGCTAATTAACATTAGATCTATTAACATTAGGTCTAGATATTAAATTATCTTTTTCTTAATTTAGAAGCTTTTTTGCTATGGAATCGAAAAAGTCAACTATGAACAAAAAAAATGAAGTAATATTTTTGGGCACAATTAGTTTACAGTAGTTGCCAAATATACAGACACATAATAGGGAAGGTTAAGTGTCTGCATATTTTATAGCTAAAATTTTAATTCATAGATAGCTAATATATGTCAGTACATAACAATATAACTAGATATATAATTATCTTTTTCTTCATTAAGAAGTTTTTTTTGCCGTAGAATCTGAAAAAGTCATCAACTGTAAATGAAAGAACGATCTAATATGGGCACGGTAAGTTTACAGTGGTTGCCAAATACGCAGACACATAATAAGAAAAAAGTGTATATGTCTTTATATTTGGCAACTGAAATTTTAATTAATATACAGCTAATATCTTCAAGTATATAAGATTAGAACTAGATATATAATTATATTTTTCTTAATTTAGGAGCTTTTTTGCCATAGAATCTGAAAAAGTCATCAACTGTTAAAGAAGGGAAAAAAGTAATAATTTGGGATACGGTTAGTTTACAATGGTTGGCAAATATACAGATACAAAACAAAAAAATTTCAGGTAGTCTCTTCTAATGAAACTGCTGTGGGTTATTACCGTAGGATTACTTTTCTTGCTTACCTCTATTGTATGTATATATGTATGTGTTATGTATATATGTATCTATATATATATATATATGTACGTATGTATATATAGAGTATATATGTATATATATATATATATATGTATGTATGTAGGTATGTATGTATGTCAAAATTTTGACGCATTTTGGTACTTTTCTGTTTAACTGTTTACTGATTGCCCAAGACTTGCTTTCCGGAGGACCGTTATGGAGGAACGTGATCCTACGTTAAAAAAGCTTACTATGTGTCTGTATATTTGGCAACTGAAACTTTAATTAAGATACAGCTAATATCTGTCATTATATGCCATTAGATCTTGGTATATAGTTCTCCATTTCTTAATTAAGTGGCTTTTTTACCATAGAATGGGGAAAATTTATGAACTGGGAATGATTATATTTTCCCAGATATTTAATAACCTTTCTCTTTATATATCAAGAGAAAGGTTATATTTTGGGGTACGGTTAGTTTAGAGTAGTTGCAAAATATACAGACACATAACAAAAAAAGCCTATGTGTCTATAGTTGGCAACAGAAATTTTAATTAATATACAGCTAATATCTGTCAGTATATAACATTAGAACGAGCTATATAATTATATTTTTTGCCATACAGTCTGAAAAAGTCACCAGCTGTTAATGAAAGAAAAAAGTAATAATTTGGGGCATGGTTAATTTACAGTGTTTGCAAAATATATACAGAGGCTGTTCACACATTTTTTAGACGATGTATATTGTATTCACAAAACTAAATTACATAAAATTCTTGTGTTTAAATGTTCTATTTGACATCCCTTATTCTGAACTATCTTTCGACACCGCAATTTCCAGGATAATAATGCCTTTTGAAGTGTCAGAAGAGGTATTCTATCCCATTCCTCCTGAAGAGCTTTCCGGAGTCCTGTAAGGGTTTTGGGACGACGTTTGGATAATGCAGATTTTAAAAGTCCGAAAGCACAAAAATCCATAGGTGATACATCGGGAGATTTAGTAGGGATATCAGTGAAGGGTATGGCCTTGATACCAGTTTTTTGTTCCATTTCTTTTACGAAATTTACAGTGGATTTTGATGTGTGACTGCTAGCTTTGTCCTGATGGAGTCTCACAGATTGATGGCACTGTGGGTAAAGCGATGGTATTTCATTCAGAAAAATTGGCGATAAAATATGTTACTGATAGTATTTGGAGTTAATCTTGACATTTTTTTCCACTCTCCTATTTTTAACTTGCCATTATAAGAAAAACCAGCAACAATCATGAATCCCTTAGAAAAACTTTCTTTCGATTCTTTGAACCATGTACTTAAATTTTTGCTCCCCTTTTATGATAATAAATGGCTCTTTTTTTGTTGCAGTCATTTAAATACACCCATGATTCATCTATTGTGACAATTGTTTTCCATTTTTCTTTGGATAAGTGTTTCTCGTATAGAATTCTGCAGCGTGTCCTGCGTTCCGCGATATGATTTGGAAGAAGACGATGCACATTGCGTTTTTTCGCTTTCTTAAGATTTAAATCAACGTTTATCATTTTGTTTACAGTGGACACCTAGCATTTTAATGATTTTGCAACTGTCCTTTGACTAGGGGGATTTTCTGTTAACATTAAACAACGAACCTTTGCAATAGTCGAAGATGTCCGTTTTTTCCTTGGATACTTGTTTGGAATTTTTGTCCCACTTGAGGCTCCAATTTGACTTTTTTTCTTTTCTTGTTGACGATATTACCTATCGACGCTTTAGATATCACAAAACCATGACTCTCACATCGTTTTTGGATAACGGAGTATGCATATTTCTCTTCGGAAAGAGCATAAATGTAGCCTTTGAACCACTGCTTTGTTAAAAACGCCATTTTGAATAAAAACAAAACTTTCAAGAAGCAGACGATAGTTTTGACTTTTAAAAACATAGTACAATTGCAATTATTTCTTTTGCAGCAAACGATTTTTGATTACCGCTTACCAAAATCGTCTAAAAAATGTGCGAACAGCCTCTGTAGAAACATAAAAAAACCTTATTATATGTCTTTATATTTGGCAACTTAAATTTCAATTAATAGACAGCTAATATTTGCCATCATATAAAATTAGATCTTGGTATATATTTATCCATTTCTTAATTAAGTCACTTTTTTGCCATAGAATAGATAAAAGTCATGAACTGTGTATAAAAGAGGAAGGTAATATTTTGGGACACGGATAATTAAAAGTAGTTGCCAAGTATACAAACACATAAAAAAGCTTAATATCAATCCGTATATATTGGCAACTGAAATTTTAATTAATATACAGCTAATATTTGTCATCATATAACATTAGATCTTGGTATATAGTTATCCATTTCTTAATTAAGTGACTTTTTGCCATAGAATAGGGAAAAGGCACGAACTGTGAATGAAAGAGAAAGGTAATATTTTGGGGCACGGTTAATTTACAGTAGTTGCAAATAGGCTTGGTCGATGTATCGATACATCGTGAAAAACCTCTGTGAAGCCGACATCGTCACAACCGGTTTAACAATTTTCAAAACATCGTAACATCGCGATTCTCGGTGTCACAAACCTAGCAGTGTACGCATACTCGCGATTTCCCGATATCACACAAAGGTTGCTATGTTTCTGTGTGCGCATGCGCGATGTTACGATATGGCATCGCATGGTCGACGATTTCCGGTGTCCGATGTTTGTACGCATGCGCGGTTTTTACGATATCGTATCGAGCTTGAAGGGACGATTTCCGGTTACACACCGTCAATACATAGACTGACAGTGGCGCCGGAAAGGGGGGGCAAGTGCCCTCCCTAGAAAATTGAATTTTCCGTTTCTACCTAGCTAGCGCTCGTAAAAGATTAGAATTTTCATTAAAATCATAAAGCCTAACAAAACTGAATACTAAATTCTAACCTCACACTCGCTAACGCAAGCGCGATAAACGTCATTCCATATACGTAGGAGCTATTAATCACCAATTTCAGGTACGCAAGCGCGTTTAAACGCCAATTCCAGACGTTTCCTTTTGCGATTCAAAAGCAACCCTACACGATGTTTTTTCATCGCGAAAGGGAATCTTGAATCCGATGTATTTGAAACGCGTACACGTTGACGTGTGATAGGGCATAATATAACATAAAAGTTTATTTTTATAACCGTATATATGTATTTTTAATAATAAAGGTGTAAAAGTTTTAATCTATTTTACTTGCCCCCCTCTATATTTTACTCTTCCGGCGCCACTGTAGGACTGACGACTTAAAGTACTTGCTAGAAATTATTTGGCAATTCAAGGTTCAAGTGTACCTTCAAAGATAGTATTCGCACAGGCGGTAGTGTTATTACAAGACAAAGAGCTGCATTGCTTCAAAAAAATGCAGAAATGCAGATATTCTGGACTCAAATAAAAGATATTTGAATGTTTAATTAGTTTAGTCTGTTGCAGGACAACAGCTTGGTCTCATTCAATTCCTACTATTAGTTCACACTCTCCCCTATATATATATATATCTTGTTCAAATTTTCAATTGTTAATAAAAGTACTTTTTATTCATCCACTCAAGTTCAATACATTTTTTTTAACTTGTAGTGGATGACATTGATGTTAATACCGTTTGATCAAATATTAATTCATTAATTAAATTAATTAATCGATTTTAGTTTTAGACCTAGAGCGTCTCTTGCTCTTGAATAGTAATTTCCCTCTTCCTGCTGTGTAAATGGTAGCACTGCGGTAGCGCGGGCTCCTCCCGTCCTGTAGGTTGCGGGATCGAATCCCCAACCTGACAAACTTTTTCTCTCTCTTTCCCCCCCCCCTCCTAATCTCGCACAGTAGGCAAGGTTCTGGCAGGAAATCCTTTTTTTTCAATTCCTACTATTAGTTCACACTCAAATTTTTCTTTGTTGACCTAAGTAGGAATTGACTTCTGAAAAAATTTTGATTTTATATTACTTGCTTTTATGATGAATCTATGTCACATTTTTAGGGAGGCACGCTGCCACCTGCTGGCTACATTCGTGGTTAACATCGCGATACATCGTCACAGTAGACTGTCACAGTCACAGTAGACTGTCATAGTCATCGTCACAGTAGACTGTCACAGTCATCGTCACAGTAGACATCGTCACAGTAGATTGTAGACTGACGATGTATCGCGATGTCAAAAATGTAACATCTCGCAGGCCTAGTTGCCAACTAAAAAAAACACATAATAACAAAAAAACTTAATATCAGTCGTATATTTGGCAACTGAAATTTTAATTAATATACGGCTAATATTTGTCATCGTATAACATTTTATCTTCGTATATAGTTATCCATTTCTTAATTAGTCACTTTTTGCCATAGAATAGGGAAAAGTCATGAACTGTGAAGGAAAGAGAAAGGTAATATTTTGGGGAACGGTTAATTTACAGTAGTTGCCAAATACAAAAAACACATAATAAAAAAACTTAATATCAGTCAACTTAATATCAATTATCTTTGGCAACTAAAATTTTAATTATATACAGCTAATATCAATCATTATTTAACCAATAGATCTATATTTATAATTGCCTTTTAATAAATTTAGAAGCTATTTTTTCCCTAGATTCGGAAAAAGTCATTAACGTTGAGCAAAAAAAAAGGGGGAAGTAATGGGGCACAGCTAATTTGCAGTTCTTACCAAATATACAGACAGATAATTAAAAATAAAAAAGCCAAACGCCATAAATATTTAGTAGATAAAGTCGAAAAAAGGGATTCGTAATTCCTTTGAATACAAATCTTCTCTTAATTCAACTTTTTTTTTTCGATATTGCATTTGCATTTCCGAGCTTTCACACAGACTTAAATAACCGTTTTTCCATGTTTTATTTAATTTTCAAAATGCATTTGTCGAAATGATACATTTTCTGGATTCAAACTCGCTATTTTTAAAAGAGAAAATCCTTCAAGCTTTTCATTAGAGGAGTACATTTTTTTTTCAACAAAATATTCCAAAGCCGACAGAAATCCCTTCCAAGAACTTTCTTTTGCTTTGAAATTGTGTGACTGAAGACTTAGAAAATTTACAAAAAAAATAATAAATAATATTTTTAAGATGATAAATGACTGGCTTCTTCGTGTATATTTTACACAAATTTCTCAAAAAGTTATTTCGTCGTATATTTTTCCTATCTGCGTTCTCATTAAACCCGGGAAAAAATTCTATGTCTAAATTTAGATTTCCAGAAAAAAATGAAATTATTTTACCCTACGCTTTTTGTAAATTAATGATGACACTTGACACCACGGTGTGATGGCAAAAAAATTTCAGATATCTCATCACAGCTTTGATTTTATTTTATAGAAAGAAAGATAAGCAATTCCTCACAACACACTGTATAAAAATGCGTCATTCGTTTAAAAATGATCTATCCTTTTTGCTACTAAGGCACACAACTTTGATTTTATATTTTATTCATAGGAAGACAAGCAATTCCTCACAACACTGTGTATAAAAATGTGGGATTCGTTTAAAAATAATCTATCCTTTTTGCTACTAAGGCACACAACTTTGATTTTATATTTATACATAGGAAGATAAGCAATTCCTCACAACACACTGTATAAAAATGCGTCATTCGTTTAAAAATGATCTATCCTTTTTGCTATTAAGGCACACAACTTTGATTTTATTTTTATACAAAGGAAGATAAACAATTCCTCACAACAGACTATAAAAATGTGTCATTCGTTTAAAAGTAACATATCATTTTTGCTATTAACTCTGCTGTGTACTAACCCTATTGAATTCTCTCACCTCAAAGTTAACCTATGGAGAATATATTTGTCTACTATTTACAGCTACAAATATGCTGATTATCCAATAAAAATGGTATTTTCAGATAGCCTGAACTTTTCTGCACCTTGCAACAGGATTCAATTCATAATTGCGTCCACCAACAGAATTTATGAGCGTTCAAAACACATTATACCCGATTTTTCCCCCGGATAATTTAAATCTTAAAGTATTCTTTGAATTTTTTTTTTCAAAAAACGAAAAATGCCCCAAAGTGAAAAATTTCTTTCTCTATTACGGCGTACAATTTTACAAAAAAAAATTCTTTCAATCCAAGTCGGTAATCCTTGGACACATTTTCTCCATAGTCTAACATTGAGGTTAGCGAATCCAATAGGGTTAGTAAACAGCACCCTAAGGCTCGTGGGTAGCATTCCTATTGGGTTTGTATAAATCGTAATATAAATTTAGGCTGAAATTTTCACCTTCTTGAAGTTTCGTTATTACAATTCTCTTGCATTTAAAAATACCTGTGCTGAACTATTTGAACTTTTGATTCAGAGTGTTGACCATGTCAGAGTTTATTTTTTTAGTGGAGAGAAAATGAGAAAAGTTGTCTTACGTATGTCCTTTTATTAGAAAAAAAAAACTAAAAAAATTAAATTAATAAAATACTTATAATGGTTGCTTATGAATCTCTTTTTAAAATTTTATATTAGCGTTAACAAGTTTAGAAATATGGGAATCAGCATAAAAAAATTGCTTTAAATCTATATAAATATTAACAAAATCTACCAGAGTGTGCCCTCTAGATTTCCACGCTCTTCGACCCCGTCTATTCTACGCTTACCATAGATACTCACTTCAAACACTTAACATTACGATCATACTATAACATACTCATTTTCCTTAAGTCTGCTGGGTAGTATCCTATTGGATTTGCTCAGTTCAGTATTAACCTATGGAGAAAATTTTACCAATGATTTCGACTCGGATTAAAGATTTTATTTTAATTGTACTTTGTAAGAAGAAGTAAATTTTCATTTGAGTATTATTCATTCCTTAAAGAAACGCACATAATGTTTTTTTTTATTTCCACTATCTTCGACCCGTCTGTTGTACACTACCATAGATAGTTATTTCAAACTTTTACCATTTACGATCGCTAGTGTAAGATAATGATCTTATCTTTAAGGCTACTGGGAAGTCTCCCTATTGGATTTGTTCAGCTCACGTGTTAACCTATGGAGAAAATTTTTCCAATGATGTCGACTCGGATTAAAAGATTTTATTTAATTGTACTCTGTAATGAAGAAATAATTTTTTCATGTGTATTATTTCATTTTTTAAAAGAAACGACGTAATGTTTTTTTTTTAATTCCCACGCTTTTCGACTCGTCTGTTCTGCGCTTACCATAAATAATTATTTCCAACATTTACCTTTTACGATCGGCAATATAACATCTTCATTTATCTTTGAGGCTTCTGGGTAGTATCCCTATTGGATTTGCTCAGCTCAGTGTTAACCTATGTCGAAATTTTCCAATGATTGTCTACCCGGATTATAAGGTTTATTTTATTGTACTCTGTAATGAAGAAATAATTTTTTCATTTGGATATTATTTCACTCTTAAAGGAAACTTGCATAATGTTCTTTAATTCCCACGCTCTCGACCCGCCTGTTCTATGCTTACCATAGATGACTTATTTCAAACATTTAAACATTTACGATCATAGTATAACATGCTCAATTTATCCGTAAGTCTGCTGGGTAGTATCCCTATTGGATTTGCTCAGTTCAGTGTTAACGCATGGAGAAAATTTTACCAATGATGTCGACTCGGATTAAAAGATTTTATTTTAATTGTACTCTGTAATGAAGGAGTAAATTTTTCATTTGGGTATTATTTCATTCCTTAAAAGAAACGACATAATGTTTTTTTTTAATTTCCACTCTATTAGGACACCGTCTGTTGTACGCTTACCAGACATACTTATTTCAAACTTTTACCATTACGATCGCAGTGTAAGATATTGATTTATCTTTAAGGCTGCTGGTAGTATCCCTATTGGGTTTGTTCGGCCATAGTGTCAACTTATGGAGAAAAATTTCAATGGATCATCGACTTGGATTAAAAATTTTATTTCATTTACTCTGTAATGAAGAAGTAAATTTTTCACTTGGGTATATTTTCATTCTTTAAAAGAAACGTACATATGTTTTTAATCCCACGCTCTTTGACCCATTTGTTGTACGCCATACCATAGATACTTATTTCAAACATTTACATTTACGATTGCAGCATAACATATTCATTTATCTTTAAGGCTGCTACATAGTATCCTTATTGGATTGATCAGCTCAGTGTTAACCTATGGAGAAAATTTTTCCCAATAATTGTCGACTCGGATGAGAGATTTCCTTTTTAAATAATTGTAATCCTAATAGAGAAAATTTTACATTTGGGTATTTTTCATTCTTTTAAAAGAAATGCAAATAATATATTTTAATTTGGGTGATTTTTGGGGAAAAAAAGTGGTATGCCGTGCCTTTGGTTGTCGAAATTTCAAAAATGAAAAAAAAGAGTAAAAAAATTATTTCTCTAGTCTTTGTAATTAAATCGTATCATTTTCTTATCGAATTTAATTATATAATTTAATCTTAATATAGCACCTACAATCATATTAGTGAATGGTCAGATTCCTTAAATTGACAAAAATTTCACTCTAAGGAAAATTTACTCTAAATCCATGATTGATGAATTGTAATGTGCATCGATAGCATATTTTTTTTCGGCACACTGAATTTTATTCCGCCATGAATATTTGTCTTCCTTTTGGGTTAATGGTCCATAGTGGTTATATTTTGCTTTTTATGGTTTATTTCGCTCGAGGGCTAATTGTAACGACCAGATGGCGGGGCACCGTATCAAATCAATAAATCTTCCAATCTGCCGATTATATAGAGTTAACCAGTTATGCTACCCTGGCGACCCGGAAGTGTCTCGGCGATTAATATTTGATCCCTTTATTGCGTGAAACACTGCGGATACTATCGCATAATGTGCCCAAATTTAGAGGATTACGCAAAAAAATATTTGCATAGTTTTTGCGTAGATGTTTAATGTTTTAGAAATATTTAATTTATTATCAACGTGTTTCACGGTAAAAAAATTTTTTTTATTTAATTTTGTGTTGAATACTGAACTGATAATCTTACATAAACACTGTAAAGGCCCATTCACAGTGAATCCGGAGCATTACTTTGCGTTACTACATTGGCTCAAAGACTGTTGGTGTGTCCTGTGATTGGTTTAAAAATCACGTGGTCAATAGATTGAGCTCTGTGATTCGTTAAATTTTTTAACGCTGTCGCTACGTAATGCTCCGGATTCACTGTGAATGGGCCGTGAGAGTTATTCTCTAAGTTTTTGTTTAATAAAAAACATCTTTTGAATACCGTAGCATTAACAATGGTATATTGGTACCTAAATTATTAGTATTTTATTTTTGATTCAATGTTTCCATACTGTGTAGGATTTTAAATATAATATGAAAGTTTCAGCAGAGATTCAATATTTTTAATTCCGTTCATAAAATATCAGCACAGTTCAGTCATATTATTCAGTAATTAATAAATAAGATATATATATATATATATATATATATAATATATATAATACTAGGACGTAAGCTTTAATTAACTAGATTTAATTGGGTTAAAATTAGGCAAATTAGAGTAAAACGGTAATTTACTATTAGAGATTTAGTGTTTTCTAATTCAGGAAGTAGGTTGGTTTTTTTGCAGTGGAAGAGTTCACAAGACTGAGGTCATTAATAATTAATTGCCTAGCGCGCTCTCGAACCGACGGAATCATCGAATGTTCGAAATCGCGAGAGAGTGACTCACGATGCTTCGCCCGCGTAATTGCAGCGCACGAAAAAGAACAAAACATTAGATTGCGGATTACATTCAGAGTGGCCGGTCGCGTGTCGTGAAATGAGAATGAGGGAAATAGCGTTTTAGATGGGTTGGTTAGGTTTTTAATTAATGTTAATTAATAAAGTTTCTTAAATGTCATTTGGGTATTAGTTCTTTGCCACAAGCCTACTTTGATTTACTTTTAGGTTAATTATTTAGTTAACGAGTACGCGGTTTAAGCCCCGTGCCATATATATATATATACAGGGTGTCCCAAAACGATTCGTATTTTCTCGTAAACTATGGATCGTACAGGAACGCTTCTTTGGGCAGTTTTTATGTACTCCCAACAATGAATCTAGCTGTGCAGAGTTTATGCGGTCGTTTTGGGACACCCTGTATATATATATATATATATATATATATATATATATATATATATATATATATATATATATATATATATATATATATAATGCGCATTTGTTAAACTCAAATCATTAAATACAGTCATAAATTATCATACGATTATCTTGAGACATATCCTTACCCATTTCGAATGTTGGATATTCATAAACATTTCAATATTCTAATGGTATCTATGTTTGATCCTAAAGTCTATACTTGATTTATAACTCAAATTTATTCAATGCAACTAATGACTGAAATTTGCTTAACTCGTGACCGAAAATTTAATCGGTGAAGACTTAATTAAATCTATAAATTAATTATTGGTAATGAATACTCTCTCTACACATACTGCAATTGACATCCCTATTAAGTTATAACAAACTGCTTACATTTATCCTTATAAATTATTGCACGACTTCAATAGGAATCCATTCTAAATCCGAACGTTCTCTGTCTATAATCATCGAATCGACATAAAAGGTCAATAGCAATTACCCCACAAAAGAGCCTACGTACATGCTGCAATGCGAATTAATTCCGACTGCCAGAACTTTCTTGCTTAAATTCATGCATTTTGACAGCGTACTAAAAGAGCTCTCCCCGAATAAAATCTATCCTCTATAATGTTCGAATCGAGAACATCTGCATCCTATTTATCCCTTAACAGCTTTTGCTCGAAAAAGAACGAAGCAAGTACAAGGGCGAATTCAGCCGGCGCTGCCACAAATCATTTCGACAATAAGCTTTGTCATTAGTCCAAAGAATTCCCGGCACGCGATAATGAACAAATTACCGGCCAGGTGGCGCTAATGGATTCCCGATTCCCGCCAGAATCGAGAGGGATTGCCAGATGTTTCAACCTGAGAGGACGCTCGGGTTTTTTTTTTTTTTCTTCCTGCTTCCGGAACGTGTTTTGAGGTCTAGGATCCGTGCGAGATACGTGGGCTAATAACGGAATTAATATCCTCCATGAATTAACTACTCTTGTGATATTTAAATACAATGTCCTGTGTTATGTGGTTGTAAATACTTGGACATATTTCTGCCGACCTATTGGAATTGGATGTCATTTGCTCAGCCGTGTGACTGTAATGAAGGCAATAAATCAAATGGTATTTTACCGCTATGGAACATTTAGTATTCTATTATGAACGTGTTTCTGGTGCATAAATCAGAATGTTTATTCGTTGATATTCGATGGTCAATAAAGCCTCATGCTTTGAAGCGCTGTTAATCTGCATGGTATGTCAAAACTCCGCTGAAAGAAGATTAATGCTTATTAAATTGATTCTCGTTTAAGCCTGCTGGTTTAATACCCATATTAGGTTCACTCAGCTCAATGTATTGAAAAGAAGATTTTTGTTTTCTTTTTGAAATTATTCAATTTTACCTTAACGCCGGCGTTAATACTACAATATAACGTGCATACTTGAAGGCATGCATCGTATCACTTACATGATAACTTGTGGAGTACGTAAGGCACAACACGTAGACTTACTTCTATCCAGTATGGATAATTTCAAGACATGCATCATATCACTTGCATGTTAACTTGTGGAGTACGTAAGGCACAAACACATAGTCTTACTTCTATCCAGTATCGATAAATTGAAGACATGCATCATATCATTTACATGATAACTTGGGAGTATGCAAAGCACAAACACATAGCCTTACTTCTATCCAGTATGGATAAATTCAAGACATGCATCATATCACTTACATGTTAACTTGTGGAGTACGTAAGGCACAAATACATAGCCTCACTTCTATCCAGTATGGATAATTTCAAGACATGCATCAGATCGCTTGTATGTTAACTTGTGGAGTACGTAAGGCACAAAACACACAGTCTTACTTCTATCCAGTATTGATAAATTGAAGACATATACTTGAAGACATGCATGAAAACTTACATGATAACTTGTGGAGTACGCACGGCACGAACACATGACCACACTTCTATCCAGTATCAAAAATTATTTTTGTCAAACTCATGAGGATGTGGGGAGTTGAAACAACAATAATCCTTATTTTCGTCCCTAGCTGTCACAATGTCAGATCGCAATTTTGTGCGTGATGTGTTTTCGTCCAGTCACGATTTCGAGGAAAGCCTCAGCAAAAATATGTTCCATGTTAGAAAAAAACATATATTTTTCAGTAAAAAACACTCCGCCCAACTTTGTTTAAAATAGCACGAGATGCACTATCTACCAATATGTATTTGGACACCTGTGATAGAAAAGAAAATATTTATTCATGTTCAATAATTGGTAGAGCCTCCACGAGAGGCAATTACATCCTCAACCCTCCGGGGCATGCTTTCCCCAAATCCTTGTATGACGACTAGTGGTGTTTTCTTTCACTCGGCTTGGAGAAGACATGTAAGTTCCTTCGCCGATTTCGGACGGCTGTTGCACCCCTTAATTCGGCGATCCAACTCGTCCCAGAGATTCTCGATAGGGATCAGGTCTGGGCTCTGGGAAGGCCAGTCCATTCGGTTAACCCCATTGTCACCATACCATCCATGTAGACATCGCAACATGACAACTGGCGTTGCCGTCCTGCAAGTAACACGGGTCCAACCCGTAAAACTGCCACAACGTAGGAAGCACACTTGTAAGGTATACATAAGATTCGATTCACAAGAATCGAACTTTTGAGTGAATAAATTGAAGAAGCTGCTTGAGATATGCTAATTTCGGCATACGCGCTTGGTATAAATACCATGCAGCTTGATTAATACAAAAGGTTGAAAAAGGTTGTTAAAGCTGATAGATAAGCGAGTTAAGGGAGCTACGAGGTAAGCAGCTCCAGGTGTTAACCGGCGCTTGTGCTTAGGGGGCCCAAAGTTTACGTAGCAGAACTGCTGGTTTGACTCTCTAGGTTGTGAGTATGGCAAAGTGTATTTTTATTGAGTGCTAATATATATTCCGTACAAGTAGTACGTATGCTTATTGCTGTAAAAGCAAATTCTATATGTGCAACGAATTCAATAAACATTGTTTCATGTATAAACTGTGTTTGTATGAAATTCATTTAGAGTGCCACTTCAAATTATATACACCCAAGTCTGGGTAGAAGTGAGCTATTCTCTATACACTGTCATCCAAATTAGAGGCAGTAGGTGTCAGCGTTGAGCTAATCATGAATTGGGACCAAGGGTCCCAGTCCATACCAGGAGAAACACCCCCCCCCCCCCCAGACCATAATTCCACCTCCGCCGAACTTTTCTGTGGGCACAATGCATTCTGGCAAGAGGCGTTCTCCAGGCAGACGTCAGACCAGACCCTGGCATCCGAACAGTAGAGGGGGGACCTTGATTCGTCACTCCAGAGAACCCTTTTCCATTTTTCTACGGTACACTTTCGACGTGCTTTGCACCACATTAACCGAGCAGCACGGTTGGACTTTGTGATCAAAGTCTTATGGGCGGCAGTACGACCATGAAAACCAAGCAGATGTGCTTCCTTACGGATGGTATTCATCGAAACAACACTCCCGGATGCCTACTGAAACTCCTGAGTATGTGGGCCTCGGTGAGTGCGGTTCTTCCGAATTTCTCTCGACAGCACCCGTCGGTTTCTGTCACCCAGTTTCGTGGGTCTGCCGACTCGGGGCCCATTCCGACAATCACCGCTCGCTTTCCACTTCTGAATCACATAGGCCACTGTCGATTTTGGATAATTCAGCTCGCTAGATATGTCCCTTTAGGATCGGCCATTTCTGTGATACCCGACGATTTCTCGAAATCAGATAGCTCTGCACTTCGTGGCATCTTGCCACCCGACTAATGCCAATGTTGTTTCCTACACGATACTTAACGGCGGAGGGTGTGACGTATATCAGGACCGCATATATCGCCATTTGCATGGGTGTCCGATACCTATTGGTAGATAGTGTATAAAATTCTAAAAAGAGAACAATTCTGTTTTCATGCCTTAAAACTTGCTATATAGTTTTCAGCTATAGCTGCAGTTATAAAGTAATGCAAACAGCATATTTAGTTGCGATTGCTTAGCACGATGCAAGATTTTTATGCTGTACTCCCTATTTGAAACTTTTCCGATGTACGAGAGGGTAAAAATTATACAAACAGAGCTGTTGGTTAAGCTGATACATTAAAAAATTGACAGGATCTATTTCTTTAGTAAAAAAAGTTTTAAATATACGTGCATTTTTATATGCATAATAATCTAAATATAAAGATACTGTCTTGAGAAAAATCCTTTCAAAATGCATGTAAATATAAAAAATTAGATATTTATCAAGTATGGTAAAAAGAGACATTATAGTTTACCTTATGGTGAAAATTTGAAACTGCAGTTTACAAAGGGGACATAGTACCTTTCGAGTAAGAAATTCTTCATTATAACAGCCTTTCTTCGATTCATCATAAAATATCAAGTTTTGTTTTTTTTTAGAATAACATTTTTACCAGTTATGTAATAAGGATGTTTCTTTCAAAAAAATATTTTGTTTTATTATTTCAAGTAACATATATTTTTAAAAACCATTAAATATATAGACAAAATTTTAAATAGGAAATTTACTTACCTCTTGTTACCCGCAAGATAACTTTTGAAATATATATGTTAGAATGAAAATTTTTATATCAAATTAAAGCTAAATAACTTGTTCATTCTGCAAACCTAAAAGTTTAAAGGTTTCTAAGATTTGAATATTTTTTAAAATTAAAAAACTATAAGAAATGGAAATTTAAAAAAATTTTGTGTTTATCATGCTACAAAATAAAATATATTACACCCATGAACAAACCTGTGGTTCACAGAATAAAGATACATAAGTAGAACACACATATAAAATTTTAAAACTCTATAGCCAAAACTTTTTTTTAATCTTCCGGGTAAGTATGAAAATTTCAAACTGAGAAAATGAAGTTTAAGATAGAATTTCTATTTATAAAAATATAACATATTGTGCAGAGCTTAAAATGCTCCTGCTTCATAAGTAGGACCTTCTAATTGTAAATAATGCTCATGGATTCCCTTTTTTCTCATTCTGTTGGCCCTACGAGCCTCTAATGTTGAAGCCCTCGATTTTATTTCTGATCCCTTAACACGAGCATAATCTGCCTGAAAAGCAGAAGTAATAGAAAAATGCCCTAACTTATAGCCAAGGCATTTCATGATGTTTAGGCGACCTGCCATTCCATCATTAAACATTACTACTGCCTCATTTACAGCTATATCCACAACAATTTTTGAAGATCCTGATGTTTTTGGACAGTATTTCCAAACTGTAGAGTTGAACGACTCATTTGCATTTTGAGTCTTACCACCCAAACATTTTTTTTAATAATTTAGGTGCAGAGAGTTCTGCAAATATATGTTTGATTTCATCCATTACAGGAACTGGCACAATATTCTTATGTTTGTAGGGGAGCACTTTTTGCAAATTCTGCTTATTATAATCACACCATGTTGTAGCACCGACTGGGCAGAAGTAATGCATAGGATTATCATCTGTTGACCTGTAATGACAATAAATCGCCCATATGGATTTACGCATATCCTCGATAGAACTTTTATTTTCTCGGATAGCGTTTCCATAATAAGTTGTAAATTTGTCAATTACTTTATCCGTCAAACGGTTCTTCCCACTTATACTTTTACCATCAGCCAGCTTTTTGTCACGATTCATTAGCTTCAGTTTACGCAGTCTAGCACCCATACGCTTTTGTATATGGCCTACACATTCAACTTTCTCTATAGTATATGGGGCAGTACTTTGAAGTTCAGGAAATGTTTTTGTGTCTCCGTCACCAATATATTTTACATATTTAGCATTTCTGTCAGACACTGATCTTTGCAAAATGCGTTTCATTCCCTCAACTTCCATTTTACTGGAAGAACCTGAATGATTTTTTACACAGTGGGGCTGATGTTTTAATTTCCATTCATCATATGCTTTTCCACATTTTGAACCTTTCCACTGCTCGCAACCCTTGCAATATGATGACAAAACTTCAACATCAAGCACCTTTCCTGTCAAATCACCAATAACACTGCAGACACCTATTCGAGAAGTATGACCACGAGTCTTCCATGTCCCGTCACCACTAATGCATATTTCATTATTTTCAGTAGCTGAAATTTCTTGTTTTACTCCATTTTTTCATTGGAATTATCACATACTTCAGCACTGGCCACTTTTATTTTTTTTAAATTCTGTCATATGACTTTTGAGAAACAGGTGGAGGCAAATCCATAGCAGTGCAAAAATTTTTAATACCACATAAGCCCAACCCTACTGTACGCATAGAATAAATTATCCTACTGTTAATCTCATAATCATGATTACTTGATTCAATAAATGGAGAACTTTTGAAACTATAAGATGTACTACACGACTTACATTCAACATAAAACTCAGACGCCAGTCCATACACAACTCTTTCTTTCATGACTGCTTGCGATTTACAGTAGCAGCATATTAGAAATTTTGATAGTTCAGACATTAATATAGATATATTTATAATCCTATATCCATTACACTGATCGGAAGTATTTACATCATCGTCCACACGGCTTTGTAAACATAGTTTTTTTGCTGATGCAGATTCACAAGAAACATTTAGGTCCGATGCTTCATTTTTAGAAAACTGATTCCCATGAAATCGCCTTTTCTTTCGGCGATAATCAGTACATTTACGAGCAGCTTTGCTAGACATTTCACAAGAATATATCAAAAAAGTATTATTGATAATTAAAAATGCCAGATCATTAAAAACACACTGTAACAGAGAACTCAAAAACAGCAAACTAATAGCGAGAAATGCGTACATAAACAAAACGTGGTTTGATTTAGAGTTGTGTTGAGTTGAACATTTCTTTCTGCTGGTTGAAAAGAAAAACATGGAGCTTAGCAGAGTGGCTGGATATTAAATAATTTCAGTGGTGCTTTCCACTCTCAAAGTGAAACTAACATAAACATGGTTTGTTTACATTTGATTTAAAGGGCCAGCCATTGTTGACATTTCTATTATTTATCGCTGTAGGCGTAATTTTTGCCCGATTTTGTTCCGGCTTGTTTTAAAACGTACTAAACATTCTACACTATTTTTTAAAAATATTTTTGAAAAATCGATTTTTTGGAAGTTCAAAGGTACTATGTCCCCTTGGTAAACCAAGACGCTGAAGTTTGTATTAAGGTAAAAACAGGACACCGTATTTTATATTATGATAAAAACCTGACACCGTAGTTTATATTAAGGAAAGATCTTAGCACTGTGGTTTTCATTAAGGTAAATTCACACGATACTTTTACCTTAAAGGTAAAAACAGAGCATTGAGGTTGAAATACTAAATAAACTCATAAACCGATAACATTAATGATCTTTTATAACCCTATATAATAAAACATTCAATAGAAAATACGAATCATACTTGAGATTTTAAATGATTTTAAATGTAACTTAAAATCAATTTAAATGTAACTAAACGTAATAAAAATAATGGCACAGATCTTTTTAAAAAATGTAGTCGTGATGTACAGAGTGTTTCAAAAAGAATCATCCGATTTAAAAAAATCATAACTATTCATCTTTTAATCCGTTTTGATCGAATAATGTATAGGCAGAAAGAGGGAAATCTCGAGTTTCACTCAGTTGCTGACAAGTAGCGCTAACGCTCTTCCTTCGCCCGCCACTTCAGTGTTTGTGAAGATGGCGACTGCACTACTGAAATCCTTTTGTGCTCTACGCTTTGCGAAGTGTGAATCCATAACAACTGTCCAGCGTGATTTTTGTCGACAAAACCCTGGTAGATTGAAGTTCCTACCTCTCAGAGTATTAGACGATGGTATAAACAATTCCAAGACACGGGTTCTCTGTGTACGCATAACAGCCATGGAAAAAAAGAGTACGCAGACATGCTTGCAAAAGGTTGGGACGAATTCGCCTACCGAATGGACATATTTCGTGCATCTGGTGGGCATATTGAGCACCTTTAATTTGGTTTGTAAAAAAACTTAATGATTAGCCATGTAATAAAAAGTTAATTTTAAGTTTCTATGCTCATTATTTTTCATAATATACTCATTTCAAATCGGGGGATTCTTTTTGAAACCCCCTGTATTTCAAATGATGTACAGTTTTCCAGTTTTCTTCTTCTGTTAACGGGAAAGTTTTCTCACCTACTACGAAAGAAAATTCCCGGAGTGAAAATGGACATAAAAGGTTTTAGAGCGGGGGGGGGGGTGGAAATGCAATAAAACGACAGTTTTATGTTTGACCCACGTGCTGGCATTTCCTCCAATAATTCTCCGAATCCTTTTACGCTGCAGCGCTCTCAAGAAACCGGATTTTTTTCCCCGAGTTTCGTTTCCCTGCCTGTCATACTTGGTTTAATGCCTTGAATGGCGAAAGGTTCGGGCAAAATATAACAGCAAAATGAAAGAAAAATATATACCCGCGCAAATTGGTTTTAGAAAGTTTTTAAGGGGAGCTTTGGGGTTCAATATTTTCTATTTTGTCCGGATTTTTACTTAGTTTCACAATATCAGAACTTTTTTTAGACCTTTTGAAAATATTTGAGCACGTCTGGTCTTGCCTATGTGAAGAATAATAAAGGAATGTCTAACAATTGTAATATCTATGAAAGATATACTTTTATCCTGAGGAAATATTCTTGATAGCAAAAATTGCTGTGTAATATTCACTTTTCTAACACGAGACGTGAAAGTGACGTACGTCCAAGTAACCGAGTATTTATAGCGACGTCAGTTCGACTTCAATAAGGAGTCGCTATAACTGCATCTCACTTCACAAGGTGACTTCGGAATCAGGCTATACGAATACCTTAAGGCTGCTTCGTACTAACCCTATTGGATTTGTTCACCTCAGTGTTAAACTATGGAGAAAATTTATCTACTGTTTACAGCTACTTAATTGCTGATAATCCGATAAAAATCAGGGTTTACGGATGCCTAAAGGCTGCTTCGTACTAACCCTAATGGATTTGCTCACCTCAGTGTTAACCTATGGAGAAAATTTATCTACTGTTTACAGCTACATAATTGCTGATAATCCGATAAAAATCAGGATATACTAATGCCTTAAGGCTGCTTCATAATAACCCTATTGGATTTTCTCACCTCAGTGTTAACCTATGGAGAAAATTTATCTACTGTTTACAGCTACATAAATGCTGATTATCCAATAAAACGGTTGTTGTTACATATGGCAGTTTTGGAACTTAATCCATTGCACTTGCAACCGTGACTGCTGACCGTTCATTTAAGGGGGCACCATATAGGTGGCCCAATAAAAATGGTATATTTAGAGAGCCTGAACTTTTTTGAACCTTGCAAGAGGATTCATTTTATAAATTTCGTCCACGAAAGGAATTTAGGATCGTTTAAAACAGACTAAGTTCTCGGTAATTTTTTTCTTCAGTAAAATAATAAATACCTTTACTAGCATGCATTTCTCCCTTAAATCTCGCTTGGGAGACCTGTATAAAGAGGAAAACAGGGTTCTAAGCAATTGAGTACGCTGAAGATACTTATCTTTACCTATAAAATATTGATAAATTTCCGATAAAAACAGATTAATTTATTTAAAATACAGTGCTTACTGTTAAAAGTTCAAAAGTGAACTTTTGACAGTCTCCACTTGCAAAAAAAAATCTTTATCGGTGTCTTTTAGGTAAAGATAAACATCTCCAATGTGCTCAATAACCTAGAACCTAGGTTTAGCCCATTAATTACGAAGTAATTAATCTATATTAAGCTGCTAATTTGTCTGTATTAAGTTTTAATTAATAAACGCTTTAACTTATATACCTTTACCCATTGTTTCTCGCTTAGGAGCCCATTATAAGATCCTAAATTTCGCCCATATATTACTTGTTAATTAATATAATTAAGCTGTTAATTTGTTTGTATTAAGTTGTTAATTAAGAAACTTTTTACCTTATACCTTTTTAGCCCTTATTTCTCGCTTTGGAGCCTATTATAAGATCCTAGATTTCGCACATATATTAGTTGTTAATAAATCTAATTAAGCTGTTAATTTGTTTGAATTAACTTAATTGTTAAGAAACACTTTTCATTTTACACCTTTACCCCTTGTCTCTCGCTTAGGAGCAAAATTCTAAGAACCTAGATTTCACCCATATACTACTTGTTAATTAATCTAACCTGTTAATTTGTTTGTATTAAGTTGTTAATTAAGAAACGTTTTACCTTATACCTTTTTAGCCCTTATTTCTCGCTTAGAAGCCTATTATAAGGTCCTAGGTTTCATCCATTAATTGTCAATTAATCTGTATTAAGCTGTTAATTTGTCTGTATTAAGTTGTTAATTATTACCTTATGTATTTTGAACCGTTATTTCTCACTTAGAAGCCTATTATAAGGGCGAAACCTAGATTCTAGGCTCTAGTACACTGGAGATGTTTATCTTTGCCTATAAGACACTGATAAAGTTTTTTTTTTGTTAAATACAAACTGTCAGAAGTTTACTTTTGAACTTTTATCAGTTAGCACTGTATTTTAAATTTAGCCTTATCCACAACATACATAGAAAATTGTCTTCCTTTTAAAAGTATCTATTATTTCATTCTGATAAATAATAAAGCTTTTACCTTCATATTTCTTTCCCTTGATTCTCGTTTAAAATATGAATCAGCAAACAAATTTCTCACATATCTTCCGAATCACTTACCGCCCTCGACTAGATTCGCTTCCTTTAACCAGTTTTATACTTCTATCCTTTCCTTGCCTCCAAGTGAGAGAGAGTAAAGGTTTTCTGCAGTAATTTACATTTTATCCTAAACAGAATATTAGCGCACTCCCTCTGCAGCGAAAGAAATAAAAAATAAAAGATGGCCGAAACTGCATTTTGTTCTCCAGAGTTGAGGAAAAGTGCATTTCGTTTATGCGATGGATGAACGTGTGCCTGAAATTGTTTCATTTCCATCTGCTCATGAGTTCATTTTCACGAAAAAATGTCTCATGAATATTTTGCATTATACATAAATCTGAAACAATTTTCGGTTTCTTTTCTTTAGGCTGTAAATAAAATCCTTTTTAGAGCTATGGGATATAAAAGGTTTTTAAAGTGAAACCTTCTCTAGCTGCGGTAGTGTAAGTTTGTTCGGGTTTACATTTAGTTCACTGTAAAAATGAAATGATGCTTTAGGTATATTACAAAACTCGAACGATAACTAGAATGGAACGAAAACATGTTTAAAAGTTTGTCTTAAAATCAAAAATCCCACTTATCTATGTATATAAAGTAGTTCCCTAACTGACTGACTGACATATAACGCACAAACCAAACCGCTGGACCTAAAGGACTGAAATTTTGCATGGCGATTCTTCTTATAGTGTAGGGGTGCCCTAAGAAAGATTATTAAAAATTCTTCTTAGATTTTTTAAAATTAAATTTTTAAATTGTTTTTGTAACATTCTTTAAAGTTTGCATTTAAAATAATAATCTGAGGGTCATAAAATTTATATCACGAAAAATATCATAAAAATTCCTTTAAAATGAAATCTTTTTCGAATCTTTACCTCCATTTTCTGATTTTTAGAGAATTTTTAAAGATTAATTTTTAGAATTTAATTTATTAAACGTTGATCACGTTTGGCGATGCTTGTGTGATTACAATCTGTGTATCTGAAATCTTGTTTATATTTGTGAAATTAAAAATGAAAATAGCACAAAAATAATAAAATGCAAACCTAATGAACCACTTTTTCTAAATTTTTGCTCATATTCTTAGTCAAATTGTTATCTTTAAGTGTTTTATGTGCAATTAATAGTATTATAATTATTTTGTATGCTGCATATTATAGAGAAAAATGTGAGGGGGGTCTATGAAGAAAATCATTCTTTTAAAAGGGATAAAAGTTGGATATAGGAAAGGATGTATAAAAAGATATAGGATATAGGAAAGGATATAGGGAAAAGGTTGGGAACCCTGGTCTATATGGTCCTTTAAAATGTAATTTCTAATTTTCCGCCACACTAACTTCGTGAAGTACTGTACAAGCAGATTTTCAAACTAACTTTTTTGCTGGATAGAAAAATATTTCAACATACATATAAAACTAGGTGAAAACCAATACTTCGCTACGGAGTACATTCAAATTAAATACAACGGTCAATGTATGAAATTAATGCCAAAAATATGTATATATGTATATTTATAATAAATACAACGATCAATGTATGCAATTGATGTAAAAAAAAACGAGAAAATATATTTATAAAAAAATCGTAATGGATATTTTTATATACAAAATAATGTAGAAGAAAATATTCAAATTAAATATTTTCTCCTGTAATCTAATAGAACATACTAAAGAATATAGTACAGTTAATATAGAACAGTGTGAGGAACATTTCTTTTACTGTATGTTAATATTTTTTTTGGATAATGTCAGATTATCTGCCGCATTAGCAAGAAAAAAAAAATTTTGTCTATTTCGTTGTTATGCACGTGACGCAAAATTAAAAGAAAATAAACCACGTGATCAGCAGCTAATAAATTAAATTCTAAAAATTAATCTTTAAAAATTCACCAAAATTCAGAAAATACAGGTAAAGATTCGAAAAAGATTTCATTTTAAAGGAAATTTTACGATCTTTATGATATAAATTTCATAACCCTCAAATTATTATTTTAAAAACAAACTTTAAAAAAGTTACAAAAACAGATTAAAATTTAATTTTAAAAAATCTAAGAAGAATTTTTCAAAAATCTCTCTTAGAGCACCCCTACACTATAAGAAGAATCGCCATGCAAAATTTCAGCCCTTCATGTCCATCGATTTGGTCTGTTCGTCATATGACAGTCAGTCAGTCAGTTACGGAACTGTTTTATATATATAGATAAACTTATTTTCAATTTTTATTTTAATATTTTCATCTTCGTAACTCTCAAAATTAAATGAGCATACCTTGCGTATTTATTTACTTCAATTTCCTTTACGTCAAATACTCTCTGCTTTTACTGTTATTTACGTTTTTGATCTGCCATGTATTTCAAAACTGTAGAGAACTTCAGCCGTTCTGGTGACTCGAAATAAATAAATAAATGCGTCATTCATTTTGGATTTGCGATTTCAACCAAATGAAATGTTATTTATTTACAGCTTTCCCTTATTGGATCGCGACCTGCCGTTCGACCCGGCTTTTCTGTTTTAAAACCTGTAGATCTTTTTCTTCCTTCAGTCTAGTGTTGCTGCAGGAAAGAACTCAATATTTACTCTCTTAATGCATGTGTCTGTGCCTACGTCTCCGTCTCTGTGTGTTTGGGGTAGAAAAAAAAGGGTATTCGTCTATCCAAGGGATTAAGAACCTTTCAGTGACGCAGGCTAAAATTGGAATGCCTTATTTTAAAGCTGATTGCAGTGGGGGAATTTTTAGAGATGGAGAGTAAAGCGATCCATTTACATTTGTAACGTTTCGTTTGACTATATTTGTGAATGACGACTCCAGATAAAAGCGACACATGTTATTTCCTTTATAGTATGAAACAGGTCACAAATGTTATAAAGAGTCAATACTGGCACTTCAGTGTAGTAGTACATCCCATCCAAGCTGGAAATGCTTTTGAAGTGTTACCAAACATCTGCGAGGTCTCGCATTATCTTTGGGTAACACTATACCTTTTCTACTGATCAATTCTGGCCTTTTGTGGTTGAGTGAATCATTCAATTTGTCCAGTTGGTGACAGTATACTTCAGATTTAATTGTGATATTGTCCGGTAGAAGCTCAAAAAAAGGATTCCCTTGAAATCCCACCAAACAGACAGCATCACCTTTTTTAGTGAATATCGGATTTCGAAGTGCTTTGAGCCGGTTTATCTTTTTTTACCATGTTTTTATTAACTCGCTTTCTTGTTTGTTTGTTTGTGTGTGTTTGTTTGTTTGTCCAGTCTAAATCTTGCAATCGATTTTTAACTAACTTCCCGACTAACTAGACATTTGAAACTTTTAGAATAGCTCAGAACACGATGACAATGGATTATTTTAATACTTTTAGCCAACTTTAAGCAGAATTAAATTAATTTTCAGTTATTTTCAGTTAATTTTGTTTTGCAGACTGGTGCAGCCATCTATCGACCGGAAAAGGGAACGAAAGGTTAAACGCCAGTTAACTTCCAATTAACTTCATTTTCTTCAAGTTGATGGG
>OU015503.1:90957541-90962541 GCA_907164885.2 Dolomedes plantarius | reverse complement strand
TTTACTATCTGGCCAAAAGTATCCAGACACCCTCCTAAAGAAGTGGATCTGGCAGGTGACGTAATTTGATGCGTATCCGAAAGCTATAAAAGTGTTGGTAGTGGCTTGTCAGGTCATATTTATACGTGAGACAATGAGTAAGTCAAAGGAGCTTAGTGACTTTGATCGTGGCATTATAATGGGATGTCACCTTTGTGGGAAATCAGTTCGTGAAATTTCGGACATTCTACAGAAGCCAAAATCCACTGTGAGTGATGTAATTGTGAAGTGTAAACGTCGAGGCAGTGAAACTGCAGAAAAACGAAATGGCGGGCCGAAAAAATTAGTGAACGCAGCCGTAGAACTCTGAAAAGGGTAGTGAAACAAAATCGCAAGTCCTCGTTCATTGAAATCACTCAGGAGTTCCAAAGTTCATCAGGTGTTAGTGCTAACAGCAGGACTGTTTGTCGAGAGTTAAAAAACCTGGGATTCCATGGTCGTTCAGCCGCTCACAAGCCGAACATCACTGCCCAGGATGCGAGGCGTCGATTGCAATGGTGCAAAGCTCACCGTCATTGGACTGTGGACATGTGGAAAAATGTTCTTTGGAGTTATGAATCTCGCTTTACAATCTGGACGCGTCTGGGTTTGGCGGATGCCCGGCGAGCGCTTCTTACGTGACTGCATTGTTCCGACTGTTCAAGTTTGGTGGTGGTAGCATCATGGTGTAGGGGTGATTTTCATGGTTTGGCCTGGGTTCCTTAGTTCCCGTGGTTGGAAACATGATCTCTGAGATGTATGGGGACATTCTAGACAATGCTGCTCTCCCAACTCTATTGCAATATTTCGGGGAAGGCCTATTTCTCTTCCAGCAGGATGAGTGCTCCATTCACACATCGAGACTTGCGCAGGCATGGTTTGACGAAATGGGTGTTCAAAAACTGGACTGACCTTCTCAGAGCCCCGATCTAAATCCCGTTGAACACCTTTAGGATGAATTAGAACGCAGATTGCGTAGCCAGCCAAATCGACCATTCTCACTGCTATCACTCACTTCAGCTGTGATGGATGCCTGGAAGTCAATTCGTATGAACACCTATCAAAAACTAGTGGAAAGTCTCCCCAGACGTGTGCAGGCTGTCATCGATGCTAAAGGAGGATCAACATCATGTTAATATATGCATCAGGACTCTCCGAGTCCGTACCAATGGGCGTCCGGATACTTTTGGCCCGATAGTGTATATACAGTCGAACCTCCATATATCGAACTTCCCTATATCGAAATTTTCTATATATAGAACTCTTAGCAAATCTCCGTGTTCATTACATAGAAAAACTGTTTCTATATATCGAAAAGATCTCTATATATCGAAATTTTTTTCACGACATATTGGAAGATTTTATTCCACTTTAGAATAAAATCTCCCAATTTTTGGCGTTTGAAACAATACTTCGTGAACGTCAATGCGTGGAAAACGTCCCTGATGAAATTTTTAATGGACTGAATAAATGCGAGCATTTCTTTGATGAACTTTCCTTTTTGTTCGGCAAGATATTCGTAGTTTTTTTTTTTAAAGAATGTAACTGTGATCACTGTAACCACCGTCTGGATTATTGCTTTTTTTTAAAGGTATATAGTACTCAATAAATCTTTCACATTAATTAATTTTTTAGTTATTAACTTTCATTTAATGTGATTCGCATATAAATTGGAAATGGAGTTTCGTATACGAAAATTAGCTTTAATTTTAATGTTTTAGGAGAATTATGATAAAACTAAGATCAATTCTATATATCGAAATTTCTATATATCGAATTTTTTTCCGGAATTTTGCTACTTCGATATATAGAGGTTCGACTGTATATATAGGCCCTAGGTGCTTCACATCCTCTTAGACCCTAAGTGCTCAATAAGAAAGCTTTCTAAAAAATCCAACCGTTAGCTGTTTAAAAGGGGCTTAACCTCCCCAAAACAAAAACAGAAGATCTAAAACCCATATTTAATGTCGGATCACGGTCGTTAAATTACAGAGTTAATTCCTCTGAGGAATGACGACAATTTACTGCTAAACTTAATTTAATTAAAAGAACCAAATAACATAATTAATGATACTGATGTATTCCGTAGCGAAGCGTGGGTATTTAGCTAGTATTATTAAAAAATTGTACCTGATTTTTTTCCAAGAAATATCAAATAAATATTCGAAATGGCTCTTTAGCAATAATTATTTATCAGCAAATTTAGTAAGATTACAAAATATCTACATATTATAATTCGATTGCAGAATTATTTAAATTCTTTATCAACGTATTCCAGTATCAGAAATGAACAAAATTCGGGCAATACATCGCGCTTTGAAATAAATTGCCATTATCACTCAGTTGATACATGCTTCCAAATAAACCATCACCATGACTCTTTCACTCGATTTCAGCGTCATACAAGTTTTTTTGTTTTATCGATATATTTGCGAGACGCTTGTTTAGGCAATCGATATCGGTTAGAATACATCTATTAGAGATTCAAAAATGTTTCCACCACTTTCAAAACAAGTGGCTCGAAAGTATGTAGCAAAAAACAGAGGAATTTATGAATTACAACATTGTTTACATTGTTACATATATACATTTTTTTCCAATGCGGAGACACTTTGTCGGGAGACATTCGTCTTTCGCTATTCGCCGCTGGTTTGCTACCTACATTATTATGGGATCACCATATAGGTGAGCCAGCGTTGCTCCTTATGAGGGTTACGTCCCAGAAACGACCAAGACTTATTCGGGATTTCAACCCAAGCCCACTGCATGGCATATCACGAAACTAAACACTATACAACGTGGTTGAAGCATTTTTACAGTATTTAATAATAAATGAATGTTGCAGTATAATTATACACATAAAACAAACAAACACAAACAAACAAACACACACACACACACACATATATATATATATATATATATATATATATATATATATATATATATATATATATATATATATATATATATATATATATGTATATATATATATGTATGAATATATGTATGTATATATATATATGTATGAATATATGTATATATATATATATATATATGTGTGTGTGTGTGTATATATGTATATACAGTGGAATCTCGATCGATCGTTTTCGGATCCATCGTTTTTCCGTATGTGTCGTTCATTTTCTCCAGTCCCAACGATCATATTGCTTTGTTATGTTTCCGCATCTATCGTTTTCCCGCATTTATCGTTCATTTCAATCGGTCCCTTGAAAACCGATCGATCGAGATTCCACTGTATATACTTACGTATCTGCATGTGTAATATATATAAATATATATATATATATATAAACACATGCACATACCTAACACTCAAATTTACGTATGTGTGTGTGTGTGTGTATGTATATATATATATATATATATATATATATATATAGTTTAGAAATGTAAATTACTTAAAATGAAACAAAAATGCGTAAATAAATTTTAGGCGCTAAGCTGCTCACAAATATATTTACGTTATATAGATATTTAAAATTAAGATGACTAAAAGGGGCAGATGCGACCATTTAATACTCCTATAACCTAAAACTAGATAGACATATAAAATATGCTAGCACACATATAAAATATGATAGACATATGCACATAGTTAACACTTATACTTGCGTATATGTGTGTGTGTGTGTATAGTCCATATATAGGAATAACCACTGCGTAAATAAGCTATTTTCTTAAGTTTACATCTTGCACTTCTGTACATAATGTTGGCGTAAGAATAACTAATTTGTTAATGTTCACTTATTTTTGTAAATATTACCATAACTATAGCCATTTTACAAACTCTAGAAGAGTTTGTTTCTATTTTACAAACTTTAGAAGAGTTTACTTTATCCCATTTTTTTCCAAAAAGATCTTTCAATTTCTGTCTGTACCAAATATTTTCTTCCGTAACACATCCGTAGTTATAAATTAATATCGTTCTAGACATCAGTCCTTCCCCCTACCAAAAAAGCACTACAACTTCGATCCCTAGAAATAGTCTCTGAGACTTTCAATGTGTCGAAAACTATCGAGAAACTATTCTCTTTCTGTGATTCTACTTCGGAGCAAACTTTTTTCCTGCAGTCGAAAAAATAAGCGGTAACATAGATAAAAAAAAAACGTGGATGAGCGATAATGGAAAAGTATGACATCAGAGACCCTTTGTCAGATCGATAGCCGGAATAAATATGGCGTAACTTTTAATTAAGTAGTTGGTATCACTATAAGAAAAGAGATCAATGCATTAATCTAACCAAGAAATAACTAATAGAAATAAAAAAAATTAGATTAATTAATGGGCTGGGAGCTACGTTTAAGAAAGAGGTGTAATTTTCTTAAATTTTTTTTTATATGATATTTTGTTTCCACGTATTCATGCATATATATGTATAGTGTGTGTGTATGTACGTATATGTGTGTATATATAGCGTGTTTTTGTGTGTTTGTATGTTTGTGCATATAATGTGTCTGTGTAATATGCGTGTATGTAAGCATATGTATATGTAAAATGTGTGTATACATGTGTATATAGTATGTTTATGTGCGTACATGAGTGTGTGTGTATGTGTATAATGTGTATAATGTGTGTATACATGTGTGCATATAGTATGTGTATGTATGCGCAGGAGTGTGTGTGTATATGTTTATATGTATGTGTGTGTAATGTGTGTCTGTGTGTGTGTGGGGGGGGGGGGGGGTATTTGTATGTATGTGGGCGTATGAGCGTGTGCATAATGTTTCTATATGTGTGTATATACAGTTTGTGTATGTGTGTATATAAATAGTGTGTGTATGTGTGTGTATCTAATGTGTGTATATACAAATGTGGGCATATTTATATCTGTGTATATGTGTGTGCATATATATGTATGTTTGATTTTATGTATACATGTATAAGTTTATACATACACACACACATACACACACACACACACACACATATATATATATATATATATATATATATATAT
>OU015503.1:90950041-90952541 GCA_907164885.2 Dolomedes plantarius | reverse complement strand
ACTTTTGCAAACGAAACCCACCGTCAAATCTGTATAACTTAAAAAAAAAAAGAAATTTAACTTTGAGCTTAATTATTTCAAAGTCTACCAAATGTGATTACAAACCTGTGGTGTAAAAAGTTAACTTAAATTCAATGCATATCACGCGATGAAGTACAAATGTGTTCATAAAGAATATAACTAAAGCTTATGACTGTAACTCGTCTTCAATAGAACTTGAAAGTGTCAAAAAGATATATATTTTATTCTGTCTTAATATTTCGGGTTGAACTAAGTGTTATTCATTCTCAATGTTGCCCCCCTTCCGAACGTGTCACGTGATTAGTGGCAAGCTGTCATTTTGCAATACAAATGTCCGTAAATACTAGATTAGTAGTCGTTAACTGTATAGTGTATCTGTATAGTGACGTCAAATACCTGTGAAGTTTTACATATCAGAGTAAGTGAGCTCGCACTACCTCGATTTATCTACCGATGTTTCTCTACATAACGGAAAAGCTCTCTGTTTGTATGATTAAAGACCTTATCCCAAAGTAACGCTGAGCTCTGCGTAACTGTCAATCCTAAAATACAAGTGCTATAATATATACTGACTGTCTAGAGCTTGGAATTACTGTCGATATAATTACTCCAAGTCAAATAGTTCGGTTCCAAATGCATGGGATGTCTTTGTAGTATCACACGCAGGTGAGGTTTGAAACAGCTTCTACAATGAAATAATGACGGCTGAGGAAGAACTGCGTGAAATAAGATATACAGACTCTACTTGTGTGTTACTTGTGTGCTATCCGAACAGTGCCACTGGACCAGAGGTTCGAATTCTCGATTAAACGGCTTCTAACGATGTCCGAGAAGAAACCTCACTGCTTGGCCGACGCGTGCCAGCTGCACGTCCAGTGCCACTCCAAGTCCCGGTGCTCCGCCAAAAGCCACAGCTCCAGCTGCTTGAGCAGCCAGTTCGAGAACCACTATTTCGAGGGCGGGGGCGGCGGCCCCCTCTGGTTCACGAGGGATGAGGAGTTCCCCAGACTCATCAGCACCCCGCCTTCCTCCTCCAAGGAGCCCGACGCCTCGGACGCCGCCGCGAAGAAGAAGAGGAAGAAGAGGAGGAAGAAGAAGGTGTTTGCCATCGATGTCGTCCCAGGTGCTAACTCGGGCAGCAGGAAGAGCCACAAGTGCAAGAGAGGAGGTGTGTGCAAGAGACAGAGGCTGCACTCTGAGGACAGTTCCAACAAGAGGAGTGGCGGGTTGAGAGACCTAGAACATTCGAAGAGGGCCAAGCTGGCGATCGTCGTGATCGCCCTCTCGCTGATCATGTTGAGCTTCTTCTTGGTTGGTTTAACGTTGAGGATGGCTCCAATCATCGACGAGCTTGGTGAGTAGATTTTCCTTCATAATACCGAATGGGGGCAGGAATTAAATGAATCTAGTAGCACCTACTGAAAATAAAGAGATCCTATCTCTATCTATCTATCTATCTAGAAGGTGCGGCCATTAATTTCCAGGACTGATCTAATAATTCCAGAAAATGTTACATGATCCATTTAATATGTTTCGAAGTAACTACCACCTGCCATAATGCATTTCTGTGCTCGGCTGTATAAGTTTCGGAAACAACTTTAAAGTCCTCTTTCGGAATGCTCTTTAACGTGGACGTCGCCATTTTCTTGATGGCTTCGACATCCTCAAATCTTGTTCCCTTCAGCAAATCTTTCCGTTTTGGACGCAAGAAAAGTCTGCCGGTGATAAGTTCGGAGAGTATGAAGGATGTTGCATCTCCACGAGCTCATGCTGGGCCAATTTGCTGAAGGGAACAAGATTTGAGGATGTCGAAGCCATCATGAAAACGTGACGTCCACATTAAAGAGCGTTCCGAAAAAGGACTTTAAAGTTGTTTCCGAAACTTATACAGCCGAGCACAGAAATGCATTATGGCAGGTGATAGTTACTTCGAAACATATTAAATGGATCGTGTAACATTTTCTGGAATTATTAGATCATTCCTGGAAATTAATGGCCGCACCTTGTATCTATCTCTATCTCTCTGTCGTATGTCCCTTGTAGGGGTAGAGGGATACATCAACGGTTTTAGCACTTGCTGTTGAACACAACAAGGGTCAGAGTCCGCCTTCTGCCAGTAACCAACCCAATTTAGGCCGAACACCACCAGGAGTGCCATCTGGGGAGCTCGTACCTTCTTCCTCTCACCCCTCTATCCAACCGATACATTTTAACATACCCATACCCGCAGGGGGACACGAGAGTATTCAGTGGCACTCGTAAGGACTCGAACCAAGATCCCTCAGTACCAAGTGTTAGCCAGTAAACTGCCCCAGAGCCAAAAAAGTGAGATGAACGTCTAAAATGAACTACATACTTTTGAGTTAAATTTAGGTTGCTTTATTTTCATTTTTTACTCAAAACGACCTTCCAACATCAAAACATAGCACTGATGTCTTTTCAGCGGACCTATTATAATTAACGCTGCCGGCGTAAAAAA
>OU015503.1:90777541-90945041 GCA_907164885.2 Dolomedes plantarius | reverse complement strand
ACCAACTGTCCTTCAGCCAGGAGCCTTCGTAGGGTTCGAGAAGACACAGAGGCCCCTAGTGAAGGTTATTCCTGTGCCTGGATGGCGGCCGATGAAGCAGTTGGCTGTACGCGTGCATTTCTTACGATGTGGCGGTCTTCTCGACGACTGGTCTATCGAGGGCGTCCTGAGCCTGGTCTTCGTGTACATGACGTCTGTCGGGTCCACTGGTCCCAACACCTCCTCACAACACAATCAGAGCGGCCTAATTGACGAGCTACTCGCCTAGCTGACCACCCAGCTTCCATCATCCCGACGATTCTCCCCCTCTCAAACTGCGACAACTGCTTATATTGTCTTCGAACACGACGTAATGGCATGTCTATCTCAGCTCTTCCTTTGTAAATGATTCAGCACACTCAAACAAGCTTTGGTTACCTGTTTTATACTCCACAGAGTACGATGTTCAACGCCCTCTACCGGCTATACTTAAAGCGCAATCACGCTGCATTTCTAATCATTTGCATATCTCCCCGACATGTACCTTCATTGCAAGTTTCGTTACGATCCCGCATTTATTTCTTGGTGCGCTAATTTTTTTGTCCATGAGTGTATTTTTAAAGGCTGCGGGATAATATCCTTATTGGAATTGCTCAGTTCAGTGTTAACATATGGAGAAAATTTTTCAAATGATTGTCCAATGAGTATATTTATTATAACTTCTAGGCAAAAAAATGTATGTGATTGCATACATAAAAAATCATTTTTATTAAATTAAGAGATAGATATACAGAAATTTCAGCGTTTTCTGATTTAAGGCTACTCGGTATTATCCCTATTGGAATATCTCAGTTCAGTGTTAACCTATGGAGAAAATCCTTCCAATGATTGTCCAATGAATATATTTATTATAACTTCTAGGCATAAAAATATGTGTGATTGTCATATATAAAAAAATATTTTTATATTAAATTAAAATGGATATATTCTCTACATAGAGATAGATATACAGAAATTACAGTGTTTGCTCATTTAAGGCTACTCTGTAGTATTCCTATTGGAATCGCTCTTTTCAGTGTTAACCTATGGAGAAAATTTTTCCAGTGTTTGTATAATGAAAGTATTTCTTATAACTTCTATGCATAAATGTATGTGTGATTGTCATACATAAAAAATCTATTTTTATTAAATTGAAATTAATAATTTGCTACATAGACATAGATATACAGAAATTACAGTGTTTGCTCATTTAAGGCTACTCGGTAGTATCCCTATTGGAAACGCTCAGTTCAGTGTTAACCTACGGAGAAAATTTTTCGTCTGATTACAATTATTAACCTCTGATCAACATTAATGAATATATCCATTATAACTTCTAGGCATAAATATATATGTGATTGACATACATAAAAAAGGCTTTTTTTATTAAATTAAAATTAATTTATTTGCTACATAGAATAGATATACAGAAATTACAGTGTTTGCTTATATAAGGTTACTTGATAGTATCCCTATTGGAATCGCTCAGTTCAGTGATAACCTACGGAAAAAAATTTTACAGTGAGTGTCCAAAGAATATATTTATTATAACTTCTAGGCATAAAATTATGTGTGACTGTCATATATAAGAAAAAAAATCTTTTTTATTAAATTAAAATTAATGTATTTGCTATATAGAGATAGATATATAGAAACTACATTGTTTGCTTATTTAAGGCTACTCGGTAGAATCCCTAATGGAAGCGCTCGTTCAGAGTTAACCTATCGAGAAAATTTTTCCAGTGATTGTCCAATGAATATATTTATTATAACTTCTATGCATTAAAATATATGTGATTGACATACATAAAAAAGTCTTTTTTTATTAAATTAAAATTTATTTATTTTCTACATAGAATAGATATACAGAAATTACAGTGTTTGCTTATTTAAGGCTACTTGATAGTATCCCTATTGTAATCGCTCAGTTCAGTGATAACCTACGGAAAAAAAATTTTACAGTGATTGTCCAAAGAATATATTTATTATAACTTCTAGGCATAAAAATATGTGTGATTGACATACATAAAAAAAAAATCTTTTTTTATTAAATTGAAATTAATATATTTGCTACGTAGAGATAGATATACAGAAATTACAGTGTTTGCTTATTTAAGGCTACTCGGTAGTATCGCTATTGGAATCGCTCAGTTCAGTGTTAATCTATAGAGAAAATTTTTCCAATGATTTTCTAATAAATATATTTATTATAACTTCTAGGCATGAAAATATGTGGGATTATCATACATAAAAAAATCTTTTTTTATTAAATTAAAATGAATATATTTACTACATAGAGATAGATGTACAGAAATCACAGTGTTTACTCATTTAATGCTACTCGGTAGTATCTCTATTGGAATCGCTCGGTTCAGTGTTAACCTATATAGAAAATTTTTCCAGTGTTTGTATAATGAAAGTATTTGTTATAACTTCTATGCATAAATATATGCGTGATTGTCATATATAAAAAATCTATTTTTATTAAATTGAAATTAATATATTTGCTACATATAGAGATAGGTATACAGAAATTACAGTGTTTGCTCATTTAAGGCTACTCGATAGTATCCCTATTGGAAACGCTCAGTTCAGAGTTAACCTATGGAGAAAATTTTTCCACTGATTGCCCAATGAATATATCCATCATAACTTCTAGTCATAAATATATATGCGATTGTCATACATTTAAAAAAAGTCTTTTTTTATAATTAAAATAAATATATCTGCTACATAGAGCTAGATGTACAGAAATTACAGTCTTTACTCATTTAATGCTACTTGGTGGTATCTCTATTGGAATCGCTCAGTTCAGTGTTAATCTATGGAGAAAGTTTTTCCATTGAATGCCCAATGAATATATTTATTATAACTTCTATGCATAAATATATGTGTTATTGTCATAGATGAAAAAAAATTATTTTTATTAATTTAAAATGAATATATCTGCTACATAGAGATAGATATACAGAAATTACAGTGTTTGCTTATTTAAGGCTACTCGGTAGTGTCCCTAATGGAATCTCTCAGTTCAGTGTTAACCTACGGGGAAAAAATTTCCAATGATTGTCCAACGAATATATCCATTATAACTTCTAGGCATAAAAATATATGTGATTGTCATACATTTTAAAAAAGTCTTTTTTTATAATTAAAATAAATATATCTGCTACATAGAAATAGATGTACAGAAATTACAGTGTTAACTCATTTAATGCTACTCGGTAGTATCTCTATTGGAATCGCTCAGTTCAGTGTTAACCTGTGGAGAAAATCTTTCCAATGGCTGTCTAATGAATATATTTATTATAACTTCAAGGCATAAAAATATGTGTGATTGTCATACATAAAAAATCTTTTTTATTAAATTAAAATGAATATATTTGCTACATATAGATAGATATACAGAAATTACAGTGTTTGCTCATTTAATGCTACTCAATAGTATCCCTATTGGAATCGCTAAGTTCAGTGTTAACCGAGGGAAGAAAAATTTCCAATGATTGTCGACTTGGATTGAATTTTTTTTTAATTTTCTCCGTAAAAGAAATTAAAAGATCGTAAAAGATTGCGACGAATCAAAATAAAAAGTTCATAAAAAAGCAATGAATTTTTATGCTGGTGAGCGATATTTCAGAGAATTATTGGTGAATTAAATGATTAAAATTTTGTTAATTTTCAGGGTAAATTATCACTAGATGTGATAAAGCCTGATATGATCGTCTAAATCGGCCTTTGAAATGACGCACCATTGGAAGGGAAACGTGATCATCTAAATCATTCTTTGAAATGACACATTATAAGACGTGAAATATAATCGTCTAAATCGGTCTTTGAAATGACGCACCATTGGAAGGGAAACGTGATCATCTAAATCATTCTTCGAAATGACGCATTTTAAGACGTGAAATATAATAGTCTAAATCGGTATTTGAAATGACGCACCATTGGAAGGGAAACGTGATCATCTAAATCATTCTTTGAAATGACACATTATAAGACGTGAAATATAATAGTCTAAATCGGTCTTTGAAATGACGCACCATTGGAAGGGAAACGTGATGATCATCTAAATCATTCTTTGAAATAACACATTATAGGACGTGAAATATAATCGTCTAAATCGGCCTTTGAAATGACGCACCATGGGAAGGGAACCGTGATCATCTAAACCATTCATTGAAATGACGCATTATAAGACGTGAAATATAATAGTCTAAATCGGTCTTTGAAATGACGCACCATTGGAAGGGAAACGTGATGATCATCTAAATCATTCTTTGAAATGACACATTATAGGACGTGAAATATAATCGTCAAAATCGGCCTTTGAAATGACGCACCATGGGAAGGGAACCGTGATCATCTAAATCAGGGGTGGCCAACCTTTTTGGGAAGAGTGCCACTATCTGAAAAAAAATATTATGCGTGCCACTTCCAACTTTTCCAACTTTCAAAAAATATAAAAAGGTGAAAAAATGTTATTTATAGGCTGATTATGGGATTTTTACACAAATACCACATTTTTTTTTATCTGAGTAGTGGAGATTTAAAAAATAATATAATAAATAAAACAAAAGTACAAACTTAGGTTTGATTGTTATTAAACATTTTTAAAGGTTCAGTCAGTTAGGTTATGTATAAAATAAAATGAATAACTTGAAACATTTAATTCTAAATAATTATTAAACAGTCTACTTAATTAATGTGGCTTTTGAATTTGTAGTTTTTTTTACCAAGTCATCTATATTAGGATTAATTCTTGAAGATGCTAACAAAATTACGTGTTTTAGGTGCATATCAGTTAATCTTGATCGATATTTTGATTTCATTATGTTCATAATAGAAAACATTTGTTCACAAACATATGTTGATCCAAACCTACAACAATACCTGACATTTTTCTTAATTTTTCAATAAGTCAAATAAGTTCAAATCTTAATTTTTCAATAAGTCTCCGCGTGCCACTGTTAAAACGCCGCCGTGCCACACTGTGGCTCGCGTGCCGCGGGTTGGCCACCCCTGATCTAAATCATTCTTTGAAATGACGCATTATAAGACGAGAAATATAATCACATAAATCGGCCTCCATATCTGGCCCCAATCCCTTGCCTGTCTACGAACTTACTTTTCTCGATATTCTATTTATTTTGTCTCGCTTTCGAGCAGATTAGCAGGTGTCCTGGGAGAGAAAGTTCCCGGTTAAACACTCACTGCTGAGTAAATGCAGAATTAATTGGTTCGCTCTGTGTACTTCAAGTTCTATTCGAATAAATGCAGTTCTCCCCGGGCGTTTATCTTGGAACTTCTTCAAATTAAACCTGAAAGGGATTTAAAGTTTTCCAAATACCTTTTTGGTGATTTTGTCACGCAGCAAATGTCGAAGAGTTTAGTCAATCGTAAATCTTAACTTTTAAGATTTGTTACGTTAAAAGTTTCCTGGGCAGGTTTTGAACAATTTTTTGGGAGTTTTTAGTGAAGTTCATGCTTTAGTGGTGTAATAGCCAGCAAATCGACTAGGGGAGCAGAAATTCTTCTTTTTAAATATAATGTTATGATTTTTGGGTGTAGTAGCCTACAGTACGAGATATATATAGATGTTTGTGCATATAATATATATATATATATATAGAATGCATATATATATATATATATGTATATATATAATATATATATATGCATGTATGTATGTATATATATGTATGTATGTATGTATATATATATATATATATATATTTATATATATATATATATATATATATATATATATATATATATATATATATATATATATATATATATATGTGTGTGTGTGTGTGTGTGTGTGTGTGTGTGTGTGTATACATATATATATATATATATATATATATATATATATATATATATATATATATATATGTATATGCATATATATATATATGTATTTTCATATATATGTATACGTATATGATATATATATAATACAGTTATTACTAAAATTTGTATGCAGAATGATTAGGATATAAATGAGGCAGGAAGTTTCAAAACTAACCTTATCTTCTCTAAGTGAATCTTTTGTAAATTTTTAAACAAAAAATTTAAGATAACCATGTGTTTCATCAATCAATTTCTCAAGGAAATGGAAAGTTTTGTTGCACCTATATGCAGGAATGCCACGCAAATCAGAATCCAGCGCTTAATGTATTTCGAATATTTACATAAAGATAATTTTGAAACTCACCGCCACTCTAATGTTTGATAAGAGTGAAATCACACTCTAAAGTTTCATTTTTTAGCAACTGCATTTCCAAAAATAATTACCTATCAAGCTTTTTTGGGCAAAAACAATGACTCTTCATCTTTTAAATACATTTTGGCATTAGCAAATGACTTTTCCTCAAAAAAGTTCAAAGTTGAAATATTCGTTTAAAAGCTCCCAAAAAGTCTTAATTTTTTACATTACTGTTCTTCTTACATATATTTGCAGAATTCCCTTCGCTATATGTCCTTGCGTGCTCAGGCCCACCCTACTTATTACGTTTTATGTCTTTAGAAGAACGTTCAAAGGAAATTATGCGGGAGAAATTATTAGTGTCTGGGCTATTTATAGGAAATATTTGGAGCGTGTTTCCAGTTCTTTTCCTTAGACAAACGGCAATCGTTTTTTAGCTTACCTTTATACATAGCCTAACGATGTTATGTTAACTGCAAGTAGAACTGATTAATCAAGAGCGCACATGGATTCATCTATTTTGATAAGTAATTTAAAACGAAGTTGCTTTTTTCATGTTGAACTGACAAGATTTGTTCTGTCAGGAGAAGAGGTATTGTAATTTTTTTAAAAGAATAAAAAAATTATGAAGAAAATTTAAAAGGTAATAAAAAACTGTTTAAGAGAAAAGCCACCTTTAAGGTAGCTGTGTACTAATCTATTGGATTCCCTCATCCCAGTGTTAACTTATGGAGAAAATTTGTCTACTATTTACAAGTTTAGAAGTGCTGATAATCAAATAAAAATGGTATTTTCAGATAGCTTGAACTTTTCTTCACCTTGCAACAGGTTTCATTTTATAAATTTCGTCTACCAAAGGAATTTATGAGTGTTTTAAACAAACTATGCCATTTTTCCCCCGAATAGTTCAAATTAAAAAATATTATTTACATTTTTTAAATTAAAAATGCCTCAAGGTGTAAAATTTCTCTATTACGGAGTACAATTTTAAAAAAAATTTCAGATAGTCTCTTCTAACGGAACTACCGCGGGTTATTAATGTAGGATTACTTACCATTGTTTACCTCTTGTATGTATATATGTATGTATGTGCTATGCATATATGTATCTATATATATGTACGTATGTATATATATATATATATATATATATATATTATCGCGTCCCCACAATGTAGCTTCATTGCCAAGGACGTATATAGCGTTAAACCGAGCCTGGCTAATCTCTACCCAAAACATCATCCACATAAATTATCTGAGAGGAGACAGACTTAGAGTAAATAAAATACTCTTTATTCAATTATGCATTCACACATATGTACAAAAATTTACAATACTGCCCTTGCACTAGAGAAGTGACTCACTGCCAAAGTTAACAATTTCATGGGGACGCGGCCCAGTGCACGCGTCTGATCCCAAACCTGCCGGCCAAAAAAATGTTCCTCTCTCGGAAACGAACCTCTGCCTCTCAGAACGACCACTGTCCAGCGTTGTCGGCAAAGTCTGTTCCCCGAGACAAAAGGCTACCGCCTTTTATCACCTCCTCCCCGGTTCATTCTCGAAAAGCCTGGAATATTCCGGAGACGATTAATAGTCCTCATTTCCGGGTCTTTTACGTCACTTCCGCACGTGCCATCCTCTGTCATTTCTCACTTGGGCGACCCTCAGGACTAGCGCACATTGTCAGGCGAAGGGTCCTACCTTCAATAGGTCATTCGTCATTCTCTGTCTCCAAATTACTGGACAGTCGCCCTCGGGTCCGTTAACCTGCAACAGATGGGACTTTCTGGAATAGAAAACATCATTATTCCTTCCTTTTGAGTTCCTCTGCCGCCAGGAAAATCTTTCCGGATGCCCCGCACACATCTGAAACTCTTTCAAACAGTTCTCCAAAAGAACACGTGTGTGAGAAGAAACAATTAAGTCCACTGCTTGTGAAAAAAGGGGCTGCGACGTGACAATATGTATATGTATATATATATATATATATATATATATGTGTGTGTGTGTGTGTGCGTGTGTGCGTGTGTGTGTGTGTGTGTGAGAGAGAGAGAGAGAGAGAGAGAGAGAGAGAGAGAGAGAGTGAGTGAGTGAGTGTTCCCCTCTTGTGGCAACACGGATGTTTTAGAGTCACAAGACACGCTCCGCGCCACGAGTTGCGGATAACGTGCCGTTTGGGCAAACGAGTTGCAACTCAACCGTTTAGATTGGAACGCACGTTATTTTATTTTTGCTGGATAAAAAATGGCAAACTATGCTTTTATGTTTAGGGAATGAAGATTGTAGGCTTTTAATTGTGGCTATCGCTAGATGAGCATTAATGTCGTGTCAGACGGACACTGACATTCTGTTTTTTTTTTTATTGTAATAATCTGTTGTGTTTGATTAAACGTTAGTTGAGAATACGCATTATCGTATTTTGACTTTAAACATTTTAGATATTTCAATCGTGGAGATAAATTTCCCATATATATATATATATATATATATATATATATATATATATATATATATATATAAATTTTAACGCATTTTGGTACTTTTCTGTTTAACTGTTTACTGATTGCCCAAGCGATACATACTGGGATTGGCGTGCTGCCAAAATTATAACTCGCGACGCAGGGCATCTGAAATTTTGCTTTCCAAAGGACTGTTATGGAGGAACGTAATCCTACGTTAAAAATCTTTCAATCCAAGTTTGCAATTACTGGATACATTTTCTCCTTAGGTTAACATTGAGGTGAACGAATCCAGTAGGGTTGGTACACACTAGCCTTAAGGTCACGAATATTATAAAAAGATCTAGACAAGATTAATGATGTCAAGGTAAGAAAATGCTTAAAAGTATTAAGAAACGGTCAAGAAGACAAAAGTTTTACGGAGGTATAGAAAAAGAGCTCTACTTTAAAAGTTACGAATATTGTAAAGAAAAGGTATTGGAAAGATAAATGATGTTAAGATAAAAAAAGAGGTTAAAAATATCAAGGAACGGTTAAAAGATTATGAAAAAGTTTAAATAGCTAAGAAAGGAGAGTTTAAGCTTTGGGAATTCTTTCATTTTAAGCTTCATTCTAGACAACGCTCTTGAAGTATAAAATAAGATTTTTTCAGTCCCATTCATGACTTTCTGCCGTACGCGAAATTCTTTGGTATAATGATAAGCCTCAGGTTCTTAACGAAATTCGGATTTTAAAGCTTTTGACCTTTTTTCTGTCAGTGAACCGGCATTCCTGTATGTTTAAAAAAACTGTATGGAACATTAAATCAAACTGAGGCAAGAAATCAATGTTGTGGCGACTTTTGACTGTTGTAGAAAGAGGGTATATGCCTTTCTAGTCCCTCTTCCCGCACCCCACTCCTCTTTTCTGTTTTCGGGAATGGCTTTGTCGTGATGTGTGGTTACTGAGATGCAATCGTGGAACATCTGTTGCCGTCTTGGGGGGGTCACATCATCATTAATCATTCTGGACGTCACCCCACTGGTGGGTAGAGGTTTTGGGGGACTGGATACTATCTTGTCTAGGTCAGCACTTCTGATCATTATGTCCCAGTCACCTCTCATTATGTCGGCCACCTTTTCTTGGCAAGCTTTGTTTTGTCGGCGGTTTTGCGGAGGCACACATTTTCTGGCGACACCTACTTCAGAATGTCTGAAGACAGCCGAAAGAGTTAGGAGAGTATTGAGTTTAGTTTTTGATGCTACTTTTTTGACAGGCGAATGAAGTCAGTTCACTGTATTAGCATGCTATAATAAAGTCTTGAAGACGATTTCCACATGGTGTTTTGTGCTCCGCAGTCCGGTTTGTACTGCAGCGCAGGTTTCTTTTCCTGCCAAACACAACGCAAATGTAAAACGATATAGAAGGGTAATGTCGACTTAACATCAAACATTGTGCCTGCAATAAGTTTCCAAATGGCGAAATTGTCAGCCTAATGGATGTCGTCAGATACCTCAATATCCATAAAAACTCTAAAATAACAACAATTTTAATCAATATGTCATTGATTTTGTCTTTAAATGGTGTCTCTCATATGCTGCTTTACTCTTTTTGGCGGTCAAATTTTAATGAATCTTCAAGTCAAGCAGTTATTCTTACATCTAAACTCCCCTCGAGTGACTCTAAATTTTCGATGATAAGATAATATGCATAGAAAATAGCCTACTGTGATTACTGTTCTTATACCTACGCATGGCCGAGGTGGCCCGGTCGGCAAAGGCGTCGAGCCAGTGATCTGCAAGTTGCTGGTTTGATGACCATCGTCGACAAAACCCCCGACGTGTACAGTAATAGCGGCTGGTGCATGGGAAGAATCTGTAGCAGCTGCAATGTCCTCAAAGTTTCCAAACAGTACCCCTGGAGGCGCGGCGTCAATTGGTCCGGTATCGTCATTTGACTCGGTTCGAAATTCGCGGACCAACGAATCGAAGTCCAACCTCTCTTGAGGCAAAGGCAACCCCTCTTCTATGGATAGTGCATTTGCACTATTCGTAGACACCACCACAACAAACAAACAAACACATTCAGGACCTGATATTTTAAGCAGATCGAACCTTTGTTCCCGGCGTTCATTATATAGGAACAGAGCGTTTTATACTGATCTCACTGTTGTCCTCCACGTGTAGTGTAGCGAAACGTTCGTATTAGTTGCTGTTGTTGTTCCTAATCCATAGGAATCAGGTCCATATGGGCATCAGGCTGAGTAGCTCTGGTTTATAATAGTACCCCAAGGATAGGACCAGAGCGTTTTATACTGATCTCACTGTTGTCCTCCACGTGCAGTGTAGCGAAACAACATATTAGTTGCTGTTGTTGTTCCTAATCCATAGGAACCAGGTCCATATGGGCATCAGGCTGAGTAGCTCCGGTTTATAATATCACCCCAAGGGTTGGAGTCTTACTTCGCTAGGTGCCACCACATGTGTATATTACAAAAAGGGAAGTAGTATACATACGTACATATATATATATAGATCCATATATACATACATACATACATACATAAGAGGTAAGCAACGATAAGTAATCCTACATTAATATCCCGTGGTAGTTTCGTTAGAGGAGACTACCTGAAAAAATTTTTAACTGATGTATATGATGGGCTTTAATTTTCTGGACGCCATTTAAATGACTACAAAACCATTAACTGTTTTCATTATTTTTAAAATCCCTGGAAACTATATTTTACTTTTACATCTACCTAAAATAAGAATACTTTGGCGACTCTTTTAATTAAATACTAAGATGATACCTTCATAAATGAAAACCATAATCAAAGAGCCTTAAAAAAAGGAATAAAACTGTAGAAAAATTGAAATTTTACCTAGGCTCTTGAAGGAAAAACAGCTTCTTTCAATCAAAAGAGTTAATATTTTTCAAGTGATATGTGCGTATAGCTCAACTTAAAGAGCTTTCGAATGTTGAGTCAGCAATTTACGTTGCATCAAGCACAAAATTTCTCCTTTAGATGTTTTGAGAAATACCATTCAAGGGGTAAATTTAATAAGATTTCAGAGAAGCGGTTAATTAAAATTTTGGATTTTCTAGTTTTTGCGCTAGCATGTGCTTGTTTCAACTGACTTTCTTATGAAGGCAAATTAAGTAAAGAGCGGCAGTTTTTTTAGTATTGTCAAAGTCTGCGTGCTTTGAGACCATTTTAAGTATATATTGAAGTGAGTTCTTAGGTAGTATAATGAAATAACCTGAGTGAACGGTACAAGTTTTTTAAGTTAAATAACTAATTTTGGTGAATAAAAGCTGCAAACCAAGTTTAACCTTTTCCTTACGGGGTGGGATAGCATGTATCCCAAGAATACGGGCCCAAAAATGAATATATATATATATATATATATATATATATATATATATATATATATATATATATATATATATATATATATATATATATATATATATATATGTATGTATTTATACATATATATATATATGTATTTATACATATATATATATATATGTATTTATACATATATATATATATGTATGTATTTATACATATATATATATATATGTATTTATACATATATATATATATATATGTATTTATACATATATATATATATATGTATTTATACATATATATATATATATATATATGTATTTATACATATATATATATATATATGTATTTATACATATATATATATACATATACATATACATATATATACATACATATATATATATACATATATATATACATATATATATACATATATATATATATATATATATATACGTACATATATGTATTTATACATATATATACATATATATATATATATATATATATAAATATATATAAATATACTAGAGGACCCGACAGACGTTGTCCTGTTCAAACGTTGTAATTCTAGCTGAAGTACCCGGCGATGCCCGGAATTTTAAGAATATTTGTTAACGAAAATCAATTTAAAAACTAAACACAGTATAAGTAACATAGAAAAGATTTACCCTTTATCATTGGAGCAAAAAATTCTGAAAAGTAAAACATAAAATATATAAACTTATAATAAACCTATAAAAATCCATTAAAAAACTAAACGCAGTATAAATAACATAGAAAAAAAAGCATACGAAATGTTATACATATTAATAATATGAAAACCCAATTAAAAATGTATAAATGCATAATAAACTCCTCAGATTTCAGGTATATTCGGTATTTCATCATAAAAAAAGCTAAAAAAAATAAAAATAAATAAAAATAATAATTTTTAAAAATCATAAACAAAAAATAAAATTAAAATTAAAAAATAATAAATTAAAATAAAAAAATAATAAAAGAAAATAATAATTAAAAAATAAAATAAAATAATAATTAAAAAATAATAAAATAAAAGCTGAAATAAAAAATCCTTAAAATAAAAAGCTCAAATAACAGGTCTAGCAAAAGGTACACAACTCTGGATTCGAACACGGGTCGAAAGCACGGTACTTTTCTAATGGGCGACCTTCCGAATACGCCACGATTAGACGACGTTCGACTGAGTAAAGTGCATCATATTCGCTATTGGAAAGTTGTTGTGGGCTGGTGATTATAAATGTCAGAGGAGTTTTTACTCAGAAATAAGTTAGCAAGATAGAATCTTGGTCTTTAGCTCTTCAATAGGCACAAAGATATAGGCGAGGGGGACTGCAGTAGCGATTAAAAAAGATCTCGTGTGACTTAGCGTGGTTGATTCGAATTTTCCATCGCGTGTCGAGAATATCAATATGCCGTTGGATCTGATCTATTTTAGAGTATAAAATCTGACTTCAAAGATTATTATTTTCATTTATTATTCTGGTTTAATATATCTGACTTGAAACTTTTTGATTTTCTTTATTTTTATCTTTTCGCTCGCTGTTTACTAACTAAACCAAACGTGGACGCCATTATCCAGAGGGGTGATTCCACAAACTGTAACAGTTTCAATTTACCGGACGCACCCCCTTATAAATTGTTGGATTTTTATTAATTAATTAAAAATATTTAAACATTTTCTATCGGATCAAATTGTGAATCTAAACCATTCTCGAATCAACTTAATCGCACACACAAAATTTCAGAAAAATCAGTCCAGTAGTTTAGGAGGAGTTCAGTTACATACACACGGACAGAAGAAATATATATATAAGATATATATATATATATATATATACGCATATATATATATATACATATATATATATATATACATATATATATATATATATATATATATATATATACATATATATATATATATATATATATATATATATATATATATATATATATATATATATATATATATATAAACTCCCTTAGTGGCCATTACGCAGGGGGTATGAAATTTCCCGTTGTAAAGAGGGAATCGAAAAAATGGGTCCCTTAAGCATAAGGTTAATATAATTTAATTGGAAGGATGTTTCACGTCTTGTTTTTCCTTTTAGCAAAATGTAATTTCTTTAACGTAGGATTACGTTCCTCCATAACGGTCTTCCGGAAAGCAAAATTTCAGATGCTAAAACTGTTCGTCCGTACCTCGCGAGTTATAATTTTGGCAGCGCGCCAAATCCAGTCTGTGTCGCTTGGACAAGCAGTAAACAGTTAAACAGAAAAGTACCGAAATGCGTCAAAATTTTGACATACATATAAGTATATATATACATACGTACATATATATAGATACATATATACATAACATATGCATACATATATACATATAAAAGAGGTAGGCAATGATAAGTAATCCTATGTTAATTACCCGCGGTATTTCCGTTAGAAGACTACTTGATTTTTTTAAAAATTTCTTTTTAACTTTGGTCTCTTTTTTATTCTTTTAAAGTATCGCAAACAATAATTTTCAGTTGGACTGATACGAGGAAAAAATAAGGTATACTATGTTTTAAATTCACATACTTACCTTTGGTGGATGAAATTTCTGAAATAAATAAGATAGAAGATTAAAAATTTCTTTCTGTATTACGGAGTACAATTATGAAAAAAAACTTTCGATCCCAGTCGACAATTATTGGAAAAGTTTTCACCATAGGTTAACACTGAGTTCAGAGAACCCAATGAGGTTGCTACCCAGAAGCCTTGAATAAGGTTTCAAAGTTCGAATTTTAATCATTACAGAACAAGGTTAGTTTCGTGTGCTTTAGAATATAGCCATGGACTTTTTCAAGTCACAAATGCTTTAGGTGCTTTTTACTCACTTGAAATGCTGCTTTTTACTCAATGAATTTTACGCCAGTATGACGTCGTTGTTCATTTCTGACCTTTTGTCAGATGTTTTTAAATATACATCCACTTTTCTTGGCGTCTTAGATAATAATACATAATCCATTTACACGCGCACGCAAGTTGAATGACTTCGGACACATTCAATTACACGTGAGACCATTTTCCCTTTCTCATTTGGCTGTCTGTGTGACTTCCATTATGGCTCTTCTTCGTGTGTAAGATGTTATCAGACATGCTACATTTTCTCCGGTTTCTTAATCTGAATTTAACGTGATAGCGTCGTATAAAAGGAAAAAATTGGAGGTATTATCTTTTAGAGATTGCAGTATCGCAAATGTCAGTGCAAGAATGAACAACCGCTTCTCGAAAACTTAAAGGTTCCTGTTTAAAATTAATGGCCTATTTAGAAATGCTTTGTTACATTCAGACATATCGTGTGGCACTGTACATTTTTTATTATGACTTTTGGTATTTTGCTGTAGTTGCCTGACTTAACAGTAACAGTGTTATTTAATGCTAGTTTGTTTTTACTTTGACATAGCTAGCAAATTAGAGATATGGAGGCAAAACTTTTATGGAGACAACTTGAAATTTCATCTTTTAATGTCTAGTTTTGGCATACGAGAACCTCACTAGAGTCAATTTCTTAATTTATATTTCCAAGGAAAAATTCTGCGGGAATCAGAAATTTAGTTTACTCTACGTTCATATTATTGTTTTGTTTTAAGGAAATTTACAATACAGAGTATATATTGAAGTGAGTTCTTAGGTAGTATAATGAAATAACCTGAGTGAACGGTACAAGTTTTTTAAGTTAAATAACTAATTTTGGTGAATAAAAGCTGCAAACCAAGTTTAACCTTTTCCTTACGGGGTGGGATAGCATGTATCCCAAGAATACGGGCCCAAAAATGAATATATATATATATATATATATATATATATATATATATATATATATATATATATATGTATGTATTTATACATATATATATATATATGTATTTATACATATATATATATATATGTATTTATACATATATATATATATATGTATTTATACATATATATATACATATACATATACATATATATACATACATATATATATATACATATATATATACATATATATACATATATATATATATATATATATATATATATATATATATATATATATATATATATATATATATATATATATACGTACATATATGTATTTATACATATATATACATATATATATATATATATATATATATATATATATATATATATATATATATATATATATAGATATATTTCTGCGTGATTTCTGCGGGAATCAGAAATTTAGCCTACTCTGCGTTCATATAATTGTTTTGTTTTAAGGAAATTTACAATACAGAGTAAAATTGAATATCGTGCTTTCTGCGGGAATTAGAAATTTAGATTACTCTACGTTCATATTATTGTTTTGCTTTAAGGAAATTTACAATAGAGAGTAAAATTTGATATCGTGATTTCTGCGGGAATCAGAAATTTAGCCTACTCTACGTTCATATTATTGTTTTGGTTTAAGGAAATTTGTGATAGAGAGTAGAATTTGATATCGTGTTATACACAAAAGCAGGCATCACCGGTCGTCTCATCTACTTTACATTTTTCAAAAAGTATTCTGAAAATTCTACGGGAATCAGAAATTTATATTAATCTACCTTCATATAGTTTTGTTTTAAGGAAATTTATGATAGAAAATAAAATTTGATATCGTGTTATAGACAAAAACATGCATCACCGGTCAACTCGTTTATGTTTATATCATTGTGTTTGTTATAATTAAAAAATTTTGAAATATACCCTCAAAAGTTTCTGAATAACCTAAAATTAACAGTATTTTTTAATTTTCTTATTTATTTGTACTCTAATAAAGGTCAAGCGATGGCACGGTAATGTTTGGTCCATAATTAAAAATTTTATTATGAGCTGTCAAAAGTGCTGTATCTAGGTGACTTAAAAATAACAAAATTTTTTATTTTCCTTAAATAAGGAAAATAAAAAATATTGTTATTAAGCTATATTGTTATATATAAAAAATATTGTTATTAAGTTTTAAAATATTGTTATTAAGTTCTCTAATGAAGAACATATACAGCTCTGCTGGAGATCAATAACTACACATTTAAGAATGTAAAGCAATTTAAATACCTGGGCACAATGATCTCAAGCTGCAATGACCTAAAAATTGAAAGCAGACTAGCCATGGCTAATAGATGTTTCTATGGCCTTAGAAACCAACTAAAATCCAAATTCATCAGCATGAAAACAAAAATAAGTCTATATAAGACCCTGATAAGACCTATTGTCTTATACGGGAGTTAATGCTAGGCCCTGAACAGGGCAGAAGAAGATCGTTTATTGATTTTTTAATGAAATATTTTGAGGAAGATTTTTGGACCAATTATGCAAAACAACGTTTGGAGAATCGCCCATAATCACGAAATATATAAAAAGTATGGCGAACCCGACATCTTAAAGGTGGCAAAAGCATCTCGCATTAGGTGGCTAGGCCACATATTCAGATATAACGGCACGTTTCCCACAAAAAAAGTCACCTTTTCAAATTTGGAGGGAAGGCGACAAAGAGGAAGACCCCAACCAGATGGTTGGATGAGGTAGAAAAAGAGATAGGTGGGGAAAAATTGGCGAGACAGCCTGGGCCTGTAAGAGGCTGTACTGCTAGCGATGAAGAAGAAGAAGAATGAAGATCATATGGTGACACAGTGTGTTGTTGTGACTGATGCCCCTTGACCGAAAGTTTATTGTCAGTTCAAGTGCAAAACTGCTATTGGGTGAAGTGTTGCGGTTCCGGTTTTCAATAGCACTGCAAGGGTTGGGGTCCCACTTGGGTAACGGACCGGCCCCGTAATTTTGAACCGAGTCAAGTGACGAGACCAGAACACTTGACCCCGCACCTCCAGGGGTAAATTTGAGAACTTAAAGGACATTGCAGCCACGACAGATTTTTCGTGCTCCGGCCACCTTTAGTGTACACGGCGGTGGATTTGTCAGCGAACGGCATCGAACCAGAGACTTTCAGATCACTAGCCAGCTACCTTTGCCAACCGGACACTGCGTCCGCTGACACAGTGTTGTTATGGTCTATAATTAATTTTTTTTAAGTACTGTCGAAAGTGCTGTGCATAAATAACCTAAAAATAACAGTATTTAATAAATTTCTAATTTATTTGAGTTGTCTTATGGAGACCATGTGGTGGCACAGTGTTGTCATGGTTGCATAATTTTAAAATATTTTAAATGTATCCTCAAAAGCACTGCATCGGAAAATCTAAATGTAACAGCATTTTTAAATTTTCTTATTTATTTAAGTTTCCCAATGAATATCATGCGTTGGCACAGTGTTGTTATGGTCCATAATTAAAATTTTTAAAAATACTGTCAAAAGTTCTGTATATAAATAACCTAAAAAAATTATAGTATTTTTGTCTACACAAACTTAATCCACTGTTAATTCCGCAAAATTTCTTTAGATATCGGAGTTAATTAAACAACGCAGTCGTAACTTTAACCATAACTGCAAACATAGCCGAAGCTATGAATATATAACTATTGCCTAACTATAACGAGGATATATATTACAGGATATATATTACAACAACATGGCGCTATGCTAAGAAATTGTTTCTAAGGCGAAGTACTTTCCATCCGATAATCGCACTTGAAGCGCGGGATTCACAGAGCTGTAGTTTGTCTCTGATATGGAGTTGAGTTGTATCTGAAGTGTATCCGTTTTGACATTGCAGTAAGGAAATACTTTTACGAGTTATATGAGGTAGAATTTCCCCACTTTGGAGATTGGTCAAGTTTAAAAAAAATACTTAAAGCGTAGTGGAAAATGGTGGATACTATCATAAGTATATTTTCTAGCTTGAAAGCATATATTTAAAACAACGGTAGCCTTTTCGTCGAGATTAACAAAATTTATGTGCAATGTAAGACAGCTCTATACGTAAAATGTTAAATAGGACTACATTATGTATGTACTGCAAGCAAGTGGAGAATGCTCATTTATAATAGTGATACCGAGAATTCAAATTTTTTTTAATGGGGGTTACGACCTATTGCAAATAAACCATCGATATATTTCATCTTTTTTAATTATTAAACTATGCCTTTTTATACATAATTTGTGTGGGTGTTTGATAATACGGGAATGGTTGGTAAAAAATTATCCTTCTAAGCCAGTGATTCCCAACCTTATTTTATACTTTAGTGCCACCTGAGAACTTTGTAGAGACTACTGGTTATGTTATAACATTTTGATGGGGTCAAGTAAATTCGAAACACGTATGAATAAATTTACTAAATGTATTTAAGTATAAATAAAACGAAATACAGTAAATGAACCCATAAAACTAGAAAAAGCCGTTTGTGGGTAATTGTTATTAACAAATGGCAAATGCAATTTCCCAACACTAAAATGTCTTTATCTGGAGGCTTAATGAGAAACTTGCTGTTGTTTATGCTTATTTCTCTGTATATGTTCAAAAGGGAATTTTCATTACTTCAGAACAGTGGTAAAGATAAGACTGAGAAACCCAACACCAATGACTTTAAAAATTAGATCCCTCTCTGCATGAACTATTTTTCAGAAATTGTTGGGGAAATTTTTTTTCACTTATAAAATGGAGTAAAAATTCAGCAAGTACTAAAATATAGTGTGGATTACATCACTCTCTGTATGTACTGTTGTTCACAATGCAGATATCTACACTTAATCATATCAAACAATAAATAGTTGGGAAAATTTCTTCACTTATAAAATGGAATAAAAATTCAGCAAGTACTGAAAACTATTTACTGGCTGTCGGTTGCTATGCCGGCGACGGTTAAGCTTCTGTGTCAAGTTCAATAGTACTTATCTTTAACCAGCGAGCATAACTGGCGCCCGGGGCACTCTACCTTTTTGGCACCCCCGTTTCCGAAAAACATATAGTAATATATTATATAGAATTAGTGAAAAGGACATTTGAAGCCCCTGTGCGAGTGGCGCCCGGGGCATGATAGACCCCCTTGCCCACCCCTCGCTACGCCACTGTGTCAACCATCAACCATAGAGCATTTAACGGCATCTGGAAAGAATAGCAACCTAATGTAAATAAAAAATTACAGGGTAGCATCTAAGTTCGTGTAATTATATGTGTCTGACTTTGCTAATTGTAAAGATGAAGCAAGAACTGATTGTAGAAAAAAAGAAGTCCATTGAATCTCCAATAGAGATGAAGTATTTTATTCTGTCTAGACAAGTGAAGTAATATCTTTTTGGAAATCGATTGTTCTAGATTATAATTCTGTTATACATGTATAACAGTATCATAAAAACAGGGTACTATGTATTAAGAAATAAGAAATTGGATCGATATATATTTAAATAGACCAACAGAGGTGTGCTAACATGAATGAAAACTCTTTTGTAAAAAATATTACTTGTTAAGCAGTTATATGTAACACTTAGAAATGTATTGCAAGTGTAAAATATCGTTAGACTAGCCGCTGCGTGACCAGAATGGTCGCTTTTAGTTTTATATTTTCTTTTGCAAAGCAACTCAACTGAAAGTAGCAAATGTAAGTAGTTACCATTACCAGTCATCATAAATATACGTTGATAAGGGGTATTTCTCTATAAGGCTGTTTCTAAAACATCGTGATTAGAAAAGAGAATTTCCATTACTTCAGAACAGTGGTAAAGATAAGACTGAGAAACCCAACACCAATGACTTTGAAAATTAGATCCCTCTCTGTATGTACTCTTTTTCAGAAATTGTTGGGGAAATTTTTTTTTCACTTATAAAATGGAGTAAAAATTCAGCAAGTACTAAAATATGGTGCGGATTACATCACTCTCTGTATGTACTGTTGTTCACAATGCAGATATCTACACTTAATCATATCAAACAATAAATAGTTGGGAAAATTTCTTCACTTATAAAATGGAATAAAAATTCAGCAAGTACTTAAAACTATTACTGGCTGTCGGTTGCTATGCCGGCGACGATTAAGCCTAGCCTCTCGATCAATTATGCTCTCTATTAATGAATTATTTCTTCTTCGCTTTCTTTCTTGAGACTTTTCCCAATTTTCACTTCATCGTGCAGCGCGCTTTCGAGCATTCAGTGCGTAAATCCATGTTGACACTGGGTTGCAAATTGCGAACGGCAGCGATTGTTTACATCTGGTAGTTGCAGCCGTTGCCATTAGGAATGTAGAAATACCGTCGAATTTTGTGCCGCATACCTACACGTTCTATATATATAGATTTAATAATACGTGACGCATACCAATGACAAATATCTATTCCCTTAAGCAAAATATAGCACCGATTAATCTAAATAAAAGAATACTTTCACTAAAGCTTTTAGCTCATAAATGAAAACATGAAAGAAACCTAAAATAAATTGCCCCGTTAAAGTATTAATATAATAAGCATTGATATATTATTCCTTGTAAAATATATTCAATTAATAAAAAAGGAAGGGAAACATAAAATTGATTTCATAAGTTCTGAGGTAAGGCAGGGAACTTTATCTAAAAAGAAAAAGCATTACTGAAATCAGCCTGACTGTGCCAGTCGGATCATCATTTTTACCATGTTTTTATTAACTTGCTTTCTTGTTTATGTGTTTGTTTGCGTGTGTGTTTGTCCCTTACAAATCTTGCAATCGATTTTTATCTAACTTCCCGACTAGCTAGACATTTGAAACTTTTACAATAGCTTAAAACACGATGATAATGCCTTCTTTTAATACTTTTAGCCATCTTTAAGCAGAATTAAATTCCTTTTCAGTTATTTTCAGTTAATTTTGTTTTGTAGACTGGTGCAGCCATCTATTGGCCGGGACGTTTTGTAGACTGGTACAGCCATCTATTGGCCGGAAAGCGAACGAAAAGTTAAATGCAAGTTAACTTCCAATTAACTTCATTTGCTTTCAAGTTGATGGGATAATTCATAAAAAAAAATTTTAAAAGGTATTTATTAATACATAGAATTGTCAAGTTTATATGATTCAACAGAAAATTTAAAAACATGGTATATAAAAAGTTCTTTTTATCTTGCAATTATTATCTTTCATCTAGAATCAGCGTGCATGGAACATGTTTTAGCTTAATTGTAACACTTACAAGCACTTATACAAGCATCAAAAACGAATGATTCTTTATATAAAATGTTATTTATTGGAGATATACAATTTTTAAAAAAACTTATTTTACGAAAATTAAAACTTTTTTTAAATTCAAGATAGACCGTAATATAAAATCTTTCATAGATAAATTGTCAGCTGGCACAAAAACTTTTAAATACGATCTATGACAATAAAAATTTTTAACTAAGATTCCTTCACAACATGAGAGCTTAAAATTATAGATAATTTCTGAAATAAAGGTTTTTATTTTGACTAGGATATTAAGTCTTTTAATTATTGGGGATTCGTCACGTAAGAGTTCAAATTTTTCTCACGGTACAAAACTTTAAAACACTGGGTCAACTAGTATGAAAGAAGATTTTGATTAACATTTCCTGACAACTTAGGAATTTAAATTCTGAGTATATTCGTCGTACTTAAATTTATTTTTCTATTTGTGTACGGCCCTATTGTTAAAAAAAGAGCATAATAAAGGGCAATTAACATTTTCGGACTGTTTCTATTGCACTTTTCATCTGCAGTTTCCTAGCATCTGTTTTGCAAAAGCTCTAAGGTAATAAAATACATAACAATTCTTTTTTAAATCATCAAAATTCAAACTTTTACATATTAATTAAAGATCAGAAAATAATTATACTAATCTAAACTATAATAAAATATACGAATATTTTACTATGCATGTATGGCACTATTGTTAAAAAAAATCTCATAATAAACGGCAATTAACGTTTTTCTACAGTTTCCGCCGCAATCACACTAATTTAAGGCTCTGAGTCATTTTCGAGGGCCATTACTTTTAAGTGGTTCGTCGTTTCATTAAAGGCAATTCATTAAGGAGCTCTACTTTGTCCATTTCAAAAGGCATCGTGAAAAAAGGAGTCAAAAGCTGAAAGCCGACATTAGCAATCACGGCGTTGATTGAAGCGAAAGTAATTATCGCTTTCAGTTAAAAAGAGGCGGGACAAAACATTTCCTGAAAAAGACTCATGCTGAAAAGAAAGAGTCGTTAATTTGGGGCAGCGTTTAAGATACCGACATTATACAGCAAACTCTAGCTGATAGTGAAAGTGTAGTTCAAACTCCGGTATTAGTCTATTCTGCTTTAGATCAGGGATTCCAAACCTTTTAACGTAGGATTACAACGGTCCTGCGGAAAGGAAAATGTCAGACGCTAAAACCGTCCGTCAGTCCGTCCTCGCGAGTTATAATTTTGGCAGCGCGCCAAACCCAGTCTATCGCTTGGACAAGTTAAACAGAAAAGTACCAAGATGCGTCAAAATTTTGACATGCATATATATATAAACATATATATATATTATCTATATATATATATATATATATATTATGTTTATATATATATATTATGTATATATATATAAACATGTAATATCTTAAACATTATGCCCTCCACTCTAGCATTTAAATTCCCTTTCCTAAATCTAATACCCAGTAATATTAATTTATCGCTTTAAAACCCTTAGCCACAGAACTTCCCGTGAATCGCATGCCTTTGTATTTCTGCACGTGTATGGAATTCAGGAGTGGGTCAGCATAGCGAGCCTTTATCTCTGCTGACCCTATAAATAATAGTCACATGTCTACCTCGTTCTGACGCGTTTAATGTTGACAGGTGATATTGATTCCCAGACGTTCTTCTGAAATGAACGGATGTACTTTTGTTTCTCTAACAAATGATTCGATCCGACTGCTTCCAAAATTAAATTTATTCCTTTCAGGCTGAGTCTAGCTCCAGCCATGTAAATATGAGCTAGTTTTCACTTTCAGGTTAAAATTTAAGGACGTGGTGTAATGGGTATATTACATATATATATATATATATAGATAGATAGATAGATAGATAGATAGATATACATAGATATATATATATACATAACACAAACATACATATATACATACGAAAGAGGTAAGCAACGATAATTAATCCTGCGTTAATAACCCACGGTAGTTTCGTTAGAAGAGACTACCTGAAATTTTTTTATGTTTGCAGCACCCTTAGAAATGAGATTAGAAACACGGGGCATCCCTGTTAAGAGTTTTAATTTTATTTTTAATTATAAATATTAAACCGAATATTTTAAATTTTAAATCGAATTGAAATTTATACCAGGAACATCTATTTATTTAACTTGTTAAACCGATTCTTCGGGCAGTCCGTCAGAGAAAACTACTCCATCAATTTACTTCATTTTGTCTTAAACGAAAGATTTTAATCTATAGATGCGTCAAATTTGGTTTTTGTAACCGCAGTTTCTATTAGTTAGCTATATTTTACAATAAAAAGTTGCTTTCTACGCATGTTCAGTGACATGTTTAAATCTGGCTTTTGATACTCACTGAGAACGATGCCGCATAAGCACGTTAATTTGTTTATTCCAAGGAATCAATCTCTCTCTATATATATCTATCTCTATCTCTATATCTCTCTCTATCTATCTATCTATCTCTCTCTATCTATTTCTATCTCTCTCTCTCTCTCTCTCTCTCTCTATCTATCTATCTATCTATTTCTCTCTCTCTCTCTCTCTCTCTATCTATCTATCTATCTATCTCTATCTCTCTCTCTCTCTCTCTCTCTCTCTCTCTCTCTATCTATCTATCTATCTCTCTCTCTCTCTTTCTTTCTTTTTTTTTTCTTTTTTTTTTTTTAATTATGTTTGTGAGCTATAGAATTAAACCTGACTGAAATTGTTTATTTTGCGCTGTTGAGTAACCATATTTTTTTTTATTGGGTTCAATAGTAATTTTTTAAAGTGCATTTTTGTATTCTTAGTAGGATTTTCAACATTTGGCAATGATGTGTTGAGTATAATTTGTGTATAAGTACATTTTTTCACTATCCAGTCGTCATGTTTTGAACTGGTACGAACTAGTCAAATTTAAGTTCAAAGAAAAATAGGGTGTCCGGGCTAAAGGTATTCAAACGTTGTTAACCTTTAAGGTCGATATCCGACAAATCATTATCATGTAGAAGTAATCATAACTGTAGCACCAACTCTTATTTACATCTGGTTTATTGACACATTAAAATCTTGGTTAAATAAATCATTTACAAAGGTTCGTTCCTACGACGTTACTAAGCTCATGAGAGCCGGGCTCATTATTCCAAGTCCGTACGAGACCCTGTCTCTCCGTACGCGTGTTGACCGTTCAACAGTCCAAATCTATCTCCCCCCCCCTTCGTTACCGGCGTCTGTATTTATCCATTCTTCTCAGCGCCTTCTCGAACCATCCATGACGAATTTTCTTTCCTGCCGACTTTTCCAAAGTAAAAGCGCGCCGTTAATGGATTTCACAAATCATTCTAAATGATTTGCGTCCTTTTCAAGTATTGTCGCACTTCTCCAAAGGTGTATATCGTTCGACACCTGTTTGCGTTTCTTTTGGGCTCATTGAAGACGCTATTACTCACGTTCATCAATTCCACTTAGGAATGGGAGACAAGAGTCTGACAAACGTCATGACTTATTTTTAAGGAACTACCCATTAGAATTTTTTTTTAAAATTATTTAAATAAAAAGAAGATCTCACCAAGTTTTAATATCAATCTAAGATTTTTTTTATCATAGTATCATATTTTTCTATGTATGCACCTTTTGTAGCACGACTAACGTCTAAATTGTAATTCAGTTCTCTCTAAGTGTTTCGTAGCATGTCAGAAGTTATTAGACTTTTTTGCTTGGGGATTCATTAAATCCGTTGTGTATAAACAAAAACTTGAAACTGTGGATGAGTTGAGCGTATCAAGCGTTTCATTCAAGCAATTCGTGTAGTAACTTCTGATATGCTACGAAACACTTGGAGAGAACTGGATTACCATTTAGACGTTTGACGAGCTACAAAAGGTGCACACATCGAAATCAATGATACTACTCGCTGAGTACTCGTGCTTCGCTACGGAGTACATTCAAATTAAATACAACGGTCGATGTATGCAATTAATGCTATATATATATATATATATATATATATATATATATATATATATATATATATATATATATCGTAACGAATATTTTTATAGACAAAATAATGTAGGAGAAAATATTCAAATTAAATCTAATAGAATATACTAAAGAATATAGTACAGTTTGAGGAACATTTCTTTTACTGTATTTTAATATTTTTTGATAATTTCCAGTCGTCTGTCACATTGAAAAAAAAATTTTTTGTCAATTTTCAACGTTGTTATGCACGTGACGCAAAATTAGTTTCATCACAAAAAGAAAAGAAACCACGTGATCAGCATTTAATAAATTAAATCCTAAAAATTAATCTTCAGAAATTCACCAAAATTCAGAAAATGGTGGTAAAGATTCGAAAAAGGTTTCATTTTAAAGGAATTTTCATGATCTTTTTCGTGATATAAATTTTATAACCCTCAGATTATTAAATTAAATGCAAACTTAAAAAAGTTACAAAAACAGCTTAAAAATTTTATTTTAAAAAATTCTAAGAAGAATTTTTCAAAAATCTTTCTTACTGCACCCCTACATTATAAGAAGAATCGCCATGAAAAATTTCAACCCTTTAGGTCCAGCGGTTTGGTCTGTGCGTTATCTGTCAGTCAGTCACGGAACTGTTTTATATATTTTTTTTTTCCAATGCGGTGGCACTTGTCGTCAAACATTCGCCGATACTACGCCGCAATTTTACTGCCCATTTTATTTTATGGGCACCATATAGGCGGACAGCATTACTCCCTATGAAGGGACGACACGAACGGAGGCATTTTTCATCGCGCGACGCCAGGATTCGATCCGAGCACCCTCAGCACCGAAAACCAGAGGGCTGTACCACTGGGCCGCCACAAGCCCGTTTTATACATATAGATCAGTGGTTCCCAACCTGGGGGCGATCGCCCCCAAGTGGGCAATTTGGGTTATCAGGGGGGCAATAAATAAGTGGGGGGCGATTTGGGGGCGATGAGTATTCAAAGGGGGGAAAATTAAAATAATACTGTGCAGTAGAAGTTGCCGGGTAGCACGAGTCACTGGCTATTCTCAGCCGGCGAGTTCACTGCACTCACTCCTCTCCACAGTCCACACCTGTTGTTGCTCAGCGCGGCCGACTGGTGACTCAACCCCCTCCCTCTCCTGCCATCACTACACACTTGCGATTGACCTACATTCGTCTTCAGTCTTCACTAGCCTTTTGTGTGCCTCACCATCAGTTTTTGTGCGTGTCTTTTCTGTTTTTGCGTGTTTGTTTTTAAGTGTAGAAGTTCATGCATAATGGATTCAAAAAAGAAGAAGTGTCGTCAATACTCAGCTGAGTATTTAAAATTCGATTTTACCACGTCCCCCTCAAAATGTGCAGTTTCCACATTGTCTTTTGTGCGATAAAACATTTACTAGTAATGAAGCCATGAAGCCTTCGCGAATGAAAGATCATTTATCAAGAGTAAACACTGATAAAGTGAGTAAAGAACTTAGTTATTTTCAACACCTCAAAACTGAAGCTTATAAACGGCCTAATGTGAGTGAATTATTTAAAAAACGTGCAACTGATCTTGACAAAGGTCTTCTTGCTTCTTACGAGGTGTCTTTATTGATCGCTAAATGTGGTAAAGCTCACACAATTGGCGAAACTCTTGTTTTACCGGCTACCAAAAAATTGTTGAAATCAGGCTAGGCTAGGGCCCTAGTAACAAGATAAGTCAATCATTTCTTTTGAGCAACAATACTATTTCCAGACGAATTGACGAAATGGCCACGGATGTTGAATCCAAACTCAACAATTTGGTGAAAAAAGTAAATTTGCATTGCAGATTGATGAATCAACTGTGATTGATAACAAAGCAATTTTTTTTACCTTATGTGAGGTTTATCAATGAAAAAAAGGAAATTACCGAGGAAATGTTGTTTGCTAGAACTTTGATCACTGATACGAAGGGATCGTCAATTTTTAAAGTGGTGCAAGATTATTTTGTGGTAAAGGAGATTCCCCTAACAAACGTGAGCGCTTGCGCAACAGATGGTGCTCCTGCCATGTCAGGTAGTCATGCTGGGTTTCTATCCCACCTTAAGAAAGAAGTGCCACAGGTCATCATTATTCACTGTGTCATTCATCGTCAACGCTTAGCTGCGAAAAAATTGAGTGGTGTCCTGTATGAAACCCTACAACTGGTTATTACTGGTGTTAACAAGATCAAAGCTAATTCCCTCAATGACCGTCTGTTCCGACAACTTTGCCATGAAAATGATGAGGAATTCGAATGCTTGCTTCTACAACATACGGCCGTGACGTGGCTTTCCAAAGGAAACTGTTTGCGCCATTCTTCGAATTATTTGACACGGTTACTGAGTTTCTCGACACGTCTGATCCTGTTTTAAGTGAGAATTTGAAGCAACGCAAGTTGGAAATTGCGTACCTTACAGATATTTTTGAAAAAATGAACGAAGTCAATATAAGGCTGCAAGGAAACAAGATGAACCTTATCAAGGCCAAAGGAATTATTTCATCATTCATAGCCAAGTTTGATATTCACAAGGTAAATATTTGCCGTAAAGTGCTAATTCAGTTTCCGACCCTTAAAAAGTGTTGAGTGTCAGATAACGAGACTCCTGAACTCCCAGAAGACATAATCCTAATTTTTACTGATCACATTGACCAGTTAAAAACTGACATGGAATCAAGATTTGAAGATTTGACCAAGTTACAAATTCCGGATTGGATTCTAGATCCATTCTCGTTTGAAGCAGTGGATAAGCTTGATAACTCTTTGCAGACGGAGTTTCTAGATCTGAAGTATGACTGTAGAGGCGAAAATCATTTTCAAGCAGAGCTGTTACGAGTTAGCCTGGGTGAAGCTTATGGACAATTGTGGGGGAAAACTGAACCACTTCTCATCTCGTTCCCGTCAACATATTTAGCTGAAAAAGGATTTAGTTCTGTTGTCCAGCTCCTCCGAAAACAAAGAAATAAGTTGGACATTTGCCTCAAAGGAGATTTGCGCCTGAACTTGACGAACATCAAGCTTTAACTGAAATCCACCAAGCACAAGGAAGCCATTGAAAAGGTAAAATAAAACAATAACAAAGTTTTCTAACTTTCATTTTTTTTTCCAAATTTTAACTGTCAACTTTCTTAATTTTTCCAGATTCCAATCTAAAAATGAAAACATGTACTCCTGTTTTTTAAATGTACGTCAACGATCTTAGTTAATTATTTCCCTTCTTTGTTCTTAAAAAAAATCTGTAAAAAATGTACATTTTAATTTCTTTTTCTATTTTATTCATGAGTGACCGGATAAAACTGCTTTGGTTGTTTTTATATACGGTAATAAAATTGTTTAAAATAATAAAACTGCTTTATTATTTACACTTTACTTCAAATTAAAATTAGGCATACAATAAAAATGAAAAGGGGGCGATAGGTGTTAGTCAACCTCCAGAAAGGGGAGATAGGCCACAAAAGGTTGGGAACCACTGATATAGATGATCGAAATCTATGACTGATATTAAACTTAGTTCTTTCTACTTAAATATTTTTTTTTAATTCTAATGGGTAATTACGTAAAAATAACTCATGATTTTTGGATACCTCTAGCGCGGACATCCTATACTTACTCCATTGCTCATTTTACTTATTTATTGAAATATATAAGTTACAAACACCAGAACAGAATATATTAATACAGTTTCAAAAATAGCCAAGGCATTCAGCGTAGTATTACACTACAAGACTGCAAGGGAAATTTCTGAGAATAGTTTTGTTTTACTAATGTGAGACTTGCGGTTTGTGCTTGGAGAACAAATGTTTGATATAAACTTAATGGTTATCTTAAGAGGGCTCTAATAATATTTTTTTGTTTATCCCTCAAAATTATCTCGCGGCACACTGATTGGGAAGCACTGCTTTAGATAATTCGGCCTTGTGGTGGATCACTTAAGTTGGTCAAACCTGGAGAGATCTAAAGGAAAGATCTTTACGATAGAGCCATAGGCCGGCGCCTCTGACATTTACTGAACAGTATTCTAAACATAACTGTCTGCATTAGCCATCTCCCTCCGTGCAACACTGGTACCAGGGTAATCGTCCCGGTGGTTCTCTGTCCCTCCGGTGTAGCAGACAGGAGCAAACTACAATAACCTGCTTTCGTAGATGCCACCTCAGAACATTGACTTATATCGACAAGGAGAAAGTGTTTCCATTTTGTACCAAATGTCCCAAAGGCCAAGCCACTCCGGATCATATCCTAGTGTGCTTGGGACTTGAAAAGGGAGATCTTCTGGAGCGGCCATTGTTGGTCATTGACTTCTTGAGAGTGTGCGGTGTCATGGACCTAATCTAGCTCTGCTGGGCGACAGGGATCAGCAACAACAACAACAACATTAACTCGATAGAGCCTGTAGAGATGTGTATTCAAATCTCATATACTCATGCTAAAACACAATAATGATAACATAACAGATGTTACTATTAATTCCATTCTTATAACACTTATGTCTATGTGCATGTAATCAGCAATTTAGTCCTTTCATCTAAATTGAAATTTATTTTTTTTTAAATTAAATTTACAAATAACCACATGTTTTTGAAACCATACTCTTTTATGAATGATTGTTTGAAATGCTTTAAATTCTTTAGTCCGAGATTGTGTCATTCATTAGTCCATAAATGTTGTCAAAACCAGCTGGAAGATTCTCAGTCTATTGCAAGTAACGCTTTATTTTCCATTGAACCCAGGTTTTTCTTTTTTAAATTCCTCATTTAAGAACGCTTGTTTGGAATGCACTAAAGTATTTGTCGAATATTATGGTCGTTCTTTCCATACACTTCGTAGATGTGTTCAGGCCAACATGAAAATTCTCAATCTATTTCATATAATTTTATCTCCCGTTCAACCCACATTTTTTGGAACATTCCTCATTTACGAATGATTGTTTGAAATGCGTTAAAATCTTTAGTCAAAGATTATATCGACTTTCATATAGAACATAAAAGCGTTCAAATTCTCAGTTTGTTGCAAATTACTCTAAATCTCTCGTTAAACCCACATGTGTTTGAAACCTTCCTCATTTACGAATGCTTGTTTGGAATGCGATAAATTCTTTAGTCTGATATTATGTCGTCTTTTTCATACAGGGCATAAATTTATTCAAATCTTAATATATTACAAATTATCCTAAATCTCCCTTTAAACCCACATGTATTTGAAACCTTTCTCATTTACGAATGCTTGTTTAAAATGCGTTAAATTCTTAAATCCGAAATTATGTCGTCTTTTTCATGCAGAGCATAAATGTGTTCAAATCTCAATATATTACAAATTATCCTAATTCTTCCTTTAAACCCACATGTATTTGAAACCTTTCTCATTTACGAATGCTAGTTTCGAATGCGTTAAATTATTTAGTCCGATATTATGTCGTCATTTTCATACAGAGCATAAATGTATTCAAATCTTAATGCATTACAAATTACCCTAAATCTCCTTTTAAGCCCATGTGTATTTGAAACCTTTCACATTTAGAAATGCTTGTTTGGAATACGATAAAATCTTTAGTTTAAAATTATGTCAGCTTTTTCATACAGGGCATAAATGTGTTCAATTCTCAATATACAGCAGAACCTCGATATATCGAACCTCAAAGGGAACAAGAAAATTTCGCATTATCGAGGATTTCGATATACCGAGGTTCGATTTAATAATAACGTGGGAGGGTTAGGAAGGTTCAAGGGGAATGGAAATACTTCGATTTATCAAAGAATTCGATTATATCGAGGTCGATATATCGAGGTTCTACTGTATTACAAATAACCTTATATCTATCTCCCTTTACACCCACATGTATTTGAAACCTTCCTCATTTAAGAATGCTTGTTTGGAATGCGATAAATTCTTTGGTCCAAGATTATGTCATATTCTTCATACAGTATTCAAATCACAATCTTTTGCAAAGTACTCTATATCTGTTGTTAAAACTGCATGTTATTGGAAACCTGTAGCGTGCAGTATCAGATAGAATTTTGAATTTATCCAGCAATGTAAAAATTACTACAAATGAAATTTCAAGCGCTTACGTAAAATATATGTTGGAAGGTACATCAGTGACTTGAATATATTCTGCTACCCCCTAAAGGCAAGGCAAATGTTGAATAATTCCTCCCACAGAACAAACAGTCCACTGCAATAGCAACTAAAGTATTCAAAAGATAGCAAGTGGATAAAATTATCAATTACTCCTCCGGTTGATTCATTAATCATTCACGTAATCATAAACTCAATTAGTATTAAATTCATGCTCTTATCCGCGATTTCTGCTCTGTTTATTCCTCTAATGGTCTCTCGCTCGGAATAAATTCTGCTTCGATTCTCAAGCGGTGAGCAACAAAATTTCACTTGGAGAAGCCTAATTTTATATTCCTAGCCTTAATCGAAATTACTCCTTACGGTAAATAACAATTAAACAACGTGGTCTAATTTTAATTAACTGGCAGAACATCTCGGTTTAATTTAGGGGGGATATGCTGTGATGGATCGGTTCATTTTCCAATTGTTGACTGGTAAATAATTCTGGGATAGAACATTCGAACTGAAAGAAACCAATTGATGAATGAGATGAATACGGAAGAATTCCACTGAAACGCCAATTACTGCAAATCTTTCTTGATACAATTGGGGTCAGGTGGGGTAATTACAAACAGAAGGGAAATTTATGTTTTAAGGCAGGAAATATTGGTTCCATTGCCATTACACCATCTCTTTAATTTTCCTCCATAAATGCAGAGTGTTGTTGGAATTCTACGTGAAAGTTGTTTGTTGATATTTGTGACTCAAGTTTTTCTATCAAAAAGTTTGATAAACGGTTTTTCATGGCTTTGAAGAAATCTTTATTTTGAGAACAAATACAGCTAATACTAAACAAAAACAATATCAGTTATACTGTTAAGTAAAGGTATTCACAAGATAGGCTCAACCTAGAGTCAATTCACAATTCCCCCTCAAAGTTTTCTGAATGGGGTTAATATAAATACAATTTGCTGGTATCTGTGAATGCTGATATTTAATAAATAGTTTACTAGGTACCGAAAAATAGTTCCATAGTTAAAAAAGGCAGTACCTAGTACAGTAAGTGAATTTGTAGTATCTAGACCATCTTACTTCAAAGACGATGTAATAAAAGCATTCAGAGATGTAGAAAATCAAAAGTACACTTATTCACAAGCCCGGAAACGTTATGGAGAGCCTAAAAGTGTTATTTTTCATCGAATAAAAAGTGGAAGAGTTATATTAATAGACTAGCTGAAAACCCGCACTTCGCTACGGAGTACATTCCAATTAAATACAACGGTCAATGTATGCAATTAATGACAAATAAATAAATATATATATTTATAATAACTGCGACGATCAATGTATAGAATTGATGTAAAAAAAAAAAAAAAAAATATATATATATATATATATATATATATATATATATATATATATATATATATATATATATATATATATATATATATATATATAAAAATCGTAAGGGATATTTATTTTTTTTGGATAATATCCAATCATCTGCTGCATTAGAAAGAAAAAGGATATATTTTTGTCTATTTAGTTGTTATGCACGTGACGATAAATTTATTTAAAGTACCAGAAAAAGAAATCACGTGATCAGCATTTAATAAATTAAATTATAAAAATAAATATTTACAAATTCACCAAAAATCAGAAAACGGAGGTAAAGGTTCGAAAAAGATTTCATTTTAAAGGAATTTTTGTGATCTTTCTCGTGATATAAATTTTATAACCCTCAAATTATTATTTTAAATGCAAACTTAAAAAAAGTTACAAAAACAGCTTAAAAATTTAATTTTTAAAAAAATCTAAGAAGAATTTTTCAAAAATCTTTCTTAGTGCACCCCTACACCATAGGAAGAATCGCCATGCAAAATTTCAGCCCTTTAGGTCCAGCGGTTTGGTCTGTGCGTCGTATGTCAGTGAGTCAGTTACGGAACTGTTTTATATATAGAGAGAAGGCACTGGCCGTCCTACAGCATTATCGCATCGTATCTATATAAAATTGACTGGGTGAAGATGGTGGACCAAGCCTACCGAGACGTGGGAATAGACATGGGTAGGTGACATAGGCTTCGTTGGTGAATTGCATTAAGACTAGAGCTCGAACAGATTATCCGTTCAATAAATGTGATATTGTTATCACTACTGTTATAAATAGAAATTAAATCACTCCTCCCCCGACGACTAACGGAAATAACATTAATGTTAGAGATTACTAAACCAGTTTTTAAAAAATGGATGTTCTAAAACATCGATGTTTAAAAACATCGATGGTTTTTGAGCGATGTTTTATTATTATTGATGTTTTAATATTGAATATCGATGTTTCAAAACATCGATGTTACAAAAATCTTTCTTTAACTTCTTATGACTAATTGGTACCCGTCAAAACATGACGGCTAGATAGTAAATAAATGCACTAATACACAAATTACACTCAACAAAGAAATTGCCAAATGTTGAAAATCATAATAATGCGCAGAAACAAATTAATGTGTTTAAGCGGCCTCGTGCTTAGTAAATATCTAAAGCCAGATTTAAAAATGTCACTGAGTATGCGCAGAAAGCATATTTTTTAACTGTAAATTATCGCTAATTAAACAACGCGAAATAAACAATTTCCATCGGGTTTAATCTTATATTTCACAAACATAATTATCATAAAAATAAAAATGGCAGCAAGATCTAGAGAGACTTCCTCGGAATAAATGTGTTTATCATTAAAATATGTCACTGATCATGCGCAGAAACAGTGAGTTTCTAAAGCCAAATTTAAACATGCCACTGAGCATGCGCAGTAATCACTTTTCAATTGTAAATTATCGCTAATTAATAGAAATTGCGGTGACGAAAACCAAATTTGACAAATCTACAGATTACAATCTTTCATTTAAGACCAAAATGAAGTAAATGGATGCAGTAGTTTTCTTTCACGGACTGCCCAAAAAGTCGGCTTAGAAACTTAAATATATAGATGTTGTTAATAGTGTCGCTGAATATATAAAAGCGAACTATCTCAATACACCATTTAAAGAGGGTATTCCAAGAGCTGACTGGCACTTTTGCAAACATGGGGTTAAGTTTTAAAACACAACATGAAGCAACACAATGCCAACAGATTTACAATTACCTCTTTTTTGTATCTGTATTTTATCTAAAACATAAAGGAAACGCTTGTTTAGAATTACCCCCTATATTGTCAGGGTAATTGTAAATGAATGGGGTAGTTGTAAATTGTATTTCAGACCTGTGTAATGGTGATATTTTTATCAATTATTTTATATACAGAGTAATGCATATACTGTTTACAATGGTGGGGTAATTGTAAACAGTAATGCATATACTGTTTCCAATTACCCCACCTGACCCTATATATTTATAAACGTCCTTGAAAATATGTATGTGATAAAGAGAAGTCAAGATTTTAAAATTATTATTATTATTATTACTATATGTAACTGTGAATGTGTGTGTGTAAAAATTCATGTGCGTGTAAACATATATATATATATATATATATATATATATATATATAATGTGTGTGTGTTTGTATGTGTGTGTGTGCATGTGTTGTGTATGCGTGTGTGTATGTATATACATGTGTACGTGTGTATTTATGCGTGTGTATATATCCTGTATGTGTATATATATATATATACATGCATATATGTGTATTTGCGTTTATATATATGATGTATATATGTATGTATGATCTATTAATAAAATTTTATTAGATTTTATTTTAGCATGATAACCATTTATAACAATAAGTAAAGTATATCCAAGTGATTTTGGGACCAACATACGACCTTTATGATTCTCTTCACTATTACAGCCACCGAAAAAATATTACCACTCGTGTGACGTCAGAGTAATAAAATTATGACGTAATAGCTTGGTCTTTTTCTTGGAAATGCCATCGTTTGTAACGGCGTTCTTTTCTTTTTATTAAATATTAAAGGAGTTAGTATCAAATTAACTACTGGGCCGGAAACCTTATTTTGAACATTGTGAAAGGTTTCGGAGCAATGTGACGTCATTTTACGTCACAAATTCGGAAGCTGTGTTTCTTTTAAAATATGCTTCATTATGCTGAATTTCTTTGGAACTAGTACGTCATGAACTTTCAACGCTGTGCTTACAAAATGCAATTTACTCCCATAATGTGAGTATTAATTAGCTCCATATCTTATGCACGAAGGTTACGTGGTAAATTTTATAGTAGGTTTGTCTTAATCGAAATTACAAACAAAACTATTGTTTTCATATTAATGACGCTTAAATATTCTTTTTATTCTCGGCCCGAGGTAGCCTAGTGGTAACGCGTCGGGCTTTGGACCGGGGCGGGGATGCTCGGCTCGAATCCCGACGAACGTCTTCTGTCTAGGCCGAATGGGGGAATGTGAATTCTGCAAACCGTAAAGTCCTTCTATGAGGTCAAAGAGAGTGGGAGAAGGTGCGATACCCCCAGATGTCGCCTCTGGGGGTGCTAGGTCAGAATGGAAGGGGAACCACTGGGTAATGTTGGTTCACCTCTACGATGCCTGTGTTGAAAGCCACCAACGAATCTTGCGGTTAAGGTGTAAATGTCTTCATTGACAAGTACCCCCGGAATGATCATCAGCAACTACATATTCTTTAGATTTAAATCGTATTTAAATTGTACTAGTGTTGAATTCTTTACCTATATTCGTCTAAATCTGACGTCATAATAAAAGAAACCGATCTAAACTTGTGTTTATACTTAACTTACAACTTACACGTACTTACTTATAGGTATCCGATACTTATGCATCCAATTACCGATTCAGATCGGTTCCGATCTGAGAGGAACCGATCTGATTACTGATTCCTATTTAGGTTAGATATTCGATACTTTGGTATAATGAATTTCTACCTACGTACATCAACAACTTTCTTACATCAACAACTACATATTCTTTCGATTTAAATCGTATTTAAATTGTGCTAGTGTTGAATTCTTTACCTATATTCGTCCTAATCTGAAGTAATTATGAATTAAACCAATCTAAACTTGTGTTTATACTTAACTTACAACTCACACGTACTTACTTATAAGTATCCGGTACTTATGCATCCAATTACCGATTCAGATCGGTTCCGATCTGAGAGGTACCGGTCAGATCGATACCGATCCGATTACTGATTCCTATTGAGGTTAGGTATCCGATACTTAGGTATAATTAGGGATACGGAATTTTCGTATTTACGAAATCGATGCGAATAAATGCGAAATTTTCCGATATGCGCGAATAAATGCGAAAATTATTTTTTTTACTACTTTTCGGCGAAAACTCGGTGATAAACGGCTTTTTAAGCAATAGTAGGTAATAATAGTAATAATTTATTAACATAACTACTTATCTAAGACCATCCACGGTCTTAAACTGAGATCTCACTCTCGAAACTAAGGGTTTTAAACTAAGGGTTAACTTAACCTAACCAAGAAAGCATGATTGATTTTTTTAATAAATGCTAAACTTCTGAATTTATATATATATATATATATATATATATATATATATATATATATATATATATATATACATATATATTTGCGAATAAATGCGAAATTTTATATATTGTAATTTTTGGGGGGGAAATTTCGATATATTTTATGCGAAATTTACGTACCCCTAGGTGTGTATATATATATATATATATATATATATATATATATATATATATATACATACAGAGAGAGAGGGAGAGCGATATATTCATATAATGTGTGTGTGTTTAAATATGATGCATATATGTATGTTTGCATGTATCATCTATGTCTGTATGTATATATAAAAGAGAATGTTTCTTTTTGTGTCCTTTATACGTTCCCCGATGGTCCATCTGATTGAGATGAAATTTTCTACAGATGTTGATCTCACTCCAGCGGGAAACACTGGGGGGGGGGGAGAGACACCCCTATCACCTCTAGGGGTAGGGGGGAACGGGGGCACATATAAAAATAATCGAAAACGACTAATATTAGTGTCGAATCCATAGTTTTGGGGGTCACTGAGATTAATAGTGGCACTTCCGAAGCTGTTTAAGTGCAAGTTCAGCCCCCATCAGCACTGGGGGGAAAGGAAGGGTGAATATAAAATGTCCAAAATGACCGAGAGTAGTTTCGAATCCATAGTTTCTGAGTCACTGAGGGGAATATAGGAAATTAAAAATGTTGTTTATAATCAAGTTTTTAGTTAAATTAATAATAGAGTGAATTTGTAATTTTTCTTTATTATTTGTATACTGTATTTACTTTTAAATACATGCACATTAAATTACTGAAATTTTATACTATATGTAGAATCCGTTCTTTTTCCTGTGTAATAAAACATTGAGATAAATTAATATCCGGACAACGCCGGTCAAACAGCTAGTATCCATATATATATATATATATATATATATATATATATATATATATATATATATATATATATATATATATATATATATATATATACTAGCTGAAAACCCGCACTTTGCTACGGAGTACATTCAAATTAAATACAACGGTCAATGTATGCAATTAATGCCAAAAAAAAATTAAATATATATATATTTATAATAAATGCGACGGTTAATGTATACAATTCATGGAAAAAAATAAATATAAAAAAAATCGTAAGGGATATTTATTTTTTTTTTTGGATAATATCCAATCGTCTGCTGCATTAGAAAGAAAAAGAATTTTTTTTTTGTCTATTTAGGTGTTACGCACATGACGATAAATTTATTTAAATTACCAGAAAAAGTAATCACGTGATCGGCATTTAATAAATTAAATTCTAAAAATGAATATTTAAAAATTCACCAAAAATCAGAAAATCAAGGTAAAGGTTCGAAAAAGATATCTTTTTAAAGGAATTTTTATGCTCTTTCTTGTGATATAAATTTTATAACCCTCAAATTATTATTTTAAATGTAAACTTAAAAAAAGTTACAAAAGCAGCTCAAAAATTTAATTTAAAAAAATCTAAGAAGAATTTTTCAAAAATCTTTCTTAGTGCACCCCTACACCATAAGAAGAATCGCCATGCAAAATTTCAGCCCTCTAGGTCCAGCGGTTTGGTCTGTGCGTTCTATGTCAGTCAGTCAGTGAGTCAGTTACGGAACTGTTTTATATATATATATATATATATATATATATATATATATATTTCTACCTACGTATCTTTATGTATCATTCACACACTGCAAATGTCACTATAAATCAAAAACTTCTTTCTCTTCGATAACCGAGTACTATTTAAGAACAAAAAAAATTAAATCCCAGTCGACAGTCATTGGAATAAACTTCAGACATTGAACTGAGCAAATCCAATAGGGAAACTACATATCAGCCATTACAATTTTTTTTTCCACAAATTTAGTAGAATTCTAAGTCTATCAACACCGCCAGCTACCTCTCTTCTTTTCTTCGCCGCTAAATTAATGCTAAATTCATTCTGATTCGCAAATTTTTGAGCGAAACTCAAAGCTAATTTAAATCAGTCGTAAAACGTCATAATTAATGGCCGCGTTCCTTCCCGCCCGTTAAAATAAATTATCCGGAACGCGAAACTCTTCGGCAACATAAACTGCGAAATAAAATTTTTTTAAAAATCAGCTGCATTCATTAATCTTCGCCCAATACCTTTTCTCTTGTACCTCGGATACGACGGGAAGTTTTACTCGACATTCCGCGAGGAACGCTTCCAAGAATTTTTAAAGTCTTCCCGATTCGTTTGGAATTCTCCGAGATTTCTGCGTTGCTGTAACCGTGGGCTTGAAAAATGTAATGATATGCGTTCATTAGCAGCGATGCCATTAATTTAAAAGTGAAACACTGTTTTGCGGGGGCTGCTGACCCTGCTAGAATGTGTAGTTCTGTGGCCACGAAATTTTCGAGAGCCCAACTAAAATGGAAGGAATCTTGTGGAACGTCTAAAATAAAACGCAATTCTGTAAAATAAATGTTTCCTTGGATATTCATTCCGGTATGGTGTTAAATCATTGTTGTTTGTTTTACTAAATGGATAGAGCTATGCAATACGGAACCGACTCAAGTAAATTTTAAAGTTGAGTTAAAAAGCTGGTAGTTTGCGCCAAGTGTTTAGCTATCTGGGGAAAATATTAACTCAAATATTTATTCTGGAATAGTGTTGCCTGTTATACTAATTAGACGGTGTTACGTAACAAGAAACCAACCCCAAAAATATAAAAATTTCAGTTAAATACCTGGTAGGATGCGCCACGTGTTTAGTTATATGGCAAAAATATTAACTCAAATATTTATTCTGGAATAGTGTTGTCTCTTATACTAATTAGACAGTGTTACGTAACAAGGAACCAACCCCAAAAATATAAAAATTTGAGTTAAATTCTTGGTAGGATGCGCCATGTGTTTAGCTATCTGGGAAAAGTATTATTAACTCAAATATTTATTCTGGAATAGTATTGTCTGTTATTCTAATTAGACAGTGTTACGTAACAAGGAACCAACCCAAAAAATATAAAAATTTGAGTTAAATACCTGGTAGGCTGCGCCACGTGTTTAGATATGTGGAAAAAATATTATTTATTCCGGAATAGTGTTAAATACTTGTTTGTTATATTAGCTGGGCAGTGTTATACAATTAGGAACCAACCTACAAAAGTTTAAAATTTGAGTTAAATACCTGGCACGGTTCACCACATATTTAGCCATCTGGGAAAAAAATTATTAACTCTGTTATTTATTCTGGAATAGTGTAAATATTTGTCGATTGATATACTTGTTGGACAGTGTTATGCAATTAGGAACCTACCTATAAAAGTTTCAAATTTGAGTTAAATAGCCGGTAGGGTGCACCACATGTTTAGCCATCTGTTAAAAATATTATTAACTTAAATATTTATTCCAGAATAGTGATGTCTGTTATACAAATAGGATAGTGTTACGCAATAAGGGACCATCTCAAGGTATATATATATATATATATATATATATATATATATATATATATATATATATATATATATATAAACCTCGCGTAACGAGCATAATTCGTTCTAGAGTCTTACTCGTAATGCGAAACACTCGTTAAGCGAAACAATTTTTCCATATAAATTAATGTAAAATACGATAATGCGTTCCATGCCAAAAAATACTCAAAACTTTTTAGATGTAACATTTATTATTTAAAGAAAATTACTGATACATAAATTCTTAAGGAGCAAAATCATCCATATGTAGTTTATTATTTACGAATTTATGACACGCATCTAATTTTTTTTTACTAGAAAGCTATCTAGCGACATTTGTTTTTCTCGGCGCTTCAAAATTTGCTGAAAATGTGTCACCGCATTGTCATTGAATAAATTTATAGCGCTCATAGCCACCGTCTTATCAGGGTGATGCTTTGTAACTTACGATGAAACAGTTACCCATGCTTTCATCATTTCTTTTATTGCGCCAGAAGGTTGTTTCTTTGCTGTTTCTTCGTCCTTCTCCACTGACAAACTCTCCTCTACAACTGCTTGCTGTGAAAGACACTGCAATTCTATTAGCTGTTCGGTGGTCATCTCTTGGTTGTGCTCTTCCACAAGCTCCTCAATATCATTGTTATCCTCCAGTCCCATGATATTTGCTTCTGGAACCATCCATGACTACCCTTAAATACTTATTTTTCGGCCGTTGATGATCCTGGTGACGTGAAGATCCGAGAGACGTGAAGAGGGAGCTTCCTTCCACGTCATTCGTTATGCGAAATATTGCTCGTTAAGCGAGCCATTTTTTTACGATTTATTTTGCTCGTTATGCGAAATACTCGTTATGTGAGGTGCTCGTTAAGCGAGGTTCCACTGTATATATATATATATATATATATATATATGTGTGTGTGTGTGTGTGTGTGTGTGCGTGTGTGTGTGTGTGTGTAAGTAAGACATTCGTCAGAAACGCTTTTTTCCAACTGACAGAAATAAGTCTCAAACGCTTACAGGGATTACTATAGACATATTTACAAGCAAATCTTGTTTATGTAGTCGAAGTTAATTTGGTTTAAACAGATAATTTGGGCGGGGATGAATTATTTATGTCTAGACGTTAACTTAAACCGCGGCTACCTTCTCACGTGATTGACACAGGAATTCTTCCCATTAAACTAACCAAACAACGTATTACATCCATAGATCTTGAAATGAATAAAAGATTTGACTATAACAGGCTTCTTAAAAGGCTCAATAAACCTTGTGAGGAGCAACAAGTTTTGTTTTCTGAAATGTACTGTCCACCCTCATATCACTAAGTGGGAGTAATTTACCCATGCAGACAACTGCACTTAGGGAGAACTATCTATATCAATCAGTCTGAAACGAGTTGCTGTTATACGACCTGTTGAGGTTTAAGTGATAAACTTTCACAGAACGTTGTTGGGTAACTTTGTCTATCATATCAGGTGTGTTGAAGTGTGTATTTTGTGTATATGCACATTAATGTATATGTGTGTATGTATGTATGTATATGTATATATATATATATATATATATATATATATATATATATATACTAGCTGAAAACCCGCACTTCGCTACGGAGTACATTCAAATTAAATACAGCGGTCAATGTATGCAATTAATGCCAAAATAAATAAATAAATATATATATATATATATATGTGTGTGTGTATATATATATATGTATGTATGTATAATAAATACGACGATCAATGCATACAATTGATGTAATATATATATATATATATATATATATATTTCTAAAAAATCGTAAGGGATATTTTTATATACAAAATAACGTAGAAGAAAATATTCAAATTAAATCTAATAGGACATACTAAAGAATATAGTACAGTTAATATAGTACATGTATAGTTTGAAGAACATATATTTTACTGTATTTTAATATTTTTTTGGATAATGTCCAATCGTCTGCCGCATTAGCAAGGGAAAAAATATTTTTTTTCCCTATTTCATTGTTATGGACGTGACGATAAATTTATTTAAAGTACCAGAAAAAGAAATCACGTGATCAGCATTTAATAAATTAAATTCTAAAATTTAATCTTTAAAAATTCACCAAAAATCAGAAAATTGAGGTAAAAGTTCGAAAAAGATTTCATTTTAAAGGAATTTTTATGATCTTTCTCGTGATATAAATTTTATAACCCTCAAATTTTTATTTTAAATGCAAACTTTAAAAAAATTTACTAAAACAGCTTAAAAATTTAATTTTAAAAATTTAAGAAGAATTTTTCAAAAATCTTTCTTAGTGCACTCCTACACTGTAAGAAGAATCGCCATGTAAATTTTCAGCCCTTTAGGTCCAGCGGTTTGGTCTGTGCGTTGTATGTCAGTCAATGAGTCAGTCAGTTACGGAACTGTTATATATATATATATATATATATATATATATATATATATATATATATATATATATATATATATAAACTTTCCACATGTTACCTTACACCGAACGAATCCAGGAAAGTAATTTTAACTCTCTGGAAGAAGCAGCGGAGGTTTATTTCTGAGAAACGCGAGAGTGGAAAGGGTCGGAAACATAAGGAAATTCCACCACCTTAATTTAACTGACTTTCTCGAATACTTGGCAAATACCTTCATTTAATGCTAAATCCTTCTCTTGCAAATCATTGTACCGAGAGGACTGCAGCTATGAAATTTTCCACGAATTTAATTAAAGAGCATGTGTGTCTCGCAAAATGTTTAAGCTGAAAAACTTAAGGCTGAAATTGTCAAAATCTTTGAGAATAAATGTGCATCTCTCAATATCTCATGCGTGGACAGAAGCTTTCATTGAGCTTTTATTTTAAAGAATAATGTCTATATTCAATTTCAGTTTCACTGAGCACGGGTATAAGCTTTTATTTATATAGTATGGTGTTTATATTCACTTTCAATCTCGCTGATCACGGGTTAAAAAGTTTTATTTGTGCAATGTTTCTAAAAATCTCATTTTAATTTCGCTGATTGCGGGTATGATTTTATTTATAAAATAGAGCACAAATTTTCTTTTAATTTAGGTAAACATGAGTTTGAGCTTTCATTTATAGAATGATGCTCATATTCTGTTTCAGCTTCACTTAACTCGGGATTAAGCTTTTTTTTACAGAATAGAGCGCATACTCTCTTTCAGTTTCGCTGAACGCGAGTTTTAAGCTTTTATTTATAGATTGTTCTCCATATTCTCTTTCCATTTCGCTGAAGACAGGTTTAAGCTTTTTTTATATAGAATGGTGTTCAGTGAAACCGAAAGAGAATATGAACTCGGGATTAAGCTTTTTTTTTACAGAATAGAGCGCATACTCTCTTTTAAATTCCCTGAATACAGGTTTTAAGCTTTGGTTTATTGAATGGTGCTCAATTTTCTTTCAATGTCACTGATCGCAGGTTTAATCTTCTTTTTTTTATAGAATACTGCTTATATTCTCTTCCAGTTTCGCTGAGTACAGGTTTAAGCTTTTATTTATAGAAGGATGTTAATATTCTCTTCCAGTTTCGCTTAACGCGGGATAAAGCTTTTATTTACTGAATGGGGTACATACTCTCATTAAATTTCGTTGAGCACGAGTTTAAGCTTTTATGTATAGCATGGTGTTCATGTTTTCTTCGGATTTCGCTGATAGCAGTTTTAAGCTTTTATTTATAGAATGATGCTCACATTTCCTTCCAATTTCAATAACCGCAGTTTAAGCTTTTATTTATAGAACTAGCTGAAAACCCGTACTTCGCTACGGAGTACATTCAAATTAAATACAACGGTCAATGTATGCAATTAATGGCAAATATATATATATATATATATATGTAACATACTGGACAACCCAAGGAGAGAATGGGCGTCCAGCACATCACAGGGACTGATGGTGTAGTCGGGCTCTAATAATAATCGACGCAGCAAATTACATTACTTTTATTTTGTCGGAGAATACGTCTGCCCAAGGCAGTTACATTATCTGAAAAGCGCACAGGTTTGTTGTTCAGGCGGCTTATATAAACTTTGTCATGTGATCATGATAGCGATTAGGGATTTGCTGTTGTCGATAAGTCACATGTGGTTTTATGTAATCTGCGCAGAGCCTATATGAAATCTTGAGTGACGCCACGAAGGTTTGAAAAAGGAAGCCATTTAATATTTTCTCTCGAGGTTATTAGAACTTACAATCAAAAGCGAAATTTAGCTCGTACACCCAAGGGAATTTAGAATAATGTTAGATTTTAAAATGGTATGGGGTTTTTAATGTTATATATATATATATATATATATATATATATATATAATAAATACAACGATCAATGTATACAATTTAAGTAAAAAGAACGAAAAAATATATTTATAAAAAGATAGTAACGGATATTTTTATCGACAAAGTAATGAAGAAGGAAATATTCAAATTAAATCTAATAAAACATACTAAAGAATGTAATACAGTTTGAGGAACATTTCTTTTACTGTATTTTAATATTTTTTGGATAATTTCCAATCGTCTACCGCATTAGCAGAAAAAAATATTTTTTTTTTGTCTATTTCGTTGTTATGCACGTAACGCAAAATAAGTGTAAAGTATCACAAAAAGAAAAGAAACCACGTGATCAGCATTTAATAAATTCTAAAAATTAATCTTTAAAAATTCATCAAAATTCTTTAAATGGAGGTAAAGATTTGAAAAAGATTTCATTTTAAAAGCATTTTTATGATCTTTCTCGTGATATAAATTTTATAACCCTCGTATTATTTTAAATGCGAACTTTAAAGAATGTTACAAAAACAGCATAAAAATTTAATTTTAAAAAATCTAATAAGAGTTTTTCAAAAATCTCTCTTAGTGCACCCCTACACTATAAGATGAATCGCCACACAAAATTTCAGCCCTTCAGGTCCAGCGGTTTGGTGTGTGCGTTGTCTGTCAGTCAGTCAGTCAGTCAGTTACGGAACTGATTTATATATATATATATATATATATATATATATATATATATATGAAATCTTCCGCATTGCAAGCAATACTGGCAAAATGGTGAAAAAGATTGAATTCTAATTTCTATGTTTCTTCTTATGTTTAAAAGTTTTTTTCTTTCCTGTCAATCTATAATACGGGGCCAATGATTCTGTTTAAAAACTAACGGGGGGTACAAAATGAAATACAAAATACAAACAATGTATTCTCCTCAAAATATTGCTCGATAACGTAATCTATATAAACCGTTAATTATTCAGAGAACTTTCCGGGTCCTAAAAAAACACCGCAGAGCCCAGAGGTCATTTTCAGACTGATAAATAGGGCAAAAAAGTGCTCCAATAAAATAAATGTGACAGGATCTACTTCAAAATATATGTTTTCAACCTTTTTAGTTTCAATATTTAACAAAAGGGAAATGATAAAAACAAGAAAATAAATTCGAAACATAAACACATTTCTCCTAAAAAAAAACCACGCTTTAGTCAATTTTTTAACGAAAAGTTCAAAACAAAATCTCAAGTTTTCCAGGGAAAAGATTATTTAGAAACAAAGTTTTTACTCTGTTATCACAAATAAAAAAATTTCCGCTTAATATCTAAGAGTAACACGCTATCTTAACCCAATTGGGATTTACTTCGAATTGTAACAACTATTAAAGGGCCTCTCAAATTGTTTCTGCAAACAGGGAATGATGCTGAGATGTTTGAAAAACAGCACTCACATTATTAAATAAAGTTAAATGAATGTAACAACACTTTTCATGTTAACTCGCTGGGGACACACATATTAAAATGTGTGCGTAATATATATATATATATATATATATATATATATATATATATATATATATATATATATACATATTGGTAATGTTATATATTGTGTGTAAATTATAAATGTGTAAAAAATAAATTTAATACTAATATAGAGGGTCATCCAAAAGTCACAGAAAAAGTAAAATTCAGTAATTCGAAAAGTATGGACAGTAGCACGAAACGGATTTCCCCGAAAGACATGGTATTTTCTTAATGACGAAAAATTGTATTACCAAAATAGTCACATTTGTCACCAACAGGTGGAGCTGCGGTATTCCCGGAGCTTCTGCCTATTGCTGTTTAAACAGATCCGTCGGTCAGTACACTTCTTTTTCTGTCTCAAGTGAGTGTTATGCTGTGCTTTTAAGAGATAGCCTCATCCCCTCCTTTCAAGAAGGACAAGCGCTCTATAGAGTAAAATTCATGCAGGATGGAGCACACATCACACCTACACACATCACAGGTCCTATCCAACCCCTGATGCGATCGCCCTTTGGAGATGACCGTGTCTTCAATTGCTCTTTCCCGTACGAAAGGCGACCAAATTCTCCAGACCTTACACACTTTGACTTTTGGCTATCGGTCTACTGGAAGTCACGGGAGTACAGAGGTCGGCCAACGTCATTGGCCATATTAAAAGAAGCTACTTACCCTCCTTCGATGTTGTACAGAGTGTCGTGCCACGTCTAACGGCTATTCTCATGAATGACTGCCGCCACATTTAACATTTGTAATCCTAGATGCTCTGCTAACATCCTAGTAATCTTATCTGCGTTCCGCTATTGGACAAATTACTCACTAATCTGAAGCGCCATTTGTCTGATACAAATGCAACAATTCTGGCAATAAAATCTTTCGTTATTAAAAAAAATCCATGAATTTGTGAATTTCTGTGAAAACAGCATCGCGCCACTGTCTCTACTTTACGAATTATTGAATTTTTACTTTTTCTGTGACTTTTGGATCACCCTATATATATATATATATATATATATATATATATATATATATATATATATATATATACAGAGGCTGTTCGCACATTTTTTAGACGATTTTGGTAAGCGGTAATAAAAAATCGTTTGCTGCAAAAGAAATAATTGCAATTGTACTATGTTTTTAAAAGTCAAAATTATCGTCTGCGGCTTGAAAGTTTTGTTTTTATTCAAAATGGCATTTTTAATATAGCAGTGGTTCGAAGGCTACATTTATGCTCTTTCCGAAGAGAAGTATGCATACTCCGTTATCCAAAAATGATGTGAGAGTCATAGTTTTGTGATATCTAAAGCGTCGATAGGTAATATCGTCAACAAGAAAGGAAAAAAAACGTCAAATTGGATCCTCAAGTGGGACAAAAATTCCAAACAAGTATCCAAGGAAAAAACGGACATCTTCGACTATTGCAAAGGTACGTTGTTTAATGTTAAAAGAAAATCCCCCTAGTCAAAGGACAGTTGCAAAATCATTAAAATGCTCTGTTCACTGTAAACAAAATGATAAACGTTGATTTAAATCTTAAGAAAGCGAAAAAACGCAATATGCATCGTCTTCTTCCAAATCATATCGCTGAACGCAGGACACGCTGCAGAATTCTATGTGAGAAACACTTATATAAAGAAAAATGGAAAACAATTGTCACAATAGATGAATCATGGGTGTATTTAAATGATTGCAACAAAAAAAGAGCCATTTATTATCATAAAAGGGGAGAAAAAAATTTAAGTACATGGTTCAAAGAATCGAAAGAAAGTTTTTCTAAGGGATTCATGATTGTTGCTGGTTTTTCTTATAATGGCAAGTTAAAAATAAAGAGAGTGGAAAAAATGTCAAGATTAACTCCAAATACTATCAGGAACATATTTTATCGTCAATTTTTCTGAATGAAATACCATCGCTTTACCCACAGTGCCATCAATCTGTGAGACTCCATCAGGACAAAGCTAGCAGTCACACATCAAACTCCACTGTAAATTTCCTAAAAGAAATGGAACAAAAAACTGGTATCAAGGCGATACCCTTCACTGATATCCCTACTAAATCTCCCGATGTATCACCTATGGATTTTTGTGCTTTCGGACTTTAAAATCTGCATTATCCAAACGTCGTCCCAAAACCCTTACAGGACTCTGGAAAGCTGTTCAGGAGGAATGGGATAGAATACCTCTTCTGACACTTCAAAAGGCATTATTATCCTGGAAATTGCGGTGTCGAAAGATAGTTCAGAATAAGGAATGTCAAATAGAACATTTAAAATACAAGAATTTTATGTAATTTAGTTTTTTGAATACAATATACATCGTCAAAAAAATGTGTGAACAGCCTCTGTATATATATAGATATATATATACAGGGTGTTCCGAAATTCGACCGATAAATTCAGAGGGGGGATAGTAGGCTTCAAGACGAGCAATAATCGCATAGGAATGTACAAAGGAATACAATCACATAGGAATACACAAAGATGCAGAAATGTTGAGCTTTTCATTTCTGCATCTTTGTTTATCCTCTAGCTGATCAAGTTTGCGTTTCCGGTCATACATTCCTATGTGATTATTGCTTGTCTTGAGGCCTAATATCACCCCTCTAAATTTGTGAATCGAATTTTGGAACACTCTGTATATATATACATGTCTGTCTGTATGTATGTATATATATATATATATATATATATATATATATATATATATATATATATATATATATATATATATATATATGTATATATGTATATATATATATATATATATATATATATATATATATATATATATATATATATATATACATACATGCATACGTGCATGTGAGTGTATGAATACCGATTTTCTACCAAGTAAATGAATATTATAAGTCTCATCACTATTACATACTAAGCACATTCATATGCCTTCCGGTATTTTGTTCAACAACTTCTCAGATTTCTTACGGGCCGAAAAAGAGTTGTCTTTACAGAGCAATCACCAAAATGGTTCTGAAAAGTGTTTCTTGGTAAGCTTTTAGCGAAATTATTTATCTCAAAACCGTGTCATCTCCTTTGAGAAATGGGGGATTTTCCCTAACAAAACTGAAGCACATCATTCTCTCGTATGTGTGGGAAAACTTTTCCGCGGATCGCCTTAAATCCATTCCGTTATTAAACGAATGATGATTGTGATTACATCCTTCGTAGACATATATATATATATATATATATATATATATATATATATATATATATATATATATGCATATATATGCATATATATGCATATATATACATATATATGCATATATATGCATATATATACATATATATACATATATATGCATATATATACATATATATACATATATATGCATATATATATATACATATATATATATATATATATATACATACATATATATATATATATATACATGCATATATATAAACTAAACCCGTCTAGACTGCTTATGAACAGAAGCTATATTCTGTGACAAAAGTATACTGAAATGCATAAATTTTGTGTTTCTAAATGATATCATTGATAGGTAATTACCAAAAAATTTTTGAACTGTATTATTAATATCATAATTATTGAATAACGTTAAATACACGGTATACGCAATAAATAAATATTGATTAAAATGTGTTGTTTTATCAATATTTATTTATTGTAAAAAAATAGCTCAGTAAGTTTCTTGGTAAAGTTAAATATTGATGGCATACCGTATTTTTCGGCACTTTTTTACATAAAAAAATAGATTTAATATTGGGATGCGTGTTATGGTCCGAAGTAACATTAAAATAAAATGAATATTTTATTATATATATATATATATATATATATATATATATATATATACTTATATATATAATATATATATATATATATATATATATATATTATATCTATTATTTATTTATTATATATATTTTTTTATCTTTATTAAGTAAGAAAGTAAAAATATCGTTATATAATCATAATCTGAAAAATTATAATTGAAAATATCATTATAATCATAATAATGAGTCGATGAGATACAAACTAGACTTTCTCGTATTTTAAATTTCATTTATAAAACTCTTTTTATTTCTTTTAGGTAGTCATCAGTATCTCAATGACTATGTCTAAAATGGCAAAAAAAATGGACAAGTATTTAAATTTTAAAAATAAGATCGTGGGGTCAAAATCATACTTAAGAATTGAAGAGATATAAACTGGACTTTCTCATATTTTAAATTGCATTTATAAAACTCTTTTTAAATCTTTTAGGTAGTCATCAGTCTCTCAATGAGTGCGTTTAAAAGGGTCAAAAAAAGACAAGTATTTAAATTTTAAAAAATAAGATCGTGTGGTCAAAATCAAAACTATGAGGTGAAGTGATTCCAGCTAGACTCTCTCATATTTTAAATTGTATTTGTAAAAGTCTTTTTAGTTCTTGGAGGTAGTCATCATTCCCTCAATGACTGCGTCTAAAATTTATATACCTAATAAAACGTTTTATATCTAACGTTTATATACCTAACAAAACTCAAAATATTCTTTTCTAAAAATCCTCTCATAAATTTGATGGGTGTCTTATAGTCCAAAAAATACGGTAGTTTCTTTGTTATTTATTTTTTGTAAATATACACGATCATTCCTAACTGAAAAGCAAAATCTTAAAAGCAGTATTGTGTTTGTTTAGTCACTGTAGTAAAATTATGAAGAGCATGCATTTTTTACATTTTATTAATTATACACTAATTCCGTAGTTTCAATTAATTTAGAGATAACTGACTTTATTGGACTCATTCTTTGAATTTTATCTCATTCATACAAAAAACGAATAGTTAGAAAAAGGGAGTGTTCCGTAAACAGGAATTTTCCCCCTAGTTAAATTGTTAAAAAAAACATCCATGCTTTTGAGTATCATAAAAAGAAGGGAAAAAATTTGTAAAAAAAATTTTCTGAACCGTCTGCACAAAAGAGTTTATTCATTGATACTCAATCGAGGAGTTCCTATTTAAACGCTGAGTTCGTTTCAGTGCGTTTTTAAAACGAAAGACGTTGCGGGTTGCTATGGAAATGGATCCTACGCAGGTTGCCAGGGATGCAACACTCCATTTGAACTATTCTGAGAAGCGAAATAAAATTGGTTTTTGATTATGCTGAAAGTCGTTTTCATCAATGAAGGTCATTTTTGATAGGTTCAAAAATGAAAACCTCCTCTGTATTTATTTCCACAATGCGTATGTGGTGCTCGTTAAGTAAATTGATATTTATTTCGACTCGAAATATTTTTTGAAAATACTGAAAATCGATAAAATATTAAAAAAATCGATTTTTGCCTCCTTTTGTGAATAGTTATTTTTTCCTGTAAAATATCAAAATTTAAATAAAGTCGTTTTCCTCCATGAAGATCGTTTTGATATGTTCTAAATGAAAACTTCACCTGTATTTATTTTTCACAATCCTTATACGATGCCCGTTATGTAAATTGATATATATTTCGATTCGGAAAATATTTGAAAATACTTAAAAACGATGGAAGATAAGAAAATTGATTTTTTCTCCTTTTGTGAATGTTTATTTCCCTTTTTAAAAAAATCAAAATTTAAATAATCTGCTATGTTGATAAATTTCTGAACTAGACAGTGTTCAAAAAATTATCTGTATAATACATGTGAAGTTGATAAAATGATTTTTGACTCTTGGAGTTAGTCATCAGTATCTCAATGACTACGCCTAAAATGGCAAAAAAAGGACAAGTATTTAAATTTTAAAATTAAGATCGTGTAGTTAAAATCATAATTATGAGTCGAAGTGAAACAAGCTAGACTTTCTCATACTTTAAATTGTATTTATAAAACTCTTTTTTAATTCTTTTAGGTAGTCATCAGTCTCTCAATGACTAAGTCTAAAATGGCAAAAGAAGGACAAGCATTTAAATTTTAAAATTAAGATCGCGCAGTTAAAATCATAATTATGAGTCGAAGCGATACAAGCTAGACTTTCTCATATTTTAATATTGTATTTATAGTCCTCAATTTAATTCTCGGAGGTAGCCATCAGTATCTCAATGACTACGTATAAAATAGCAAAAAAAGGACAAGTATTTAAATTTTTAAAGCGAGATCTCAGAATTAAAATCATAATTATGAGTCAAAGAGATACAAACTAGACTTTCTCATATTTTAAATTGTATTTATAAAACTCTTTTTATTTCTTTTAGGTAGTCATCAGTCTCTCAATGACTACATCTAAAATGGCAAAAAAAAGGACAAGGATTTAAATTTTAAAATTAAGATCGCGCAGTTAAAATCATAGTTATGAGTGGAAGTGATACAAGCTAGACTTTCTCATATTTTAATATTGTATTTATAGTCCTCTTTTTAATTCTTGGAGGTAGCCATCGGTATCTCAATGACTACGTCTAAAGTAACAAAAAAAGGACAAGTATTTAAATTTTAAAAATGAGATCAGGTAAAAATCATAATTAGGAGTCAAAGACATACAAACTAGACTTTCTCATATTTTGAATTGTATTTATAAAACTCTTTTTAATTCTTTCACATAGTCATCAGTCTTTCAATGACTAGGTCTAAAATGGCAAAAAAAGGAGAAGTATTTAAATTTTAAAAATAAGATAGGGAGGTTAAAATCACAATGAGTCGAAGATACAAGCTAGACTTTCTGATATTTTAAATTGTATTTATAAAACTCTTTTTAATTCTTTCAGATAGTCATCAGTCTCTCAATGACTAGGTCTAAAATGGCAAAAAAAAGGACAAGCATTTAAATTTTAAAATTAAGATCGCGAGTCTAAAATCATAATAATGAGTCAAAGAGATGCAAGCTAGACTTTTTCATATTTTAAACTGTATTCATAAAACTCTTTTTAATTCTTGGAGGCAGTCATCTGTCTCTCAATGACTAGGTCCAAAATGGCAAAGAAATGACTATTATTTAAATTTTAAAAATAGGATCCCGGAGTAAAAATCTTAATAATCAGCCGAAGAAATACAAGGCAGACTTTTTCAGGTTTTAAACTGTACTTACAAGAGATTTTGTCATAAGAGACTGAAATCTGTACATTGACCGATAAGTTAATAAGTATTTCTCTTTAATTAAATTAAATTGAATCAAACAGCGTAACAAAAAATTCAGAAATAAAACATTTCACTATTATGCGAATTGTAGCCCGTCATGTAAAGTCTCACTTTAATATTTTAAGGTAATTTGTTAATCCTTGAATACAAAATTTGTCTGGTAGTAATGAATACTGTTTTTTCTTATTCACGAAAAAAATGCTCGTTAACATTTTTTAATACTGTTATATTGATTTATTATATCTCTAAATGATAAAAGGAAGATAATCGAAATATATTAAACTTTATAATAGTTTTCTGTTTTATTTGTTCAAATATATGTTTTTAAGTAGTCCATAATAACGATATATTGATACTAAGTTCAAGAGAAACAGAATAGTTTCTCTCAAGGTTCATCAGGAACGAAGAAATAAGAGAAAGACATAATAAATATTTTTTAAGTTACTTTTTCTTACATTTTTAAACTGTACTAGCTAAAAACTCGTACTTCACTACATAATGCATTATTACCATCAATTATGTCATTTGGTTCATTTAATTTAAACCATCTTTAGTAAATTGTTATCATTCCTCAGAGGTGCTAACCCTGTGTTTTAGTGACCGTAATCCGACATTAAATACAAGTTTTAGATTTTTTAATGTTGGGTTCTTGAGTCCTTTTTAACCCTATTAAAGTTTGAATTCATTAAGAAGCTTTCTTGTTGAGAATCTAGGGCTTTGGAGGAGCCATAATGCAAAAATTTCCCCTTCCTAGGCCTTATTTGTTCCAGAAATACAGTGATCAGTCAGTCATTGTTTTATTTTTGGTATTTAAGACCCTTTACATTCCCTTACATTTGCGACTTTTCAAAACGATTTCATAGTGAAGACCTACAGCACAAGAGGGACCACCATGCAAAATTTCACTTTCCTAGGGCTTATAGCCCCAGAAATACAGTGATCAGTCCCTCAGTGTTTTATTTTTTGGTATTTAAGACCCTTTAAATCCCCTTAAATTTGCGACTTTTCAAAAAGATTTCATAGTGAGGACCTATAGCATAAGAGTGACCACCATGCAAAATTTCACCTTCCTAAGCCTTATAGCTCCAGAAATACATTGATCAGTCCCTCGGTGTTTTATTTTTGGTATTTAAAACCCTTTAAATCCCCTTAAATTTGTGACTTTCCAAAAAGATTTCATAGTGAGGACCTACAGCATAAGAGGGACCACCATACAAAATTTCAGCTTCCTAGGGCTTACAGTTCCAGATATGCAGTGATCAGCCCATCAAGTGTTTTATTTTAAACCCTTTCAAATCCCCTTAAAGTTGGGACTTTTTAAAAAGATTTCTTTTTGAGAACCTACAGCCTAAGAACCTTCACACAGAATTTCAGCTTCCTAGGACTTATGGTTCGAGAAATACAGTGATCAATCAGTGAAGTGGTCAAAGCAAAATCAGTGGCATTTGGCTTTTATATACGCTCAAACCTGTTCTTGTGCGATTTTTTGTGCTATTTGTTTTTGGGCGATTTTTTTGTGCTATTGTTATTGTGCGATTTTTTTTGTGTGGTGTATGTAAAACATGTCCTTCAAAATACATAATATGAATAAAAAGTAAGAAAAAGTAAGAAATTAACTAAATGAGAATTTTAAGTTATTTTAAGCGATTTTTTGTGCTTTTTTTTCATGCGGTCCCTATCCACTGCACAAAAGCTGTCTATACACATGCGTCTTTTCAAGTGTGAAAGAAAGAAAATTTACGCAATTATTTATGACTTTTTTTTTTTTTGTAGAAAAAATGTGTTGATATCCACAGACACGCTTTTGCACCATATCCGTAGAAACATGACTGAAAAACAAAAATGTATTCTTTATATCACGCGTTGCTATCGGTGGAATTTTAATTTCAAAAATACCAATGTGAAACACTTAGGACCGATAACTTGCCCAACATAGCCCGACATGCCTAACGACACTTCTAGACGCAACGTTTAGGTTTCCGCCGATCGATTTAAGATCAGCAAACCTAAAAGCATTTTTCAAACCGAATACGAAACTTTCCTCGCTTTAACTTAATGACGCTTTCTCGTTTTGTTTCAGACCAATTTCGTTGGGTTTTTTTTTTTGTTAAGCTCATTAGAAGCTGTAAGAGATACGGTTCGTCCAGAAAATTTTTGCGGTGAAGTGCTATTGATTGCACGTGGGCTTAGAACGAAGGCACACATGCGCGTAGATCTGCACGCAGACAAATCTGTGGAAGATCCCGGTTTCTCGACCACCCACGCTGGGTTCCGCCAGGAAAGGTTAAAGTTCGATGACATTTTCGCTGTTATATGGAGGTGTTTATCCGTTTTTTAAACGTAAAAACATCGTTAAGTTATGCATTAGAAAAGAGGTGTTTAACCTTTTCCTTACGGGGTAGGATAGCATGTATCCCAAGAATACAACCGAAGAATGAATGAGTGTATATATATATATATATATATATATATATATATATATATATATATATATATATATATATATATATACATATATATATACATATATATATATATACATATATATATATACATATATATACACATATATATATATATATATATATATACACATATATATATATATATATATATATATATATATATATATATATATATATATAACCCCCTTAATGGCCGTCCTTACAAAGGGGGTATGAAATTTCCAGCTCTAAAAAGGCAATAAGAGAAATAGGCCCCGTAAGCTAAGGGTTAATATCTGTAACAGTGGTGGGAGGACGAAAATTTTTCATATTCACTCTATTTTTTTTTGTTTTATATTGTTTTGAATAATAATACAGCAAATCTGTGGTGATTTTGTGTTCACATGTCGAGGGTTATGCTTGTAAAATGTATTTTGCTCTCATAATATGAGTATTAGTTAACTTATATACGAAGTTTTTGTGGTAAATTACATAATATTTTTTTGTCTCAATCGTAATTATAAACAAAGCCGGAGTGAACCTAAGACTACACTTTTACATCTATATATATAAAACAGTTCCGTAACTGACTGACTGACATATAACGCACAGACCAAACCGCTGGACATAAAGGGCTGAAATTTTGCATGGCGATTCTTCTTATTGTGTAGGGGTGCACTAAGAGAGATTTTTAAAAAATTCTTCTTAGATTTTTTAAATTAAATTTTTAAGCTTTTTTGTAACATTCTTTAAAGTTTTCATTTAAAATAATAATCTGAGGGTTATAAAATTTATATCACGAGAAAGATTATAAAAATTCTTTTAAAATGAAATCTTTTTCGAATCTTTACCTCCATTTTCTGATTTTTGGGGAATTTTTAAAGATTAATTTTTAGAATTTAGTTTATTAAATGATGATCACGTGATTTCTTTTCTTTTGGGGATACTTTAAACTAATTTTGCGTCACGTGCATAACAACGAAATAGACAAAAAAAAAAATTTCTTCTTGCTAATGCGGCAGGCGATTGGACATTATTGAAAAAAATATTAAAATACAGTAAATGAAATGTTCCTCAAACTGTACTATATTAACTGTACTATATTCTTTAGTATGTTCTATTAGAAATTGTCTATAAAAATATCCGTTACGATTTTTTTATAAATATATTTTTTCCTTTTTTTTTTACATCAATTGCATACATTGATCGTTGTATTTATTATAAATATATATATATTTGGCATTAATTGCATACATTGACCGTTGTATTTAATTAGAATGTACTCTGAAAAGAAATAGAAGTTTTCAGCTAGTGCTTCAATATTCTTTTGATTTACGTTGTATTTAAATTGCACCAGTATTCTTGGGCTCCATTTGTTAACGATCCCTTGTTGAATTTCTTTATTTATGTATGTCTAAATGAAACTGATCTAAACTCCTATTTTTACCTGACTTATAACATGTGAAACGAATTTCGACCAAAATATCTTTATGTATTATTCACACGGGGTAAATATTATTTAGTCGTTAAATCAATTGTTTCAATAGATTAGACAAGCTAAAAATAAAATTATTTGGCATCGAATTTCAATTGGCGAAAGTATACAGGATCAAACGTCAGTTGGCGAACAAAAGGCAGTTTCTCGCCCTCCATGCAAAGCCATGGCGCCAATCAAGAAATGGGGCGTTCCCGTTGAAAATAGGATAAGTGCAAAATTTCCGAAGAGTTTTTTTTTTTTTCACTGATACAAGGGTTTTTTCTAAGGCTAATGGCGTATAAAAGGGAGATAAGTGCCTAGTTAGTTTGATTTAGTTCTGTGCTAGGCAGTTACCTCTTTTACCACGCCATTAGCCTTGGAAAAAAAACCTTGTATCAGTAAACCAGTGAAAAAATACTTTTTGGAAATTTTGGAGCCTACCCTCTTTTCAACGGGAATGCCTGAAATGATCACATGACTGGCACCGAACCGAGAACTCCGCCATTCAGAAATGTGCCATTATGGCACTTTCGCAACGCGTCGGTTTTATTCTGCTTCTTTTAACTCGTCACTCGTATTGTCTGTGGTTTGAAGTATTGCGCCAGAAGTTGCAAATCGCTGGCAATAAGTCACTCTTAATGCTGAAATTTTTTCAGAACCACGAAGAAGTCTAGTGTGCTTTCTTTGTCATGTTTGGTATCATATCAAAAATATTTTTGTAGTGATATGCTGTATTTTCTTTTCTTTCTAGTGCGCAAAGAAAACGAAGAGATCTATCGCTCCATGGGAGCTGGTGCTTCAACTTCTTCCCCGACGACAGAGGGAGCTGCGGTCGTCGCTAACAACTCAGCTTCACCTAGCGGAAATCCTGGATGATGAACAGCCACTGAAAGTCGAAGTCATAGTATATTGTTGTGAAATGTGAAACAAAGAAAATGTGTGAAATAGTGATTATTACGTTACGTAGATTCTATAACCAGTTATATAAAAAAATATATTAAAATATTGTTATAAAGTTATTGGGTCTATTCGAAGTTTATATTGGATACATCAATTTAATAAACTGCTACTTATATATATATATATATATATATGAAAAAATGTATATATATATCAGAAGCTCAATCATATGGGGTGAAGTTATTCTTGTTATAAATCTAAAATGAAGCGAGTCCAGTGATTTTAAAAATCCACGTGTATGCACTAATTCCATTTAATTCTACCTATTATTCCATTTTGTACTTGTTTCGATCATGAAATTTTGTAGATTAAGACCTCATATTAATTTCTGAATTTCATCATGCTCTATCTGATATTAATGTTTTAAGCTTGAAAAGTTTAATATTCTTTCTATTTTTTTTTTAATAAATCTCTGAATTTTTCGACTTGCAATGAAAAGGTACTTTATCATACATCATTAAGGAAGTAAAGTTTTATCACTTTTTTTTCGTTATAAAGAAAATTAAATGTGAGTTTTTTTTTCTTCGATTATTTTTATCTATAATTTCATGAACGATATGTAAGAATTTTCGTTTCAAGTTGGGAATTTATATTACAGAATCGGTGTTTAGCAACCGTAATTAAATGTTGCATAATACAGTTTTATCATGTAATCAATGACATTGGAATCTTCCATTGTGTTTATGTGTTTAGAATTAATTTAAGATTGTTTGAATTCAATAATTTCAACTAACTTGTGCATAATGTTAAATAAAAATTAAAAAAAGAAACATTTCAAGTTTATTGTTGTTTACCAAATTTTGGAACTAATATTTTCAGTTTGTTTTGTATAAATCTTTAAGATGTGTTTATGATATAAAATATATGAACTAAAGAATTATTTACGTCTGTTGTAAACTTGTATTGACATTTTTTCCGTAGTACATGCTATAAATATACCATGATGGACCCTTCTCTTAGTGGAAGCTTCAGTTTAGCGAACACCTTCTTATAATAGATATTTTCTCAACAATTAATTTAGCTAAGAGACGACTTCTTGACAACGGGTAGTTATTCTGTATTGATGTCCATTATTTTGGAGTTTTTCGTATTATAAAATTGTTTTAGAAAGCTTTAAAAAACTTTAAAATGTCTCCCTATTTTAATAGAGAAAGATACCTTAAAATAAGTACTACTACTCTCACTTAAAATCAGCATTCTCATTCATGTATTACTGATAAGTTCACGAAAAAAAAGTTCAGACGTATAAGATATGCTTTAAAAAGCTTTAAAATTTTTCTCTATTTAAATAGAAAACGATTCCTTAAAATAAGTACTACTACTCTCACTTCAAATAAGCATTCTCGTTCATGTATTACTAATAAGTTCGCGAAAAAAAATTTAAACGTATAAGATATGCTTTAAAAAGCTTAAAAATGTTTCTCTGTTCAAATAGAAAACCATTCCTTAAAATAAGTACTACTACTCTCACTTTAAATCATCGTTCTCCTTCATGTATTACTTACAAGTTGACGAAAAAACTTAAGTTCAAACGTATAAGATATTCTTTCAACAGTAATCAAATATCCATGAAAGAAAGTCATTTGCGTTCACATTTCGTTCATCTTAAAACAAGCTCAACAGATTCCCGTAAGCGTTTTTCCATAAATAAAAGATTCACTTTCCATGTAGCCGCCCGTAATTTAATGGGCTGTAACGGTTCATGTATCAGAAAATAAAGGTTGTGTCTTAATATAAGCTACTTATTATACACAACATGAAGCTTAGTTTGTTATGTTTTAATTTTTCAAATTCCTCCAGCTGTAATTTAAGTAACAACAATCAAATTAATTTTTATTTATGTATATATATATATATATATATATATATATATATATATATATATATATATATATATATATATAGATATATATATATATATATATATAGATATATATATATATATATATATATATATATATATATATATATAGATATATATATATCGAATCTTAGTGCGATCCCAGAGACAATAGATACAGCTACAACATAATCCGAGATGAAAAAAATATTTTAATTATTGGGTGTGTTTTTTCTTTTGGTTAAAAAGTACACTGTAAAATTTGTCAAAGATTATCTCCATGAACTGTCCATAAATATATTCTTCAAATATAATCTCGATAAAAGCCCTGCAAAAATTATCAGTTTGGATGTTATTGTACAGGATTGGCAACATGTGTGAAAATTTTGTCTGCTACAACGGTTTCGGAAATAACATCTTTTTTTAAGGCATTTAAGATAATTTATGACATTCTTATTCTAAAAATGTTTGATGACACACAAAAGTGATAACTATAATGTAATGAAAATATGATCAAAATAAAGGCGTAGTTAATTTTAGACTTACTTACACAACAGATTTTTTTCACGCAGTTAAACATTTCTTATACTTTGAAAGCCATCATACAAGAGATGTTAATGGTAATCAAATTAGTTTATTTGTATTATATATATATATATATATATATATAAACATGCGTATACATAAACACACATACACACATATATATATAATATATACACATACATACATACTTACATATATATATATATATATATATATATATATATATATATATATATATATACACTCGTATGTGTGTGTGTGTGTGTGTGATCATTTAGAAAAGTGTAACTAATTTTCATTTTACATTAATCGATTTTACTCTGCAAAACGTAGATTCCTTCAAAAATGTATTTCCTGTAAGTAACAATACGCCTTAATCATGTAATAAAATCGCATATATTATATCTAAATCCTTACAAATTGGAAATTCTGTTTAAGGTAGCTTTGAAAATAAACACAGTTTTGAGAAAATATATCGATTTTCCCAAAAAAGAAAATTTCGATTCAAATTTTCAAAAAAAAAATTCTAAACTGATGTTCAAAGTAGCAGTTTACGCTAAAAGCTACATTCGCAATTCTTTGACCTCTTGCTAGAATATTTGCGTATTATTTATCTAAACTATCAGAAGGAAAGTTGAAAGTTGCATTTAAAACATACTAAATAAATTTCTACTCTGCATTGTTTGAATTTCCACAGAACAAAATAAAGCAAAGATTGTAAAGTTATATAATAACATATTTATATATACATAGCAAAGTAGTATGTAGCATGTTGCCATATTCCATATATTTCTTAAATGTGCCATAGCACTGATTAAGTAAAAATATTGAAATGTAAACAAACTTAATAATTTTTTTTAAAAAATAAGAGTTTTTGTCCCGATCAATTAAAAAACCTTTGCCATTTGTGAGCCCATGATATCATATTTTGAGAAAAATATATTCAACTATTATTGATAGAAAAAACCATTTAAATACACAAGCACAAATTTAGTCAATTCGAGCTTAAAAATGAACTATACTTGTTCTCATAAATGAAGATGATCTTATGGTAAATCACCACAAATTCAGAAAAGGTATAATAATTACTATTTAGGGCAAAATAGATCCCTAGGCCAGGTCCGCCATCTAGGATTTTTTGGCTCAGATTTTACCGTGTTTGGCGTAATGGAAAATTATTCTCGCCAACGTGTATCGCCAACGTTTGAGCGGTGTTTTTAAAAGTTTTTGAAAGTCTAACTTTGAAATCGTGTTTAGATTATTTGCTTACTTTTAAACTTATTTTGAAAAGTAAATGACAATTAAACCAGATTATATAGACAAAAACATACGATGTTTACACTATCGTATTTCGTTATGCAATTAAATAAAAATTAAAAATCATATATTAGAAAATAAGTTTTGTAAATCTGACTTTGAAATAGTTCACATTATTTGTTTACTTTTAAGCTTATTTTGAAAAGTAAGTAATAATTATATCAGATTATATAGACAACAGCATGCTAAATTGTTTACATATCGGTATGTAATTATTAAAAATGTCAGAGGGGTTTACTAGTATGTAATAATTATCCAACAAACGCGCCAAAACGTGGAAAAACGCCAAAAAAATCCAAGATGGCGGACCTGGCCCTGGGATCTGTACTCTCTCTAAAAATATTACCTTCGACATTTTTAATTTCTGAAAGCTTTCATGACAAATTAATATACGTTATGTGTTTGATAAGCATTAAGTATGTTTGGCACATCCATTGACCATTAAATGCAATTATTAGTAACTCCTTAACTCAAACTGGACTGTATATAACAGTTATTACTTCATACGGAAACAAAAACATTAAAAGTAATAGCTAACACAGAATATTATTGCTTGACATTAATTTAAATTAAAGGGAATTAAGTGTAAATTAAATGTATTCAAGATAAATATAAAAAACTGGTTGAATTTTTTAAGTACATGCTTACTTTTTAAAACATTTAAAAGGTGTCATTTCATTATCATTTTTATCTTTCTTAAACTACCATACTTTGTAAAATATAATACTCACTTTTGAAAAAAAACTGTTTATCATTTCATTGTTATCTTTAATTTCATTGTTACTTTTCTAAAGCCTTGTTCACATTGCATTCCGAGCGTAGCGTCGCATTCCTCCTTTGAGATTCTTGACATGACCTGTGATTGGTCTGACATATCACGTGATCAGCTCTGCTATTGGTTAAAAGTTGTATCGCTGAAACTACGCTCCGTTGCGGCTGTAGTGTGAACGAGGACTCAAACTAGTATTTGTTGAATTCTGTTCATGAGAAAGCAGATACATTTAAGCAAGAAAGAACACTTGAAAATTTTTATAAAGATTACATATCCGGTACTAAATCTGAAATTCCTTTTAAAATCACTGGACTTAAAGGCATAGTTATTATAACCCTTTCTATAGAATCCCTTTTTAAAACTAGTATAGGCCATTTTATGTATATATATGAAAAAGGCATTTACCGTGATTTTTTTAAAGGAGTTGACAAAAAAAATACGTGTTTCTTTTGTAGAAAGGAAATATACAGGAAATAAAAAATAACCCATTATGTTAATTTTTAGTATTTGCGCCGTGGCAACAACGAACTGACAAGATAACATGTCGCGGCCGCTGCAGAGGGAGCAAGATTTCAATCCTTTATAAGATTACACAGCCCTTCCTATATTTTTGTAACTAACAAGCAGATAACACGTCATGAAACTACGTAAAGAGTATATTGAAAAAAAGATAAATCTATGTTTTTAAATGCGTAAATTTTAAATGGATAACTGTATGCATAAATAAATCTATGTTTGATGTTACGCTTGCAGTAAAACTTTCAGAACTCGAGCTTTCTATTATTTCGGATGAAAACCGGAAATCTTTTAACTTGTTCATGTGGACTTCCATGATTTTTTTTTTGAGTCAGCAATGGGTGTTTTGTTTTGTTTTTCTATTTCTGAATTTAACTCAGTGGTCCAAAATCTGATTCTCTGCACAACGGAACTATCAGATGCATCATAGAAGCGCTTAGGCTGAATTCAAGTGGTTCTAGTTTATAAGTATGACAAAAATAATTAAACTGCTCTTTTAATTGAAATTATATTAAGTATACGGAAAAAGCTTAGCTCCGCTTCTTTCCAGCCATTTCTTAACCTCTTGGATTATTAATCTGCTATAGTTTGGCTAATTGCCATTGAAGGCCCTACTTTTGCCAGAAGTGGTCTTAAAACATGTCCTAACCTTCTCTTCGTTGTCTCCTATTGTTTCATTTTTAGATTAAATCCTGGTTAATCTAAACAGGTAAATATCCCTTTTTCTTCTACGTAAAAAAAATCACATTCGTTGTAATTAATTATGTCATAATCTCCGCGCGATTTGTACATGAACCCTGTTAACAGAATTATGCATTTTCTAATCTTGAAAGACTGCGGTATCAGCTGATACACAGCCTTATATTATTTCAGATCCCGGGACTACCTAGTGATTAGCGCGTAGGAATTCGTCGCTAAGGGAGCTCGGTTCAAACCCCGATAAGCACCACTAAATGCTCTCGTGTTTAAGTCGGGTGTGGGCATGTTAAAATATGTAGACCATCTGTAACTATTCCTGTGTGGTTTGTAGGGGTGGGGCAAGGTACGAACCCGTGAGCTAAGCAAAGGCCCCATCCCTTCGCGCTGCAACCTTTAGTGGTCCTGGTTTGGAGTTATCCGGAATGGAACATTAGTAAAAGCAACAACAACATAATGCCTAAATCAGTGATTATTTTTAAGTATCGATCCAAAACCTTTCACTAAATATTAACTATTTTTTAATTATAATCACCCCTAAGAAAATTGAAGCATTTTATTTAAACTGTATGTGTGTTCGTGATACGTCTTCCCTTCCAAATGACTAAATCTTAACGAGAAAGGTATAATGATTTAAAAGTGTAAATTTTCTGGCTGTGCATTTATAGATAACATTGTCTTTATCTCACCAAAATCATCTTTCAAAAAATTAACATTTTTTAATCTCATCTTCATACATAAAATATATTTGATCACAAATTATGCACAGTGAACGTCAAAAAAAACCATAAAACTCTAGCATAAGAAAGATTTTTTTTTTTTTTTTTTGAAAGATCATGACCTCATAAGAAAATGGGTCATTTTCTCATACAAAATTATATAAATAGCCAGGCTCATATTTTACGGCTTATTGGAGTATTATTCAGTAAATATTAATCCAATAGCTAAATAGATTATTAAGATATTGAGAGTTTTATAAAAAATGCTGTTTTCAATAGTTTTTGTATCTTAATTTTGTGCAGATTTAAAATAATACTCGTCACCAAAATCCTCTTTTAATAAAATTAATATTTAATTATAATTTCTTTTTTTTATTTCAGTCCTGCCTTCAGGCATAAAATATATATTTCATTACAAATTATGTATAGTGAACAAATGATGATAAAATTCTAGCATGAGAAAGAATTTTCTAAAGATAATGATCTCATAAGAAAAAGGATCATTTTCCTGTACAAAATTATATAAATAGCCAGGGTTGTATTTTACGGCTTACTGGAGTATTATTCAGTAAATATTAATCACTAAAGATTTCATAGATTATTAAACTATTGAGAGTTTTAAAAAATGCTGTTTTCAATAGCTTTTGCATCTTAATTTTCTGCACATTTAAAATAATACTCGTTACCAAAATCCTCTTTTAATAAAATAAACACATTTTAGTCCTACCTTCAGTCATAAAATATATATTTGATTACAAATTATGTACAGTGAACAAATGATGATAAAATTCTAGCGTGAGAAAGAATTTTCTAAAGATTATGATCCCATAAAAAATAGGACATTTTCTTGCACGAAATATCAAAATTATAAATGGACATCGTGGTGTTTTATGACTTAAGGAAAAATGAATGGCTAAAGATTAAGCGATTAAGAGGGGTTTTTTTTTAATGCTGTTTGTAATATTTTTTGCATAATAGTTTTTTGCAGGTTATATATAATACATCGCATTTTTCTGGAGACTCAAAAAACATATGTAACAGACAATATAGATATTAGCAATTAGGGGTATTATCTTCATACGACTGAAAATCTAAAGGTTGATTAAATTATTAGAGCTAAATTCCCCCAAAATCGAACTTTCGAGAAGAAAAAATAATTGCACAGAAATTCAGAGAAAAATTAAGAACCGTAGACACTAACCACTCAGGTTAATAAAAAATTTTTAAAAATTTGCAAATTTAAAACAGGTCAAAAGTATATGTCGTTTGGCAAGAGTTCAGTAAATTTTTAAAGAGAACTGGTAGACTTGTAACTCCATCTAACTCAGTCTCTAGTAAATCATCTGACATGACCTATTCATAGACAGGGTTTTGGTTGACAGAGCTGTTAACTCAGTAAAGAACTGTAAACATCAGTAAACGTGTATCGCTATTGGCCTGGCCTACTAAAGTATTAATAAACAAGTTCTGCTCACTCCATATGTTGCCAGGCAATGAACTCGGAAAATCAACGGAGCACTTGCACTGACTGTTGTGTTTTTCCTTCTTTCTGCTGTTTTCATTCATTAGAAAACTGATCCTCAGTACGAAAGACTTAGAGGTATTTAGATATTCTCCAGATGTCAAAGGTGTGATAGAAAATATCACATTAGAGATAAAAACTTTAAATTCTATTAGTCTGTGGAGAACCCTGTATGCTTTGCTAATTCGAATTTAAGGTTACTGCCTACATTGAAAATGTCATCTTTTGACTATTTTGGTAAATTTTACTTTCTGCAAGAATCGTGTAATTCAATCTTTTCTCTTTTCAAAACCGTTTTGATTTTCATTCTACATCAATTAAAAGCAGAATTATAGCTATTTTAAAAAACATCGTCTGCTACAAAATTGAAGTGAAAAATAACTTTAAATGCGTTTTTCTAAGAATAATGTTTTTTAGCACAAATCTCTACCGTTATCGTGATATTTCACATAATAATGCATATAATTTGATAAAATTTTCGGGAAATGTTTTAGATGCTATTGTTAATGAAATGACGTACAATAATTGATGTATAATAAATAGTTTTTTATTTGGGGCTGTTTTCATAAGGAAAGAAATGACGAATCGGGGAAAATTTTCATATTGGAACATAAAATTGTCTTTATTATTTTTGCATTTTAAAATTTCTCTTAGATTGTAGATAATTTTGAAGATAACTGTCATATGTATGATGTAGGAGAAGGAAATTAAAATAGTAGCATTAGAATTTTCTGCAGAGTGATAGGCGTTTTAGCTAAATTTCATTAAAAATTACTTCAAATTGACCAATTTATAAAAAAGTATGGTATTTACAGGTAAGTTTTTGTTTATTTTTTCATTTTTAAGTGCTATTTTACCATAAAATACCAAAAAATCTTTTAAAAAATGATTTTTTAAAAAAACTGGCTCCAAACTTAGGCAGTCACTTTAACTACTTCTTCAAATAGTAAAACCCTCTTCAAGTTTCCTCCATTTATCAGAAATTGTTCCCTCGAAATAAAATATTTTTAAGCAAGTGAGGTTACGTTCGCGGAAGTTTGTTCTACGATTTTTTTTTTAAATAATGGAGATTAAGAGAAAAGAGAAAGTCAATTTGAATTTCCTAATGCTGACATTCCACAATGTGTCTAAAAACATGATCACAGCAGGAATAAATCCATTAAAACAATTTTTACGAATCTGTTGAACTGAACAAACAAGGATACTGATGGGCATTACATGTTAAAGTGTCGTAGAAGGCAAGGAGAGCCGATGCGTCGATCGATGGTTTTTCGATCGATCGCTCCAGCTTCAGAATTTTGTATTTTCAGTTTTAAGTTCTGCACTCCAACTATAACAGGATTTTTCATATTTTTTTAAATTTTATTTTTTTGCTCAGGTTCAATATATTTTGGAGCTTTCTTTAATTGCCTTTTGGCAACACAACAATGCAGAATTGAATTTCGGGTTTAAATGCATGTCAGCAAAATCGTTTTCTTTAACTACGCATGTTAAGATGCTACACTTGGGATTTTTTTTAAAAGAGAGCTGATGACAGTATTGAAAACTTGAATTTCTAAAATAAGTTTCGATCCAATACCAGAAAGTAATCGAAAGATTTTCAAAAATATTCGAAATATAATTGCAAGTGTTTATTGGCGAGGGATTTTCTATAGTAAACTCAATGTTAAAAATTTAAGTTTAGTTTGTAGAGGGGTTAAATACAAACTTGCATGATTTTAGCCAAATAGCTCTGGGAAAGATATAGTTATTGAAATATCTCTAGGAAAGAATTTTCAATCATTAATTCCATTCATTTAAAGATTTTACGTATGTTATTTTAAATACGGAATTCAATAAAGCAACATGAAGTTGAAAAACAAATCAATATATACAGATTTCTAGTAACCGCAATTAATAATGCCAAATATAGAAATCTGGGAAAATGCCTGATTATAATAGCATGTTTCTTTTGTCAAACCTAGAGAATTAAAATATGATAGCTCCTACCTCTGGTGGAACCTTAAGGTTGAAATTCGGATGTAAGAAATTTGTATCTGTTGTTTTCATTTGATATACTTAATTGTTTAAAAAAGCACTAACAGATAGTTATTTGTCTTATGAGCAAGCACTAAGGTGCTATTGTTATCACTTTGATAGGCATACGTTTCTACCTTTTTTCAAGTTAGCCAAAATTTCAGTAAAATATTTACAATACCAATGCCTTGGTGACGTTTAACAAAGCAGGAAAAAAATATATAAGTAGTATAACAATGTACTGGCGATCTTTAACAGGAGAAGAAAAAAAATAATGAATTTAATCAATAACAACTTTTTGCTTATTTAAAATCTCGAACCAGTGTTTTAGTTTTATAGTTTCAAATAAAATCCTACAAAAAGATCACACATATAAACACGGCATTATGAAAAGCCGAAACTGTGACCGGAACTGTGATATTAATCAGTACTTTATAATGCATGTAATAATAAAAAACTATCAATGAAAATTAAATCTTAAATGTAAAAATTGTACAGAAAATTCATAGTATTTTACTTAAGACTGCTAAAACAATTGCATTTTATGTACATAAATGATAGAAAACTCTACTAGAAAACTTATCGTATATTCTGATCTTTTCTACTGCTTCAGATGAATGCCAACGATGAATATACAAAAAAGATATGTATAGAAAATGCGAATATGAGGTCTTCATTTAATATCTTTTACTAGTAATTTTAATTAAGTCTCAATAACATCACTGCAACTGACATCAGTTTATTTAAAAAATCACTTCACTAGAGATATAAATTCCTTCAAACTATAGGTATCGTCAGTAATTGATAATACCAGAGGCTGTCCGAAATATTTTTATAAATTCCACATTTCACCATCGATTCCAATAAGAAATGGCTACATTCAGGTCTTTGTATGCACTTATCGATTTCGCCCTCTCTTACATAAAGATTTAACATCAAGTTCATAAATATACATCTCCTGCGCACAGGTAGCCTTGCATGCTTTTGCTCTAAACTCTGTCTATTTGGAAAGTTTTATGCATTTTGTCATGGTTTTCATATTCAAAATATTTCCGTTTGCATTTCATTCTAAAAATATAAATTGTACCATTCTGAATGTTAGAATGTTTTCCTCCTTATCTGCAGTATTGATCTAAAGTTTTCTAAAAATAAAAAGGTTCAATAATTTTGAAATGTTCCAAGCAATTGAATCAACAGTATTCAGAAATTTAACTTTATAAAATACTAGCTGTACCCGTCCCGGCGTTGCTCGGGTAATGTAATTACCAATTTTTTAGTAGCCTTAACCCTTTGTTAATAGGCGTCGCTGTCATCCTTTTCCTCACCACGATACATTATTTTACCCATATAAATTTAATCCTTTCTGGCACATTTTGGCAAAATTTTTGACATAGGATTACTAATCGAATATCACTGCAATAGTAATCGATTTCCTTGAAAGCGAATATATCACATCCTCCACATGCTGAAATTCTTTGAAATCTTCATAGATTTTTTCCACAAATACACCACAAATTATATGATATTAACTAAGTGCTGGCCAAAAAAATTACGGCATTACTAAATGTGATTTTTTAATCGATTATCACTGCAATAGTAATCGATTTTCTTTAACCACTCAATCCCTCATAGAAAACAAACGCCCCAACACATCACGTGCATTAAGTCGAAAAACTGGTTTTTCTCCTATTTTCACTCGCTGTACCTTCGTCCGGAAATGAAGAACGAAATCTCCAAAATGAGATTTCTCACAAGAGTTTCCGAATCATAAAATAAATTATTAAAAAATAACTACAATTTGTAAATTAATTTTGGTTCTGGCTTTCGAAACTGTGATGTCTAGGGTCTCTGAGATAAAAATTTCGTAAAAATGTAACGATATTTACGTATCGATTCGACAATTTGGAAAAAAGGGTCACGGACAAAATCCCGATTTTTTCCGAAAAACGGGTGCGTACAGGCGATCGAAAAAAAATCACAATTAATCGATAAATTAAGACAGACAATTTTAATTGTGATTTCCGTATAGTGTCATCTTTCCCGTATAGGCTCGTCCGAAAAAAAAATTCTTGGACGGATACGTTAGGATTTACGGAGCTTTTACTCGTCCGGGAGCTCCAAATCGTGACTAAATATTTAATTACGGAAAATCTAATTAAAAAATCGAAAAAAGGGCTTCGAGGTGCATAATGAGACCTCGGGAGGCTTCTTCGTGTCGAATCTCAAGACTGTCCGACCTACCGTCTTTGCGCTGCGCCGCGAGCAGACAAAAACTCGGTCACACACACACAGACTTTGCCTTTTATATATAAAGACTAGCTGAATACCCGTGCTTCGCTACGGAGTACATTCAAATTAAATACAACGGTCAAAGTATGCAATTAATGCCAATATATATATATATATATATATATATATATATATATATATATATATATATATATATATATATATATGTCTATCTATCTATCTATATATATATATAAATATATATATATATATATATATATATATATATATATTTATATAAATATATATATATATATTTATATATATATATATATATATATATATATATATATATATATATATATATATATATATATATATATATATCGTAACGGATATTTTTATAGACAAAATAATGTAGAAGAAATATTCAAATTAAATCTAATAGAATATACTAAAGAATATAGTACAGTTAGTATAGTAGAATTTCGGGAACATTTCTTTTACTGTATTTTAATATTTTTTTGGATAATGTCCAATCGTCTGCCGCATAAGGAAGAAAAAAAAAATTTTGTCTTTTTCTTGCTATGCACGTGACGCAAAATTAGTTTAAAGTATCACAAAAAGAAAAGAAACCACGTGATCAGCATTCAATAAATTAAATTCTAAAAATTACAAAAACGGCTAAAGTTACAAAAACAGCTAAATTACAAAATTCTAAAGTTACAAAAACAGCTTAAAAATTTAATTAAAAATAATCTAAGAAGAAATTTTCCAAAATCTTTCTTAGTGCACCCCTACACAATAAGAAGAATCGCCATGCAAAATTTAGCCCTTTATGTCCAGCGGTTTGGTCTGTGCATTATCTGTCTGTCAGTCAGTCAGTTACGGAACTGTTTAATATATATAGATGTGAGACAGGCATTAAATTTTCCAACAGTAAAATATGTTAATACAACGCTCTGGAATTAATTCACTTCTGAATAGCTTTTGTTGCATAAATTAATACAGGAAAAACATTTATGCAATTATTTATAGATCATAGCTGGGGGTATTTTTATAATCTATAAATTTAAATTTTTGTTCTTTTTGTTCTGTGAATATAAATACTGGAAAAATTTCTTACCTGAAATTGTACTTTGCAAAGTACCAAATACATTTCAATAATAACGCAATCATCACAGGAAGTAACAGAGACTATTTATCATTATATTATTAGCAGCGAAATAGATATAATAAATCTCATTGCAATACTTACCTAATTCCTTCATATTTACTAAAATTAAGATTTTTTACTTCAAATACTCTGGGAATCATTCCGAGGGAAAAAATATATACTCTCGTTCTCTCTCTTTATGCGAATAGCTCGATCTATGAAAGTTTTACTGAACTACATGGGCCTGCGATCACAGAATACAAATTTTTAGTATTTGTGTAGAGCTTGTGAAAACACTGTTCCCTTTATTTTTAATATTCTGGACAGTTAAGTAAATTATTTTAACCTTAACATTGAGATAATACATATTTAAAATCGTTGTAATATGCTACAAATTTAATGAACTGCGATTTTAAAAAAACAGCAAATCTCAAAGTAATTTATATAGCTGTACAGTATAAAACACGAGTGTGAAAGTTTAGTTGCGATAAATGATTCTTTTAAAAATATTAATATTCTAAAGATAAAAAAAGATGAGTTGTATTAACTTTTTTTGTTTGAGACTTATCTAATAAATAATTTTTTGTAAACTTTATTTATATTCAAAATGAATTGGATTTTCTGTTCAGGAAAGACAAGGAGAACGGAGAATTTATTTTTGGGATGTTATTAATTAATTTTTTTTATAAAAACACTAAATGAAACTTTCTTCCCAATCGCACTTTTTTTGTTCTGTTTAACCCTAATAATCATGAATATCTTTTTAAAAATTAATATTAGATCTTATATCATAAAACGCTAATGGATTCCCTTTTTTCTTTTCGTTCTTCATTTTTCACTTTAAAAAAAATTGCTTGCTTATTCATTCTAGTGTACATAAGGCAAAAACAGCAATAATAACTATATTTTTAAGTGCTGAAACCCTCTATGTTTTCAAATCTTTCCACCCTTATCGGCAAAACTAAAAATGACAATCCGGGATCTAAATTATGAAAGCAGAGACAAAAAAAAATCCTCTATGTTTTGTAAAGAAATGCGTCTATTTTCGTATGCTAATATAATACTTTGCGTTTAATGTTATGCATAAATATGATGCAATAAACACTTAATGTGAGGTGACCATGTAATTTATTGCATACAAGCCATACTTGAGGGTACGCATAGAGTTAAGATCATGCTTTTTTTTTCTTTTTTTTTTTTTTTTTGGTCTTAACATTTTGAATGTGTATTGACTAGCAATGGCTGACTTCGGGCCTTAGTTTAGGGACATACGAAAGTTTCATCTAGAGAAAATGACGTCATCGGGATGTGTATTTGTAAAATCTACCAAAGCACCTTATTGTCTACTAGCGTCCCGTCCCGACTTTGTCCGGGTTGAACAAAATATTATACCATAAATTTCCAGTTCATAGCCAATAAATTGTAAATCTTTTTTTACCTTAATAATAACCTAAAGAATAACTTAAATTAATTTTATGTTAGTTAATAATTAAAATAAATTTTTTAAAAGAAAAAGGCGTGCCGGAGAACGGCTAGGTTCGAACCGCTAGCGTCAGAACAGAAGCCCACCGCGATAGCACCACGCTAAGGATCGTTGAAATCTTCGGAACAAAAAGCGGTAGAAGACAGTAGCGGAAACAATGGAGATTGTTAGGATTAAGCCCCAAACTTTATTTCTACTGATCAGATATACATAATATATAGCCTATGTCCATCTGGAATAATGTACCTTTCAAACTGTGAAAGAATTTTTCAAATAGGTGCAGTGGTTCTAGAGATTACCCTCCATGTACAAAATCGCTCTCTCTTTATATATAAGTATAGATTAAGAATATACGTCATGATCACTTTCATGAGGCGAAATTTTTGCATGTCCCGAGAATGAGACCCTTTATCAGGCCTTTGAATTGTAAACTGTACTTACGTTCTAAAACTTCTTTTAATTATTTTCAGATATAGTTTTAACAGTTTAAAAATAAAATAAGCTGTGTAAATTATGCCCAATAGAAACCATTTCATGTTTATTATGTAAATATTAAAAATTAATTCCGCTTACCTAATTAGTTTTTTATGCATTTAGGTTTAATATCCCTGATTCGAAAAAACTGGGAGATCTTAAAAATATGATAAAAGTAATGTTTTGGGGTGACCCCTCAGTTTCCCCTATCCATTATGTCATGGATCAACTATCTTTCGAATTTTCGAGTCAGCAATATTCAACCTACACGTGTAATCCTTAATTAGTGTGACTTTTTTTCCTCAAACAAACATGCATTTTTTCAGTGTTATCTTATTACTTTTAACTGTAACCACTTCAAAATGTGGATTGTTTGCTCGATTTCAAACACAACTAGGGGAAAAGGCAGAAATATGGACGAATGGTCACTTTACCTTCAAAAAGAAATATGTATTAATTATAGAGCAGATTTATCTAAAATGTGCTAATATGTACCTAACTGGAATTTATCTAAAAAAGTATATAAAACTTACTATATTTAGTTATATTTTTCAATTCCCTATTTAACATTTGTAGAATATTTTTGCCATCACTTATGTAAATAGTGACATGTTCTGCTGGTGTTCATTTCCTTAAAGTTTCATTGCTTTAACTCTTTCTTAAATTTCACGTTAAACTTCAGCCCTGAAATGCTGATCAATGAACATACAGAGAGTCCCCGACTTTACGTGTTCGTGCATTGATAAGGTAAAACTCCCGTATTACGGCAATGTCATGAAATGTTTCCTGTTCGATCAGATATAAGCAAGTGTTTCATATAAACTTAATTCGTCATTTTCCTTTCAAATAAAATATTACCTATCTCGATAATTATTACTTTAATGGACATAATTATACAGATTTTAACATGTTACATCACAAGAACTTTGTATTTTGTGATTGTTGCAAATGTAGAACTGTTTATACCAAAAGCCTGAGTGGATTTTTTTCCTTATCACCTTCTTTAACAGAGTCCACTTCTCTCTCCATTGTAATTCTCCTGCCCTTCTTCTTCCAAATTTAACACATCTTAACGTTTTCCACTCAGTCTTAACGTTTTCCACGCAGATGCAATAGACGATACAATTAAGTAGACTGAGCGGCGATTAAAACTGATACTTAAGTATTAAATGCAAATTGTTAGCTCAAAAACGTCCATGCGACTGGTTCTCCATTATAACTCTCTTCCCTTTCTTCCATCTGAGCTTAACGTTTTTCACTCAGAAACAAGACATGATACAATTAAGTAGACTGAGTAGCGATCAAAACTGATACTTAAGTATTAAAACACAAATTATTAGATTAAAATGTCCATATATCTTGTCCTCCATTGTAATCACCTCCTTTTCTCCTCCTTTTCTTACTTCAGACCTTAACGTTTTTCACTCAGATACAAGAGCAATGCAATTAAGAGGATTGAGTAGCGATCAGAACTGATTCTTAAGTACTAAAATCATTAGCTCAAAAAAGTCCATGCGAATTGTTCTGCATTGTAACTCTCCTCCTTTTCTTATTTCAGACCTTAACGGTTTTCACTCAGCTACAGGAGGCAATAGTATTAAGAGGATTGAGTAGCGATCAGAATTGATACTTAAGTACTAAAACACAAATTATTAGCTCAAAAAAGTCCATGCGAATTGTTCTGCATTGTAACTCGCCTCCTTTTCTTACTTCAGACCTTAACTTAACGTTTTTCACTCAGATACAAGAGGTAATACAATTAAGAGGATTGAATAGCGATCAGAACTGATACTTAAGTACTTAATCACAAATTATTAGCTCAAAAAAGTCCATGCGAATTGTTCTGCATTGTAATTCTCCTCCTTTTCTTACTTCCGAGCTTAGCTGGACGTTTTTCACTCAAACACAAAAGACATTACAATTAAATATACTTATTAGTGATTAAAACTTATACTTAATTATTAAAGAACAAATTATTAGCTCAATAAAGTCCATGCAACTGGTTCTCTGCTGTAATTCTCCTCCCCTTCTTTCTTCCAAACTTAGCTAGTCCCAATTTTAAGATAATTTCACTTAGGTTGAAGAGCCGATGAATTAAGTGGGCTGAGTAGAGATTAAAACTGATTCATAAGTATTAAAAAACAAACTATAAGATCAAAAAAGGGCCATGAGACGATCTCAATTGTAAATCTCGCCTTCCTTCTTCCGAGCTTAACTCGTCCCATTCTTAATGTTTTTCAACCAGATACAAGAGACTATAATATGAAGAAGACTGAGTAACTATTAAAACTGATACATAAATATTAAAAAACAGATTATTAGCTCAATAAAGGGCATGCAACTTGTTCTCCATTTTAATTCTCTTCCCCTTTTTTCAAGCTTAACTCGTCCCATGCTTGACGTTTTTCACTCAGATACAAGAGACGATAAAATTATGTAGACTGAGTAGCGATTATAACTGATACTCAAGTTCTAAAATAACAAATTATTAGTTCAAAAAAGAAACAATTTGCGACTTGTAACTTCTTTGCCACCACGAGGTTGCCATGTTACGCTTCTTGGGGCTTACCCTTTCTACAGACTCATCATATATTTTTGTTTGTATCTTCGAAAATTCTCAAGTCGGGGACTAACTGTAACCCTATCTTGTAAGAATGTTTTGCATTTGTCGATACACCTTTTAAAGCATGTTATTGCATTTTAAACCTTTTCTCTCAAAACAGCTTTGCAAACGCCTTTAACCTCAAACATGTCGTTTTGCAAACTCAATTTATATTTCTGTTAATCAGTTGTACAATTCTGACATAAAATATTGATACAAAATCAACACTGAATATAGAAACGAAATAAATACCTTTCTATCTTGAGGTGCATGATACTAGCTGAAGTTACAGTACGTATAAGTTCAAAATCAATCAAATCTATTTGCAAGTCAAATCATCACGCTAAGTCCTAAATCCCTAAAATTGAAATCAATAACTTTACGTACCATTGCACTTAAAATAATCTTAACAAATTATTTTAATTAGTATATTTTTAATAAAAAAATATTTATGTCAGCAGAAAGGTAAACTATTGTACAAATTACTGCTGTAAAGTTTTTGAATGTAGAAAATAAAAAATATATTAAAATCGAGGCTGAAAATTAACGAGCACAATACAATAACACTAATTAAGGGATACAAAACGGTAAGACTAATTGATGCAATACGTTTTGCCAATTACTCAAGCAAATCATTAGTGATGTTAATAAGGATAAAATCATCTCTTTGCCTAAAATTTGCATGCAATTCTTATGAATAAAAGAATTTGAACTGAAATCAAAAAAGTTCAGCTACTCCTAAATCTTCTGCTTGTATGTTACATTGTAAAATTCCTGGCTACAGCTATTTTTTAGAAATTAGATTATTTTCTTGAATTAAACATATTCCTGAAGGCAATTTTCTCATTTCTAAACGTTTTTATGTAATGTGCCTTTTATAGGGCTGAGAAAAGATGCACACATCGCAGTTGTGAACTTGTACATTGTAATACTCGAATTTGGAAAGATAAATATCTTTTTTATTACTCTTTCAAATTAAAATTTAGTAGAAAGAATATGGCGCAGAGTTTCTCATTTCCATGCTTCCATATTTAGATGTCTCATATATATTCGCTTGTTCTGAATATTAAATTTTCTATCACTACCTTTATACACTTGCTACAAAAATTTAAATTTTACTAACATTCGATTACAAAAAAAGTTACCTTTTAATTACTTTTATCGTTTGCTCTAATGAATCGTTCACGACCGTTCATAGTTCCAAAGATCTTTTGATAAATTTATTCCCGTTGTTTCCTGGAACAAACTGATTTTAATTTAATATATGTGTGCATGTAAATTATTCATTAATGGATAGCAGAATTCTGATATGTATAAAGTTAGTTATAAATATATCACTCCTTATGAAACAAGATTCAATCAATATTTTTAATTAGTCAGTGAACTTATAACTTAACGTTCTCGTCTTGAGTTGTTTGTTATTGTGACGTCTCTTTTGAAATTATTACGTCGTGATGACGTCACATTTGCAGGCTTAAGATATTTACATCAAAATAGTACCAAACCATATCAAAATATATTTTCTACTCCTCCAATAGAAAACTTGTTATATTTTATTACTATTACAATTATTATGACATTTAAATATTACTTTTAAATTTCATGTAAAAATTACTGTTTATTTACAGTTGTCAAAAGATATTTTCTTTTCTACAGAGGCCTTAAATACAAAGAAAAGTATTTTGGAAACTACAAGAGTTAGCATGAATTATTCTTAAGAAATTAATCTCTGGTATAAACAATGTAATCCAAAAGACCTTAGCTAAACTTGTGCAATCCAATAGTAGTAAATACGCGATATGTTTTTTTGTTTTGAAAATTTTATGTACCCCAAAAGAAAAACTTTCTATTTTCAAACAGCTCTTAGTTGCTAAATGTTGTCGCAAATATGTTGTCAAAGTAATATTTTGTGCTCTCTCTTGTCATGCAACTAAAAAAAAGAATTTTTTTAAAAAAAGGCAGAAAAGGCAGGCATTGTGTGTCACTGCATAATATGCTGAATGCAGATTTATAAGTGTAAATACACAGATCCTTTACCTTTATTTGTGGAAAATGACGCAAAGGATTGCTTTTTTTAATAACTGGAGTTCATTATGTATTTACCAGCTGTGTTTCGGGTGTTCTTTAATTATGAATCAATGCTATTAGCTGCACGTTTGCTTACAGATTGAATATTATCGAACAAAAAAGTAATTTTCGCATAAAACCAAAGCCAAAAGCTCTTAAATTTCAAAAGGATATAAAATTAATATATTTTTATAGGACAATTTTAGTAGCTGAAATTTAAAAATTGGAATTTCAACTTTAATTCATAGTTGCAATTCATATATTGAATTTAAATATATGTGTTTATTTTCTTATGTTCAATTACCAAAAAAAAAAATTCTTACCTCTGTTTCATGCAGGAGCAAACTCAGGTTTCAAAAATTTAAAAATCGCTATTTCAATTTTTATTTGTAGTCAATGATTTATTCATTGAAATTGTCAATTATATGTTTTAATTAGTTCCTTGGATAATACAGGAACAATTAAAACCGGAAATAATTTTGTAATGTTAAGTATGATACAGGTATATAGGTATGTTTTGAGTGTACGTGCAATTCTGCCTATGCAGATTTCAATAATTTTCAATTTAAAAATAGTAAATTTTCTGTTTTTAAAATTTTCAAAAATGAGCGCTAGATTTCTAAAGATGTCTTTAAATTAGAGACTTTTATTTGTACTTTGATTCTCTGTATTTAAAATGACATTTCCTTGTTATACCAGATGTTTTCGTCCCTCGTTTTGAAAAATTAGAATACAATTTGGAATACCTAAAAAAATTTCGTTAGTTAAATCACACTTGATGCAACTTATGAATGGATTAAATGCTCAATTATTTGAAAATTATCTACTCACAGTGAAAAAAAATTTTCACATTGAATAAAAGCGATTTTTTTTCACTGTGTTTTTTTTTCAGTGAAAAAAAATTGTGTCAATGAAAAATATCATTCCGTCAAAGAATATCCCCTAATTATTCAAACATACCATAGATGCAAAGTATGAAAAATACTTTCATTATATTAAAATCAGTGCAAAGTCTGAAAAGGCATTTTACATTAAAAAAATATGATTACTCAGTAAAATACCAATTTTGTTTCGCCAATGATTCAGTGAGCTCGAACCTTTATGAAAATTTTTGAGCTTAATTACATACAACTCCTGGTAATATTCTCTCCTGAAGCAAGCGAATAGCGCCCTTTTAACACCGAAGTTCATTTTTTTCTTATTTTATGGATACCAGTTTTGTTTTCTCTAATCTGAAAGTGCATTTTTAATGGGAAATATAATCTGCAAACGAAACTTTTTTTTAAAAATTGTGATTGTTTAAAACAAGTGTAAGCTGAGTAACAGAGAATCGGATGTCTCAAAGACGATAAAAAAAACGTAAAAAACGTGTAAAACAATTTGAATTAAATCTGACAACTTCATTCATTTGCAGTGGCAACTGATAATTTTATCCATTCTGATAACTTCAACTAACAAACATACAGAAATTTTAACCTTCATTTTAGATACTGAAATGCGATATTTATGGATCAAAATTTGAAATCTGCACTTTTACAGTAGTATAAATATTTTAAATATCTGTGATAAAGGACTGATTTAAACATATTTTTCATTTGTATATTAAAAATTTTTAAACAAAAGTGGTTGAAGTTGAAAACTTACCGGGTCCTAATGTAAATACTTCACTGTGAAATTTATCTGTATTTTTTATTGACATGCTAAAAGAATATAACGACAGAAATAAAAAAGAGAATATTTTCTAAAAAAATCATTTAGAACACCATGAATCACGTGTGGCCCATAGTTTGAATTCAGTTTTCAATGACCAAAAAATGCTTGGACCTTGAACGAGTTGAGTGGTTTATTAAGTCATGTAATTTTTTGGCATAAATTGAATTTTAAAACACGCTGAATATTTGCTCGTTAATCCAGTCTTATTATAATATTAAATATTCTCGTGTAAAAGTTTTTGCTTTTTTTTTTTTTAACTTAAATGTAAACAATAATAAGGGATTTCTATGCAGTGTTCAGATTCATGAAGTCTAGCGTTTAAAAAATAATTAACGTCTTTGTTTAAAGAAATGTAACTATTAAATAAAAAGCTTTTATAGAAAGTCAAAAAAAAAAAGAAAGAAATTGAAGTTGTATCCAGACATCCAAAACCACGTTCGCAAAAAAAAAAAATATTAGGTCTTTAAGACATTCAGATTCAAATACCATATTATTTCCTTGTTATCTTATGTAACAGTGTTTTTATCAGTGGTATGTATGTGTATATACCAGGTATTATAGATTTTTTGATATTACCTATTCATAATACAGTTGATAAAGTATACTTGTTCTAATACTAATGACCAAGTTTTAACTTATGTATTTTGATGTTCAGAATATTCTGTTTTGCTCTACTAATAGAGGTAATAAAAAAATTAGCAGAATTTACGATGTCTTTTTTCGAATGTTCTCTGAGTGTGTGTTAAAGGCAATTTAAAAGTTAGATTCGAATTAATTTTTTTTTATATTTGGCGGAGTTTTTTGTGCTTGGATGCGTGTTTACAGCAACTAAAACGTTCGTAGAGGTAGACCTGTGAATGATTTTTTTTTCATCTACATTTCTTAATAATTACAAGATAAAAAGAACTTTTTATATACCATATTTTTAAATTTTCTGTTGAATCATATAAACTTGACAATTCTATGTACTAATAAATACTTTTAAAAAAATTTTTTTGATGAATTATCCCATAAACTTGAAAGAAAATGAAGTTAATTGGAAGTTAACTTGTGTTAAACTTTTCGTTCCCGTTCTGGCCGATAGAGGGCTGCACCAGTCTACAAAACAAAATTAACTGAAAATAATAAAAGCATGGTAAAATCTGCATAAAGATGGCTAAAAGTATTTAAAAAATGCATTGTCATCGTGTTCTGAGCTATTCTAAAATTTTCAAATGTCTAGCTAGTCGGGAAGTTAAAAATCGATTGCAAGATTTGTACTGGACAAACACACAAACACACACACAAGCAAGAAAGCAAGTTAATAAAAACATGGAAAAAAGCGCTAATTTTTTACATGACACAAGTTAAGGTTGCCATTAGTGGCCGCATACGGCCAGCCCAGTGTTAACTTATGGAGAAAAAAAAATTTGATGATTGTCGACTTAGATTCAAACATTTTTATTTTAAATTGCACTCCGTCTATCAGCCGGAATTCCACCAAAATTGATAGAGGGACTAAGGACGACATGGAAAAGAGTTTCCTAGAAAAAAAAATTAGTTCCAAAAGTCTCCGATACGGGAAAATATGACGCTTTTGTTGTCGACGCACACGAGAATTTGCATAAAAGGCATGTAAAACATCAAAATATAAATTCACAACTATGTTGTCGACAGCAGCACCAGTATTTCGGGCTATAAAGATAATGAATGAATACCGAAAAAGTCGTAAGCAGACAAATGATTAACAAAGAAATTTCACTGCAACACCACTTTATGCAGCTAATTCACTTCTCCCTCCTTCAATGTGACCACAGTCCTGGTGCACGACACATTGCATCCTTAACACCACGTTCTCAACGTCCAAGCGTAACATGTCACCAGAAATGTTCATCAAAGTCCGGGATATGCTGTCCTCTATAGGGTCGCCAAGTTCGAAACTCCACCAAGATATACCTCAGACTTTAAATAACCCCACAGAAAGATGTTACATGGGTTAGGTGCGGGGAGCAAGGTGGCCAAGCAAGTGGATAAAAGCGACTGATGACCCTTTCTTCTGCAAAGCGAAGGCGCAACAGATTCCGCATTAGGGTGGGCCGAAAAAACTCTTTTTTTTTTCATTTTCGGAAACGGCTAGTTAAAAAAAGTTGTTACACTTATAGATAAGAAAAACCGTAGAAAAAATTTTGTGAAAAAAAAAATCTTCCGATCGCGCATTCCCTTTGAAATATTGAAAAAATAAGAAAATAAATTTTTTTCAGCAATTTTTTCAAAAGGTCTGATATAATGCATTTCAAATGCAATAGTTCGCAATGTATAGTAAAGGGGTGTTAAAAGACAGGGAAATATTTTTATATGTATGTTTAAAACATTTATTGTACAAACAACACATTCAAAAGTACCATTTTTTAAGGAAAAAAAACGTATTTTCATAAGATTGCTGCAAATACTGTTTTTACTGCACTTTTTACTTTCGACGCTCCTATTTTTCCACATTATTGAACTGAGACACATTGAAGGCAGCTTTTGAAGAAAATTGCAGCCTAACTGACCTTGACAACAGGGTGCTTCTTATGTAGCCATCTCTACCTTCAGTACCGCACACACTTTGGCTAGCCTCGGAGACAAGTTTGACCCAACGCTCCACAGCTTGGGTGTGACATGGAAATCTATTGAAGTCTGAAATGGTCTGCCAGTTTTGATCATTTCTTCTATTTCTTCGTCCGGTACATTTCTTAGCAAAGTTGGTGGAGTGGCATTACAAACATTCCACTTAATCCTGTCAACGTAATCGATCGCGTTGAAGTCAAGTGTTGGTACTCTAAAGTCTCTAATTGTTTTCCCCTTGCAAATTATCCGAGCTTTGAGAACTCGACGTAATCCCAGTTCTTTCACACGCTATCTTTCGTCCATAACCATAGCCACAATTAAATTTTCGGGGTGTGCAAAATATGAATTGTATATATATATATACTATATATATAAGTAGTAGGATTCAAAAGTTCCCGGACTGAGTCTATAACTTAAACAGTATTATCAATAAAATTGCTGAAACACATCCTCCTTCGAAATAAGACCCTTGCGCAATAACACACTTTTGCCATCGCTTGTAAGGTCATTGAAACATTTCTGGAATCCATTTTTAGCCATGTCCTTTCATTCAGCCTGCGATGCACTTTTAACTTCCTCTGCAGATTGAAGTCGACGACCCTGCAAGCGACTTGCCAGTTCAGGAAATAGGCTGAAGTCGCAGGGGACGAGATCAGAGAAATAAGGAGGATGTGGAAAAACAGTTGTTTTCGTTTCGGCAAGAAAGTCAGCGACGAGGAGGGATCGGTGTGCAGGAGCGTTGTCATGCAAAAGCACCCATGACTGCCCAGCCTACAATTTTGGTCTCTTCTTCCGGACCGACTTGCGCAAACAACGCAGGATGTCTACATAGAGTTCTCTGTTCACAGTGCGTCCTTCAGGGATAAATTCCAGATGCACAATGCCCAGGATACCGAAGAACACCTTTCCGATGTCTTCAGAGATGCGGGAAGGCTGCGGACGGCCAACGCATTCCTCGTTGGCACTTTCCCTGCCTTCTCTGAAACGTCGATGCCACTGAACAGCTTGCGTTCGCGATAATGTATCACTGCCGTATACATGCTTCAACATTTCGTAAGTCTCCGTAGCACTCTTTCCCAAGCGAATACAAAATTTGATATTAACTCTCTGCTCAACAAACGCCTTTTCTTTCAATCGCCGGTTACTAAATGCACCCACCTACAAAATACGACGCCGTGGTGAGCCACCGACCACGAGATTTGGGTCAAACCACTTTTAGAAGAGGGGGAGAACGTAGTAACGCAGAAATGTTATCGTAGTCGCTCTACTGCAAAAAATTTTTTAGTTATAGTCTCAGTCCGGAAACTTTTGAATCCTACCTCGTATATATATAAATGTATATATATATATATATACATTTAACACGATCGCTGCGTGAACATTTGCGAAAAATAATCGACCCTGTAATAGAACGAAACCCATATTTTTCACACCCCGAAATTTTAATTGTGGCTATGGTTATGGACGAAAGATAGCGTGTGAGAGAACTGGGATTACGTCGAGTTCTCTAAGCTAAGATAAATTACAAGGGGAAAACAGTAAGACACTTTAGAGTGTTTTACTGTTTAGAGTGTCTTACTCGATCGATTACGTTGACATGGAATGTTTGTAATGTCACTCCACCAACTTTACTAAGGAATGTACCGAAGAAATAGAAGAAATGATCAAAACTGGCAGACCATTTCAGACTTCAATAGATTTCCATGTCACACCCAAGCTGTGGAGCGTTGTGTCAAACTTGTCACCGAGGCTAGCCAAAGTGTGTGCGGTACTTAAGGTAGAGATGGCTACATAAGAAGCACCCTGTTGTCAAGGTCAGTTAGGCTGCAATTTTCTTCAAAAGCTGCCTTCAATGTGTCTCAGTTCAATAATGTGGAATAATAGGAGAGTCGAAAGTAAAAAGTGCAGTGAAAACAGTATTTGCAGCAATCTTATGAAAATACGTTTTTTTCTTAAAAAATGGTACTTTTGAATGTGTTGTTTGTACAATAAATGTCTTAAACATATATATAAAAATATTTCCCTGTCTTTTAACACCCCTTTACTATACATTGCGAACTATTGCATTTGAAATGCATTATATCAGAGCTTTTCAAAAAATTGCTGAAAAAAATTTATTTTCTTATTTTTTTCCAATATTTCAAAGTGAATGCGCGATCGGGAGATTTTTTTTTTTCACAAAATTTTTTTTACGGTTTTTCTTATCTATAAGTGTAACAACTTTTTTTTAACTAGCCGTTTCCGAAAATAAAATAAAAAGTTTTTTTCGGCCCACCCTATTCCGCATCCATCTTTATAGCCCAGAATACTGGCGCTGCTGTCTACTACGAAGTCATGAATTTGCATTTTGATGTTTTACTTGTCTTTTATGCAAATTCTCGGGTGTGCCGACGACAACAGCGCCATATCGTCCCCCTGTCGGCGACTTATGGAACTATTTTTTTTTTTTCTGGCGGAAATTCTTTCCCATGTTGTCCTTAGTCCCTCTTATCAATTTTGGTGGAATTCCGGCTGATTGACCATGCTACAGATAGCTCTAAGTAGTGTCAGTTTTTAAAAAAATCCTCCTGTGTGTATATATATATAATGTTTTTAAATTTGAATCATTCGGGGGGGAAATGTGGTATACTGTCTTTTAAATGCCAATAATTTCCTTTAAAAGATGAAATTTTTAAAATGAATTTTAAAAAAAATAGTAAAAATTTCTTCTTTAAATCCAGGTCGACAATCATTGGAAAAAATTTCATCATAGGTTAATATTGAGCTGAACGAATCCAATAGGACTAATACCCAGCAGCCTTAATGAAATTTTAATAGTCACTGTGATTTTAACAATAAAAAAATAATTTAAAAAAAAAAAAATCATTACAAACTGCAGATGAATAAAATATAAATAAACTTTTGAGAGTATTCCACAATTCATTATGACATTTGTTACGTACAAACATGGGAATTTCCTAGTTCGGAGATAAGCTGTAAACATTCAAGAAAACCATTCTTCAAGAAAGGAAGAAAGAAAGAAAACTCTAGTGTGTTCTGCGCGTGCGTACTCGAAATAAAGCAAAACACTTTAACCGGATTCCGATTTTCCGCCAGCGAAAAATCCAATAGAACTCGCCCTAGGCTACGATGTTCAAAAAGTAAGTTCGAAATGGAACAGTTAGAAACTGTTTTCGCTTTTCTCTTTTCACAGGCTGCGACTGCGTTTTCTTTCAGTCAAACAGGAAAACTTTTTTGCCTCAAGGAGATACAAACAAAATAAGCGGAAGATAAGAATTTTGTTGCTTGGCGCAAATCTCTATGGCGCAGAGAATTAAGCGCTTGGACCTTATATTTGAGTAGAATGATAAAAAGCGAAAAAACGTAGCTCTAATTTTGCTGTTTGCGAAATGTTTGTTGCCATTCGCTAGTTCTATAAAGGCGATAAGTCCAAATGGGGCAAATAAAGGAAAAGAACAGACAATTTTAAACGTTGCCAACTGTTTTAGATTACAATATCAAAACTTTTTCTTTGTTTATAGTAAAGATTCCCCGCAGTGTAAACAAATCTAAATAATAGGCTCATCCCTGATCGTTTGCGGCTGTTGAAAAGTTAAAACAAAAATATAAAGACTTCAAGTGACATAATGCTACTTAAAATTTTCCGATTCATCACCGCTAGATCTCTGTAAACGGAAAATGTACTTGGTATCTTGGTCTCAAGGCATGCGATAATTTAGTCGTGCGAAAATGACGTCCTCCAGTTGTATATTCTTAATCGACAATGCTCAATGGTAGTTTTTACAAATACATGTCATGATGATGACATTTTTGCATGGCGAAATTCTCGTCTGCCCCGAGATCAAGTCGGGTATAGATGCAGCGAACGGCGGTGAACGAAGCGTAACGAACAATTGGGCCAAATTTCAATGAACAAATTCGGTGTTCGGTTTCAAATTCGATTCTCCCCCCCCCCCCTCCCCTCCATTAACAAACTGAATGTTTGTGCAGCCGTTCCTTCATTTTCTCCTAGTGAATCGTTGTGGTGCTTTATTTTTCTAGCTTTATTGAATTACGATAACGAACAATATAAATAACGATATGATACGATAACGAAATTAAGATTCCTACTCAAAATAAAATTTCCAAGCAAAAAGTAAAAAGATTCCAAGCTAAACTGTAGGCTCTGTACACATACAGAAAACGACGGCAAACGAAAAGTGACGAACTTCCTTTGATGTACCGCTTAGTGAGCGAACTTTAGCAAAGGCAAACAAATGCGTTCGGTTGTGTTCGTTGCTAAGTACAGTGGTACCTCGACTTACGAGTTTTTCGAGATACGAGCATTCTCTCCGCAGATTTTTTGCTTCGAGTTACGAGCAAATATTTCAGTTGCGAGCAAGCTTCAGATACCCCAACATTAGTTTACGCAGCGAACGCCATTTTAAGTGCTCTTCAAATGAGAACACGAGAAGCATATAATATTTACAACCTTTATGTACAATTACTAGCTTTATATACCCGGCGTTGCACGGGTGAACCCTTAATAAAGCTTACTTGTATGTTATGTATATTTGTATTTTATGCCAATCGAAACCCCTCTCCACTGGTCAGTATCTCATCAGCATATTATAATAACCCCCCCCCCCATGCTAATGTCAGCATTAAAATGTTTCTTTCAATTTTGATAACCCACTGGATCCCGGCCCTTCGAGGAGTTTGAGGGCTTCCCCGTAAACCCTTGTGAAAATCATAAACAAAGAATTACCTGACGTTGCCCAGGATAATAAAAATGAATGGAGTTAACCTGAGCTCTAGATGTATGCGTACTAACAACCGAAGTATATACAATTCACACACACCTTTCCACACTTCATTAAATTAAGGTTGATCTCTCTCTTTTCCCCTACCACCAATTGGGTGTTCAAAATAGTGGTATATAGGAAATATAAATTATTGGATTGTTTCTAGCAATTTTTTCAAAATCTAAAGCGAATGTCGAAAAATCGTGACATTGATCGTGTTTGTTACATTTAATTGTGTTTCTTACATTTTAAATCAAGAATCTTATGGATATCTGTTTCCTTCTTTGAGATATGACGGAATATGTAAAAAACACATTTAGCCCCCCTAACCCCCTTGGGGGCCGAATTTTGAAAAATCCTTAAATTGGTTTTTAGGTATTCATGTTCCTTACATTTTAAAGCAAGAATCTTATGGATATCTGTTTCTTTCTTTGAGATATGAAGGAATACGTGAAAAACACGTTAAGCCCCCCCCCCCCCTTCCCTGTCCCCTGGGACCAAATTTTAAAAAATCCTGAAATTGGATGTAAGGTATTCGTGTTCCTTACATTTTAAAGTAAGAATCTTATGCACATCAATTTCCTTCTTTCACATACGAAAGAATATGTAAATCACACGTTTTGCCACCCTCCCCCCCCTTGGGGGTCGATTTTTGAAAAATCGCTTCTTAAATGACGCCTTCAGCACAAAAGTAATAAGCTCTTAAAATTTGATATATGTATCTCCAATAGTTTTTGCTTGGCGTTGATTCCTTTATATATATAGATTAAACACGTGAGAAAACGTTTAATCCCCCCCCTTTCCCCCTTGGGGGCAGAATTTTGAAAAATCCTGAAATTGGTTTTTAGGTATTCATGTTTCTTACATTTTAAAGCAAGAATCTTATGGATATCAATTTTCTTCTTTAAGATATGAAGGAATATGTAAAAAACACGTTTTGCCCCCCTCCCCCCCTTGGGGGGGGGCGAATTTTGAAAAATCGCTTCTTAAATGACGCCTTCAGCACAAAAGTAATAAGCTCGTAAGATTTGATATCTGTATCTCCTTTAGTTTTTGCTGGATGTTGATTCCTTTATATATATAGATAAAGTACGTTTAGCCCCCCTCCCCCCCTTGGGGGCCGAATTTTGAAAAATCATGAAATAAGTTTTTAGGTATTCATGTTCCCTATATTTTGAAGCAAGAATCTTATGGATAACAGTTTTCTTCTTTGAGATACGAAAGAATATGTAAAATCAGGTTTTTGCCACACTCCCCCCCTTGGGGGGGGCGGTTTTTGAAAAATCGCTTCTTAAATGACGCCTTCAGCACAAAAGTAATAAGCTCTTAAAATTTTATATTTGTATCTCCAATAGTTTTTGCTGGGCGTAGATTTATTTATATATATAGATAAAACACGTAAGAACACGTTTAGTCCCCCCTCTCCCCCTTGGGGGCCGAATTTTGAAAAATCCTGAAATTGGTTTTTAGGTATTCATGTTTCTTAAAATTTAAAGCAAGAATCTTATGGATATCAATTTTCTTCTTTGAGATATGAAGGAATATGTCAAAACACGTTTTGCCCGTAAGAACACGTTTACCCCCCCCCCCCCCTCCCCCTTGGGGGCCGAATTTTGAAAAATCCTGAAATTGGTTTTTACGTATTCATGTTTCTTATATTTTAAAGCAAGAATCTTATGGATATCTGTTTTCTTCTTCGAGATATGAAGGAAAATGTGATAAAACACGTAAAAACACGTTTTTCCCCCCTCCTCCTTTTGGGGGCCTAATTTTGAAAAATCCTGAAATTGGATTTTAGGTATTCATGTTACTTACATTTTAAAGCAATAATGTTATAGATATCAATATCCTTCTTTGAGATATGAAGGAATATGTAAAAAAACACGTTTTGCCCCCCTCCCCCCCCCTTGGGGGGCGAATTTTGAAAAATCGCTTCTTAAATGACGCCTTCAGCACAAAAGTAATAAGCTCCTAAAATTTGATATCTGTATCTCCAATAGTTTTTGCTGGGCGTTGATACGTGTATGTATATATATATATAAGTCAGGACTTCTTCCTTTATAGATATAGATTATACAATTGCTACATGTTATTCTCAAAACTACTATCCAGTCTTAAACCGAGAGATTAACACTCAACAATTATCACCCGGGGAAGCTTGCTCTGTCCACACTTGAGTAGCCCTCCGAAACCGAACAGAGCCAGGCGATGGCCGAATGGCTAGGGCGCTGGCATTCGGTTCAGATCCTGTGGGTTCGAGTCCCACTGGTGGCATGGACGTTTGTAGCCGTTCGGAATCGGCTTTAAACTGTAGTTCCCGGTCTAATTAGCCCTACTGTAGCAAAAAGTTGACCGTAGCGCTCCAAATTAAACCAAACCAAACCGAAACTGAACAGCGTCCAACCTCTCTCGCAGAGAGATATCTTCAATTCATAAATTCCCTCCCCCACACTGGAACTCCCCATGGGGTCCAGGAGATAGAATAACCTTGGTCCTAGGATCACAAGCCCTCCCCCTTCTACGAATTCTCAGAAATTGATATTCGGACATTACAGCCACATTGAAAGACGCAACAATCGCCCAGCTTCCGTCTCTCATTAGTTCACTTGAAGAGGCTAGCTCGTAACAAAAGCATCAGATTTGTGCTTGCAGTTATTTTGCAAAACTTTTCTAACCATGGGTCTGAAGAAAGTCAGTTGAAGAACACTGCTGAGAAGAAGAAGCGGATGATGTGCATTGAGTTGAAAAAAGAAATTATCAAAAAACATGACCAAGGTGTGCATGTATGCTTAAAGACTCTAGGATTTTCCGAATGATAAACGAACAACGGCTTAATATTCCAGTCACCGTCGCGTTGGCGCACAGTGCGAGGGTTTACCTATCCTTCATGGGTTAGTACTCTGAAATCCTATTCTCCTCTACCGTAAGGTAAATGTTATACATTGCACTTAATAAAACAAGTTTATCGAGTACAATCTATTGCATTGCGTTTTTATACAATGTTCGTCATTTATAAGCACATTTATCTTATTTAAAAACATGTAACAACAAATTACGGTGTTTTGGGGGAGCCCGGAACGAATTAATGGGATTTCTATTCATTTCAATGGGGAAAATTGATTCGAGATACAAGTAATTCGAGTTACGAGCTCCGTCATGGAACGAATTAAACTCGTAAGTCGAGATACCACTGTATACATTTTTGGCGAACAACTTCGTTCGTTACTTTTCGTTTCCCTTCGTTCACTGTATGCATACGGGCCTTAAAACTGAGAAATAAATCGATTACGAAACAAGGAAAATATATGTTAGGCCATGTTCACGTTTCTTCCGGAGCGGAATGTAGCGTTGCGTCGGCGATAAAGATTTCAACCAATCACAGAGCTCAACGCAATGACGTCATACGTTGAAGCTGACTCAATGGACTGACTGTCGCGAGGAGAGAGATGAAGAACCTGGACAAATTTTACAAATTTAATTCTTTTAACTTATTTTAAAATGGCTGTGGGGTTAATTTTTTCCTTAGCGTAATCCCAAAATCCTGCTCAACTTATGACTTGTTAAATAATTACAATTAATTTATATCCAAGAGTCTTATTCCTAATATTAAACTACTTCAATTCAATCCATGCCAAGTTCATCATCTCACACCCCGCGACTCGCGACCAGCAACGTCCAAAGCTAATCCCTCTCTATGCTAAAACTCTTTTGTCTCAAACCTTCTAATGCCATTGCGCATGCACTCATGACGCTTGCACCGAAGATGAGGAATGGGCGGGGCAAAATTTGATACTATTTATAGATTATCCCTTTGTTTCTTCAAAACGGGGAATCCCCTCCGTAGGATTGAGAATCGGCGCTTGCTCGCTCCACGCGAATATTAAAGTAGTGGCGTTTAACGCCACGAATTTAAACTACCCTGAAGCCCCCTGTAAATTATTTTAACTATTTTTCTCTCTCAAATTAATCCTTAACACACACACACACACATATATATATATATATATATAAATGTAATAAATCCGGGGTAACTCGAGAAAGTTCCGATTTAATTCGTAGTCTTGGAACCGGGGTAGGCGATGGTCCCTCAAATAGGGAGATTCAAAATTACTGAGAGGAGTAGTCGTGACAATTTCAGTAAGAAGAGTGGCTGGCATATTGATGCAGGCACGCTGGAGAGAAAAGGACACTTCCAGAAGGACGGAGTACTCAGCTTCACTTCAAAAGGTTTTTATTTCAAGGTAGTTTCTCGCTGGACATCCGACATCACTTTCGTCGGGTGCTTTACTGTGGGCTTCAGACACTGAGGGCTGTATTTCTCATGAGTGCATCGTCTTACATAGGCACTACTTTGGTTACCAGAAATACAAAACTGACTTTCGTTAGTAAATATTATCTTGTCTTAGTCTTTAGTAGTCCATAATGAATGATCCCTTGCCCACGCCAATCTCCTCTTGCGTTGAAAATCGGTCAGTAATGGTTTTGGGCGAGCTTTGCAGCCTCGTAATCCAATTTCCAGCAGTCTTCCTTTCAAAGTTCTTGGGCACACATTCACATTCGATGTCAAAGTCCATTGTTTCAAAATTTGGGATGAATTGAGCTTTCTGTTCGAAAGTGAAATCCTGTCTTCGCGTAAAGTTGTTTTTCTCTGTCTTCCAGATCGCTCCCTGTCCGCCATAGAATTTGTTTCAGAATATCTTTTCAACGTTCTCACAACAGTAGAAAGACCACATGGTACTTCAGCAGCAATTTGGCGCGCATAGAATAACCTTCTTCCTTCAAAAGTATTATTTTGTACCTTTTATTATCAGGCAGAAATGAAAATTTACCCATAACTCCAATATTTTCCCCCACACACACTTCAAACTGCATCACACAACTGCTTTCAATACACTAAAACATGCTATACATTCTGCTTTCAACTCTTTATCACTACTGCTCTCTGACTGGTTGAGTAACAGAGCATTTCATTAGTTGAAAAAACAGTCACTCATTTTTACAGTGACCTTGTGCTTGTCTTATCGCGGTTCTTTCAAAATATCGATAAAACTATTTACTTTACATGAATTATACAAACAGATTTGAAATCAGCATGAAATAATTACAAGATAAAAAGACTTTTTATGTACCATGTTTTTAAATTTTCTGTTGAATCATATAAACTTGACAATTCTATGTATTAATAAATACTTTTTTAAAATTTTTTTGATGAATTATCCCATCAAATTGAAAGAAAATGAAGTTAATTGGAAGTTAACTTGCATTTGACTTGTTTGACTTGTTGCATTTGACTAGTTTCCCTTTCCGGCAAATAGATGGCTGCACCAGTCTAAAAAACAAAATTAACTGAAAATAACTAAAAATTAATTTAATTCTGCTTAAAGATGGCTAAAAGCATTAAAAAAATGCATTGTCATCGTGTTCAGAGCTATTGTAAAAGTTTCAAATGTCTAGCTAGTCGGGAAGTTAAGTAAAAATCGACTGCAAGATTTGTACTAGACAAACACACACACAAACAAACACACAAGAAAGCAAGTTAATAAAAACATGGTAAAAATACATTAGAGTCAACGACAATACATAAGATAGTACGATAATTTCATAACGAAAAATTAAGTCAAACACAAAAATTAGGCAAAAAAATGAGTGTGTTCAGGACTTTTTGCCACCACTGTATATATAATGTATATATAATTCGTGCAAAGTTCAAAAATTCTTCATAAAAGGATTAATGCTAGGAAAATTTTTTTGTTTGCGCCAATAGGATCACAGGGACATTGCATTTTTTTCCATGTAAAAAAAAATGTTTCCAGGAGTAACCGAAAGAGGGCGCTCACACGTCATACTGAGACATTTTATGCAAATCAGGCAAACTCAAGCAGAAAATCAAACAGATCACAGTAACATGAAACTGTGCATTCATTTTAAAGTAACCGATGTTCAACATTACCACCAGCACAAGGTAATAGGCAAGTGAGGCACGTCACTACGCCCATTATAGGAGTGTGTAGCATGTCGCCATCGATGGCAGCGACAGGCCCTGATTTTCCATTAGGCTCAGTAGGCCCCCCGAATGTTAGGGGCCCCCCAAAATTTTTATTTTAAAAGAAAAAATTCCCAATTCAATTTTTTTTTTATTTTACCTTTTCTTAAAACGATTTTTTTTTAAATTTCCTTTCAAATTTGATTGATTGGTTCATCATATCTACAGTTATATGTATAGTTTATCATATATATGTTATAGTGTATATAAGAGATTAATAAGTTTTTCTGGTTGCATTGTATTGGTGTTATAATGGTGAAGTTAATATGTTCTATTGCTTTTTGTTATATGATAATGTTCTAGGCTTCTACGCTTCAAATAGCCAATTCTTGGTAAAATGGTACTTTCACATTATTTTTTTTGTGTGTCAATTTTGGAAATTTTATGCCCACATCAGTGTTAGGGGGCCCCCTTCTCAATTTGTGCCTATAGTCCAGAATTTTCTAAATCGGGCCCTGGGCAGCGAATGTCTGTCGAATGGCATTTTTCAGTTCCACCAAAGTGATTGGGGAGCTCCGGTACAAACGAGACTTTAAGTATCCCCACAACCAAAAATCTGCCGGTATCAAGTCTGGTGATCGTGAGGGCCACTGAACCTTACAACCGCAACTTATCACTCGGTCTTCAGTGAAAGATTCCAACAGGAACGTCTTGACATGACATCCGTTATTCGAAGTCGGCTTCGAATGACGGATCCATTTCCAGCCAGGTGTTTTATTGATAGCTTCATTTGCATAAAGCGTCTCAGTATGACGTGTGAGCGCCCTCTTTCGGTTACTTCTAGAAACATTTTGTTTTTACATGGGAAAAAAATCCAATGTCCCTGTGATCCTATTGGCACAAACGGAAAAATTTTCCTAGCATTACTCCTTTTATTAAGAATTTTTGAATTTTGCACGAATTTATGACGCACCCGATATATGACCCCCTTGATGGCCGTTCTTACAAAGGGGGTATGAAATTTCCCGTTCTAAAGAGAGAATCGGAAAAATGGGCCCCGTAAGCTAAAAGTTAATTACTTTGGCACCAGGCATAAATTTATCAGAAAATTCACTAGACGTAGCTTTTGCTTCCTCTCTTTTTTTCTTTGAAGTTCCCCGGCTCGTCACAAATTCATTCTCTTAAATCACGGGAGAAAAGGATGAACATTCTAGACTTTTATAAACCAGCACGTTCTCGTAACAAATGGGGGGAAACCAGTAAAAGTCAGCGTGAGATATCGCTCGTGAGACTTGAAATGTCACAGACGTGGATTTCAGAAAAATCTTTTTGCTAAGTTTCCCGGCGTCATTTATTCAGCGGTTTTGGCATCATGATTGAAAACGAGTAACTGATGCTGGCTGCGAAGAATGTTGTTGTTGTTTTTAATTCCTCACGCTTCCAATAATTAATTTCAATAAACTAATCTCCTCGTTTGGGTAATGATTATAGAGTAAAGAATCCTGTGTGTTCGCTAAAGCGCGTGAAGCGTCTTTAATTGTAGGTGAATAATAATTATAATAATAATAATAATAACGCTTCTCTGACTCCAATATATATATTATTTATTATATATTAGATGTTGCTTATATAACTAAATAAATAATCTACTTTTTGACATCGAATACATCTAACTGGCACAACCAAAACATTGATTCTTCTTTTTTTTTATCACTTATGTTGCCACACATGTTCAACTTATTTAATTAAAATCTTGATGACCAAACGATAAATTGATGTGGAATAAATTGATGAGGATTTAATTGTCGTCTGCCGAAGCGACACTACACACCCCCTTCCCAGTAACAGCGATTACGGAAGATAATCTTTTAAGTGACTGGGAAACTTCACAAGTCGGCCAGTTCTGGTAGTCTTTGAATTTTCTTCGGCAGCCTTAAGCTCAGGTGTTTCGTCAAGTTTTGTTTTCTTGGAATGTGGTTCATGGTAGGGGATATCCGATTCTTTCATTAGAAAACATGGTTTTACTCTGTCGATCGAAACTCTTCTTACTTTTCCCTGGATTTCAATATCGAAATACTTATCCTTTCTTGCCTTTACAGGATAGGGTCCAAAATAGACAGGCTGTAGTGAAGAATTGTTGATGTTGTTGTATAGGAATACGTGAGAACAATTGGAAAGTTGTTTAGAAACAAAAACTTTTCTATTTACGTGGGTTGTGGTAGGACTTGGCTTAATTTCTCTTATTATTTTCTGAAGGTTTTGAGAAAATTCCGACTGTTTCATGAGAGGTGCTGTTGAAAAGAATTCTCCAGGTAATGCTAAGGCTGTTCCGTATACAAGTTCTGCTGATGAGCAACCCAAATCTTCTTTGATGGCAGATCTTATGCCTAAAAGAACAAAAGGAAATGCTGATAGCCATGACTTTGATTCCAGCAGGTGGCATTTTAGGCTTGCTTTCAAAGTTCTGTGCTGTCTTTCGATCAAACAATTCGCCTGCGGATGATACGCAGTCGTAGTATTCGTATGAAAACCGAGATATTTTCCCAAGGCTTGAAAAAGTTGACTATCAAATTGTCGACCTTGGTCGGATGTTATGCGATTCGGTATTCCGAAGCGTGAAAACCAGGTATGAACCATAGCTTTAGCGATTGATTCTGCTGATTGATCTTCCAACGGCACCGCCTCAATCCATCGAGTATAACGATCGATTATAGTTAGGAGATATTTGAATCCTTTGCAAATAGGTAACGGTCCAACCAAATCTATGTTTAAATGTTGGAATCTATGTGGGGGTATTTTGAATTCTCCCAGAGCTGACTGTGTATGTCTGTGGATTTTGCAACGTTGGCATGATATACATGCTCTAGTCCACATTTGACAGTCTTTTTTCATGTTGGGCCATATAAAACGTTTCGTAATCAATTTTATTGTGGATCTTATTCCGGGATGAGATAAGTTATGGATTGATGAAAATATTTTCTGCCGAAATTTTGCAGGTATGTATGGGCGATTATAATTTGTAGAAGTATCGCAGTAGATTTTCTTGTCGCTGTCCGGCATAGGAATTTGTAAGATTCTTAAGTTTGGGTTGTTTCTCAGTATTTCCAAATCTTCATCTTCTTGAACGTTTGCTATAGTTTGTAAGTCAATTGAAGATGGTACAGAAATGGTGTCTATACGAGAGAGTGTGTCAGCAACGGTATTTTCATCCCCTTGAATGAACTGGATATTAGTTGAGAACTGGCCAATGTATGACAGTTGCCTAGCCTGCCGTGGCGAGGCTTTTTCCAAATCTTGTTGGAAGGCAAATGTTATTGGCTTGTGATCCGTATATATTGTAAAAGATCGACCTTCTAAGACGTATTTGAAATGTTTCACTGCTGTGTAGATGGCTAATAGCTCTCTGTCATAGGCACTATATTTTCTCTGTGTTGGCGTGAGAGATCGAGAAAAGAAACTCAAGGGTTGTTTTTCATTATTCACGATCTGATGTAAAACAGCTCCAATAGCAGTATCGGAGGCATCTGTCGTTAATGATATTTCAGCCTTTTCGGATGGGTGAGTTAAAGTCGTGGCATGACTAAGTGCATCTTTTAAAGCTCGGAAAGCGTTTCTTGTTTCTTCCGTCCAAGTTACTTCTTTTCTGCAGTTCTTTTTGATACCACTGAGCAATGCTGTTAAAGGTTGTTGCAATTTTGCACAATTGGGTATAAATCGGTGATAAAAATTCACCATACCTAAAAAGCGTCTTAAACTAATGAATGTCATAGGTTCTGGAAAGTTATTGATTGTATCAAATTTCGTTGAAAGAGGTTTAAGCCCTTCAGCTGACACTTCGTACCCAAGAAATGCAAGTTTAGTTTGACCGAATTTACATTTTGCCGCATTAATGCATAGACCATATTCGTTTAGTCTTTCGAGGACTGCTCGTACATGTTGCTGATGAGTTTCTTCATCAGGAGAGGCTATTAGAATGTCATCCAAGTAGCAAAATACAAAATCTAGTCCATACAGCACCGAGTTCATGAAACGTTGGAACGTTTGGGCCGCATTGCGTAGGCCGAACGTCATGAAGGGGAACTCGAATAAACCGAAAGGCGTGAGAATTGCTGTTTTCGGTATATCTTGCTCGCGAACCGGTATTTGTTGGTACGCTCTAATGAGATCAATGGAAGAGAAAATTGTTGTTCCCGCTAAAACATAACTGCAATCCGTTAAAAATGGAAGAGGGTATCTATCAGGGATCGTAACATTGTTTAATGCTCGATAGTCCCCACAAGGTCTCCAATCTCCAGATTTCTTCATAGCCAGATGTAGTGGGCTCGACCAATTACTTTTAGACGGTCTGCATAAACCCATTTGAAGCATAAATTCAAACTCCTTTCTGGCTGCTTTGAGTTTTTCTGCCGATAACCTCCTAGCCTTAGCGAAAACGGGTGGACCTCTGGTTTCTATGTAATGTTCGATGTTATGATTTTTGACCTTATTGTTAACTACATTCAGTTTTAGCAAATCCGGAAAATCGTTAATAATATTTTTATATGGATCATGTACGGCATTTAGAATAGGAATATTATTATTATTTTGAAAACAAGGAGTTCCTTTACTTACTAACAATGTAGTGTCATCAATCAATTTGCGATTTTTGGAATCTACCAAAAGGTTAAAATTTGCAAGAAAATCTATACCTATTATCGGTCTGTTCACATCCGCAATTACAAAGGGCCAAATGAACAATCGTCTGAGTCCAAGATCAAGCTTGAGTAACTTTTGGCCATATGTTTTAATTTTCGTGCCATTTGCAGCAAATAGTTCTAATTTCGAGACAACTCTTTTATCTGCAGGTAATGGAGGAATAACGGACAGTTCTGCCCCGGTATCTATTAAAAACTGGGTGGCCGATTCTTTGTCGCTGATGAAAAGACGACTCAGCTCTACCCCTTGTCTCCCTGTCGTCAATGAGAGACGGGGGGCTAGTTTTCCGGGTTGTTTGTCTGCGATCCAGATGAGAAGTTACACGGTTGTTTACACTTAAATGACTTGTCGCCGAATTTTTCGTGATAGTAACATATATTACTGGACCTGTTACCACTGAAACTCCTACCTCTTGATTTGGTTCGGTAACGATAATGCGAACGACTGTGCCATTGTCTGGATAAAATAGAAACTTGTAAACTAAGTTCATTCATCTGTTTTTGTAAGCTTTCAATCAGCCCCGAGTTTACGGTAATGGACGAAGTAGCAGCTATTTGGGGGGTAATAGGATTTAATTCCCAAATCTTATCAGCCATCGTCGCCACTTTTGACAAATCTTCGCCACTAACAGATATAATGCTGCGCATATTAACAGGTAGACGCTGGAGCCACAATGTTTTTAGGAAAGTATCTGTAACTTTGTCACCTGCCAAATTACGCATTTCACACAGTAACTGAGATGGTTTTTTATCTCCCAGTTCTAACTCACTCAGTAATTTTTGAGTTTTTTGAGTCTCCGAGTCTGCATATAATGAAATTAATCTGTCCTTGATGGCTTGATATTTGCGATCTTGTGGCGGACTTAGTAGCATGTCAGATACGTGTGACAAAATCTCAGGTTCTATGGAACTTATCACATAATCATATTTTGTTTGGTCTTTAGTTATTTTTGCATTTCTAAATTGTGCTTCTAGCTGAAGGAACCATATCTTCGGATCTGGTTTCCAAAAATAAGGAACTTTGACGCTTATCTTGGCGACAGCCGCAGTTGTAGCACTAGGGTCATTTTCATTGCTTGCATCTTCGTCAGCCATAGTAGGATTCTATCACGTCCGGGTCCACCAATGAAGCGTCTTTAATTGTAGGTGAATAATAATTATAATAATAATAATAATAACGCTTCTCTGACTCCAATATATATATTATTTATTATATATTAGATGTTGCTTATATAACTAAATAATTAATCTACTTTTTGACATCGAATACATCTAACTGGCACAACCAAAACATTGATTCTTCTTTTTTTTTATCACTTATGTTGCCACACATGTTCAACTTATTTAATTAAAATCTTGATGACCAAACGATAAATTGATGTGGAATAAATTGATGAGGATTTAATTGTCGTCTGCCGAAGCGACACTACAGCGCGTTTAAAGCTGAAAGTAGAATTTAAAGGGGGTTGACATTAAAGTACAGACGCAATGAAATAAAGACAGGGCAATATTTTATGAAAACAAAAGAACGGTTTGACAAGGAACATCTTTTTACGGAGGTTTTCCCCCATCGAAATCGTTGCGGGTAGAAGATGAGCCACGCAAAGCCTCGCGGTCTGTCATTGTCACAGCTGGGAGAGTTGAGTTGCATGAAAAGGAGGATTGTTTGTTTCGAAACCTATTTCCAAGGCTCTGGATGCGATGGAGACGGACATACGTGGCGTCTTCGCTGCGAAGAAGAAAACTGTCCACTATGCAAATGACGGACGATGGCGAGTGTTATGCGCAGGTGCAGCGGGTTGAGAAATGAATAAAAAGAACCTGATTTTCTCCCGCGCTCACACGGATCCTGATCCTTGAATGTATTGTTTCCTCACTAACCAATCACTTTCTTTCCTCCTTCTCCTACCTGCCAATAGAAATCGAGCTTACAGGCAGCCAAAGTCTTCATCTACTCAAGTACTGATCGAACTGGAAGCTGCTTCACTTTGGTGAAGCATTCTGAAGGATCCTGGAGCCGACCAATCAGCTCATTCCATTTTTCACATCGAAGGCGTTAGAAGGCGTGGCGTTAGAAGGCGTGGCGTAGGAAACGCAGTTCATCACATTTTTCCTATGGTCCTGTGGTTTCACGCGCTCATTTTTATCTCACTTCTCTCATATTTCAAATGCGTTGGTCAGTCATTTCCCAGCCGCACTTGTAGTGTGAACGTTTTTCTCCATTGTAGGTATTGTATTTAATTTGTTAAGTTAAGTGATTTAAATGTTGCAAGGTTATTTAAGGTTGTTAAGTTCTGAACCTCGTGTCTATTTATTCACAGCCAAGCACCTATTTCAGTTCTCCAGGTAGATATCTTCCTTTAATGGAATCAGATGGCGCGTGGCAATAGAGAGCCTAAAAATCAGTAGGTACGCAAATTCCCCCTTGTGGGCCACACATATTGGCAATTTTGCCCACGAGGGCGTTTCCCGTGCATTTTGTCATATTTAGAATCTCTAAATCTGGTTCTGTAATTTGTGACAGGCGAGGTTCTTTCGGTCGTGATCTGAAGAACTGCACTTTGTCAGCCGTCAGTATGGATTTGGGAAAATACCTCATTTGGAATCATACTTATCGACTATGCCTTGCTGTAGAGCCCATAGCAACGGCGAAACCGATAAAGTCCAAGGCTGCTACGTACGTTGGATGTGTAATATTTTTATAACATTGGACCCTTCCGCTTGCGCACTTTCCATGCATTTTGACATCTTCTCACCTCAGTATGACGCCTGTCAAATACTGATGCCATGGCCGCTCGATATCAGTACGTAATGGGGACAAGACTTTTTTTTTTATTTAAAGCTCTGAGGGCCTATTCACATAGAATTCGTCAGCGACAACGTTACTTGTATTGACAAACCAATCGCAGACCTGAATAATTTCGTGAACAGGAATTCTATGTGAACAGGTCCTAAGGGCCTGTTCACATAATAGAATCCGTTAGCGTGAGCGTTACACGCATTGAAATATATTTAACCAATTACAAACCTCCAAACGATTAGCCACGAAATTATTAAAGTCTGTGATTGGTTAAAAATGTGTCAATGCAAGTAACGCTGACGCAGTGGATTCTATGTGAAGAGGACTTTATTCAGTTATTCATAATTATTTGACTTGTTTATTTCCAAAACACATAAAAAGCCTTCTTTCAATAAGGCATACGATTATAAATAAGCTTCCAGAAATAAGCTCGCAGCATGCCACATCTCAACTCGAGCATAAACGAAGGGCAAAATGTTTGTAGTAAAACACATGGATTATTAAAACTCGTGTAAATATCCATACCCGAGCTCTGCTTGTAAAACGCTTGACATCCGTTATCTGCTCTTCGTTTCTCACAAAATTGTATCGATGGCGTTGCATGAACTTACCTTATTAAGTTTTCATGTAAACTCGGTCAAAATGACATCAAACGAGCAAGGATAACGATTCCTCTCTATAAATATCCTTGCATTAAACGATGTTTAATGCAAGGATATTTATAGAGAGGAATTTAAATATTTTGTTGATTTCAACAGCGGTTATTGTTGACAATAAAATTGTTAGTAGCTTCCTATTTTCATTTCACGCAGGTTCCAAAAATTTTGCAGATATTGTATTAGGGAAAGACACAAATGCAAGTTTTCAACAGCTCGATTAGATGGATCTGACATTTAAAATTTTGACATCGTATTATGGGTTTCTATGGATCGCAATGATTCAAAATGAATTTATTGCAAATTTATTGCCTTATTTGTATAATGTCATAACAACTCCTTTTAAATCTTACCTCTCACGCTGGGAGACAATATATAGCATAACTAGCTGAATACCCGTGCTTCGCTACGGAGTACATTCAAATTAAATATAACGGTCAATGTATGCAATTAATGCCGAAAAAAATATATTTACAAAAAAAAATCGTAACGGATATTTTTATAGACAAAATAATGTAGAAGAAAATATTCAAATTAAATACAACGGTCGATGTATGCAATTAATTTGCATGTTTAATATCCATAAAACATACTAATTAGAATTAAATTCTTAAAAATCTTCCATCTCAATTAGTCTAGTGGTTAAATTTTATCTTTTACCGTATTTTAATATTTCTTTTTACCAATTTGTTTCGTTGTTATGCACGTGACACAAAACTAATTTAAAGCATCACAAAAAGAAAAGAAACCACGTGATCAGCATTTAATAAATTAAATTCTAAAAATTAATCTTTAAAAGTTCGCCAAAAATCAGAAAATGGAAGTAAAGATTTCATTTTAAAGGAATTTTTATGATCTTTCTCGTGATATAAATTTTATAACCCTCAAATTATTATTTTAAATGCAAACTTTAAAAAAGTTACAAAAACAGCTTAAAAATTTCATTTTAAAAAATCTAAGAAGAATTTTTCAAAGATCTTTCTTAGTGCATCCCTACACTATAAGAAGAATCGCCATGCAAAATTTCAGCCTTTTAGGTCAAGCGGTTTGGTTTGTGCGTTATCTGTCAGTCAGTCACGGAATTGTTTTATAAATATAGATGACGCCACATAACCTTACCTGGTGCATGGACCCTTCATTGGGCTAGTACAGTGGTTCCCAACCCGTAGAAATCTGCGAACCACTAAGCCAGAAACTGGACCATGTACGACCCCCCCCCCCCTCCACCACCACTACCGACTTGAGGGGGGGGGGCCTTCCGGGGGCTATGGGGGTATAGAATATCCCTCGGGCAAAAGGGATACAGGATTAACGTACTCACATTCTAACTTATCATATTCTAATAATAAAATAATCATGTTAAACCTTTAAGAAATATTAATTCAACACCTGATAGTCATCGGATATATTCCGCCCATCTAATTCAATAAACGTTGCTTTCAAAATCCCCATTTAATTGACAAGTTCTTTTTTTTTTTTTTTTTTTTAATTTTTATGTATGTGGTGCCGGACCACTCATGAGGCTCTCAACGGACTACCTATGTTCCGCGGACCACCGGTTGGGAACCACTGGGCTAGTAGAAAGGAAATTCCATAACCGCGCAAGGCAGACATGTTTGGACACCGGTACACCGGACACATGTTTGGACACAAATGTACACCGGATTTTAGAACCAAAAATAAAAATGTTGAATGCATAGTTAATGGTATTTATGGATATGCTAACAAAAAGGCAGGAAAACAATAACAACAAAAAAACGACCTTTGCACGCATAAAAGTATTATTTGCATTTTCTTGAAGTCACTCATTGGCTAAAAGATATAGAGATAAGTTAAATATTAATAAATTAATAAATTAAGTTAATAAATTAAAAAGGCAATGTGCTGAACTTGACTCAGTTCTATCATCGAAAGAAGATTCATTACCGACGGTATTAATCGAAAATAATAAAGAAACTAATCATCGTCATGTTACAAACTGTGAAAAATTAATCTATAGTCAGTTTCAAATTCAACAAATAAATATTGAAGCTCAGCAAGTAATAAGTCCAAGTTTTCCATCATTTGAAGCCCCGTACGAGGAATATGATGAATGTTCAACGCCAAACGTCCTATTACATCATGAAATAGACATTGCTGGCGACGGTAACTGTATTTTTTTCATCTCTCATAAGAATTTTACATCTTCAAATATCTGCATCAGTCCTTCGACAGCAACTTTATAATTCATCCTACTTAAATGCTTGTCAAAATCCAATTAGTGCAAGAAGTGTACTAAGTAGTGAATTTGAATACGGAAATTTAGATTGTTTATTCATATTTTCCAGAACATACAATCAAAATGTATGCGTGCATTTTCATTATTTTAATAATAATACAAAAAGAGAAGTTGTTCGTTTTTGTTATTTTAAAAATACACTAATATAATCAATAGAAATCTACATATTAAATCACGTTTAGAGTTGAAAAATAACGTAAGGAACTTCGTTCCTGACGGGGGTCCCCTGATCGCACAATTTTTTTTTAAAGGGCCGGACAGTAGAGAAAAAAAAGTAGGCACCAAAAGTGAAGGAAAACAAAAAAAAGAATTTGAGAGCCCTTAAAAATAGGAACTTAAAAGGAGTTTTTAAGGGCTTTAAAGGGCCACACACACATACATATAAATAAATATATATATATATATATATATATATATATATACATACATTTAGTATGTAAATATATACACCTATCTGCATATGTCCATACATATACATGGATACATATATATATACATATAGACACATTTATTTATTTATACGACTTAATATACAGTGGACGCGCGTTAATTCGAACTGAAAGGTTCTCCGGAAAAAGTTCGAATTATCCGATGTTAAGAGAAAATATATAACTTTAAATGTGTATCACTGAAGAAGAAACTCTCCTAGTATGTATAACCCCAGAAAATATATTATACTATGTTATCTAAAGTTAAACATTTTAAAAAGCAATACAGATTTACTTTAATCATAAAATGAAGCAAAAGATATGCAGTATAAAGTAAACTTTTATTAAAAATATGAATTACACTTTGGGGGGAAAATGTAAAATGGATGTTTGGTTCTGTTTATGATGCCTACATTTTTCAGCCAGTTTCTCGATTTGAAGTAAACATTTCAATTCATTTTCAGAGGAAGGTTCCATCTGAATAAATGCTTTCAGAGTTTTAATAGAGTCCATTATGGCTTTGTCCATTATGGCCGCATTAAAAATATCTTTCGCCAGGTAAGTAGAGAAAAGCCCTGGCAGTTTTCTACTGATATTAGTGCATACGTCTTCGTTTACATCAGAACTTTGGCCACATACAGTTTGATAAGAAATATTTTGCCTTGACTTAAATCGAGAAAGCCATCCATCACTGCATTTAAAATCTTCAATACCCATTTGACTTGCCAATTCATCAGCCTTCGTCAGCACTAGGGGTCCATTTATCGGAAAATTTCGAGATCTAACATCCTGGAACCATAGCAGTAGAGCTTTTTCTGGAACTTCTTGGGACGCATTTCCCATGCGTTTCCTTCCTCTAGCAAATTTTGATTTTTCCCATGAATCTAAAATTGACTGCTTGTTTTTCAAATTAGTTGACAAGGCATTTTTTTTAATTCCATAGTCAGCTGCTAACTTTGTCCTACATTCGCATTCTCTACTTTCTTTAAAATTTCTACCTTTGTATCCAAAGTTAGGGTTTTGTACTTTCCACGTGTAGACATCCTGAATTTTTACACGTTCACACCACACAATGAGGAAGAAAAACTAGACCGCATTAACTTGTCTGCACTGCATTTATAACTGACGCAGCTCCCTAGAATCTGTAGTAAAGACTAGTTTTTCTGAAATTCAACGAAAATCGATCCAAATAAAGGAAAATTGCTTTTTCCGTTTATTACTAATAAGAAGCAGTGACGTAGCGAGCATAACTGGCGCCCGGGGCACGATACCTTTTTGGCGCCCCCCTTTCTGAAAAACACATAGTAATATAATATATAGAATTAGTGAAAAGGACCATTTGGCGCCCCTGTGCGAGTGGCGCCCGGGGCATGATAGACCCCCTTGCCCACCCCTCGCTACGCCACTGATAAGAAGGACACTACTAACGCTTAGCGGACATGCAATAGTCTAGGAATGCAGGCAAGTGCCTCTTTACACAGAAAAGAAATTTCGACACACAACATAATAAATACAGTGTGTATTTTCTCCATTAAACGAGGAAAAAGAATTTTTTTGTCAAATTTTTAGTTTGAATTAACCGAAGTGATAAAAATTTAGTTCGAATTAATGAGATATTTTTAACATTAACTCCAATACAAATTTTTTGGGGCGTTTGGATTAGTTCGAATTAACCGAAAGTTCGAATTAACCGAGTTCGAACGTCCACTGTATCATTTTCGGGGTGGAGAGGGGGGGGGGGGGGTAGGAATTTTATCATTCCCAATCTAAGTATAATTTTCTTCATTTGTTTATTTGAACTAAAGTTCAAAATCTGCAGTTTTACAGTGATAGTACATGTCTTCCAGGGATGGCACAACTTTCAAAGGAAATAATTTACATGCAAGATCTTATCCCACACAGAACATCTCGACAACCAAAATGGTGCGATTTTAGTGAAATATTTATGAGCATGTATTTAATAACGGGATACAGATATATACAAAAAGTTTATATACCATTAAATACATACATATTTTATACTAAAAGTGAAATGGAAGAATTATGTTAAAAATTTAGTTTATTGTAGCAATTTAATTATTTTTAAAAACTTGTTAAATATTTGAAACTATATGTCAGTTAGGTAAACTTCTCTAAAAATCTATTCAATTTATCTCTTCCACACTTGGTAAAGTAACAAAATATACTAGGTATTATTATTGAAACAAGTTACTTCTACAATTGTGGAAAATTTGAACATTTTACCTTTGATAGTTTTTTTAAAAAGTGCACCAAAGTCAGAAAAAAAACACATTTTGAGAAAAATAAAAAATAATAATAAATAAATAAATAAATACACAGAGTACCTTAAATATGATTTTTTAAACCATTCCAGGGCCGTAAACATTTTGTTTCACCCTATCAATCTGTTTTTGTTTAATTCATCTTGAAAAATTATTCAGTATATGCAGCATCAATAATAAGTCAATAATGATATTTTTATTCAGTATATGCAGCAACAAGTCAATCTAAGTCAATAATGATATTTTTACATCTTTCAGAAGTTAAATTATCATTTTCAGCATCACATAGTTTCATCTTCTTTTCAGAAGCATTTACATTCAGTACAGAATAATGCACATCTGCATCATAACTGCTATACTGATGCGAGTAAGATGATTGCCAGTAAATTTTTCTTTCCAAACGATTTTCTTCTTGGCATTTTTTATGAATAACAGTTACTAAAATTCAATTAAACAGTTTAAAAACACAAAATCAGAGTAATAATATACGCTAGAGAACCAATCGGTCAAAATTCAGCTAACTAGCACAGCACAAGGTAAACAAACCAGCACAAATAACAAACCTTTCCACATAGCTTGGGAGGAGAGGGGGGGGGGGGGGGATGTTGCCATATGTTAGAAAATATATTTAAACAAGGGAGGTAATAAAACCAAGGAAGAATTCTTATCAGTAAAAAATAACTCCTGATGATGCCCAGCTCTTTAAATGAGGATGTGGCAGACATTGTTTACATATCTAGATGGTGAATTTTGGGTTTATATTTTTTGCACCTATATAAATAATATATTTTTGAAATCATTGCCCACAATTTTTTCAGATGACTATGAAAAACAGAAAGCAACTGGGATTTCACTAAAGCACTTCAAACCTGCTGCTGTTTCGACGAACTATTAAAGAAATTGACAAATGTGCCAAGTGTCTCTATTGCATTTCGAACTGCACTTACATTGCACACATAACTGACAGCACGATTTAAGCAGTGAGAACTGCAATGAATGCACAGTGCATGAGGAAATTGTTGTTTTATGTGTGCCTGAACTCCACTGAATTTACCACTCATGGCATTACATCTGTTGTATCCCTGACCTCTTAATTTGTTCACATCGATACCATAAACTCAGCTATCAACATACCCACAAAAGACAAAAAGTGGAGTACAAAAGACATGAGAAAATCTATTCAAGCCCTTGAAGCTCTCTATAACCAGTGAAAACAGTACAAAAGAACTAAAATTTATTCAAAGGGTAGAAAAAACTTTCCCATATTCGGCTGTGTTGCTCTTTCTACTTTTTGATAAAAGATCATGGACAATGGGGGGAAAAGGTATGTGAGTAAATATGATTAGACTAGACAGACACTGGATGACATTTTTTTATAATTCAAAGGCATAAAATTTTACTGTTTCAAAACAAGAATATTTAAATTTAATTTAAATGTTAATTTGTTTTAAAGTTAGTATTTTTCAAAAATAATTGTTTAAAGAGAGGCAGTACATAATTAAAAAATATATGTAATCAGAACCAATGGTTTTTTTTTAAACCCCATCAACCCCTTACCCTCTGCCTGTTCTGGTCCCTAAATCAAACATACATTGGATCACTATGAAAAATGAAGCAGCCTATAAAATCTCTAATATATATGAGAAAAAATCAACAATATAAGTGTCTGTTCCACAGGGAAAAATTAAAAGATAAATTGGCCTAATTTATTTTAAAATTCTCAAAATATGTGCCCAGTGGTTTTCAAAATAAACTTTACTGCAAATTCAAAGGAAAATACACTGCTGAGTATAAATACAAAATCTTTTTTTTTTTTTATAAAGCCTTTTAACTCCTGCAAATGAAATCCCAGATTGTAATAATTTAGTTAATGGTTTCATTTCAGTAAGTGATAAACACACTTCAAATTATAAATTTAGTTTCAAGTAAAAAAAAAAAAAATAATTTCCTCACTGTGTTTTCTATCTTCAAAAGACAACCAGATACACAGACAATAAAATTCCTCTGAAAAACACACAACTTCAAAACATAAATTTGTTTACAACAACCAGTCAAATTTTGGTGCAAAAACATTTTAACACTGTACAAAATTAACCAACTTTTATAGCAACCTGAATGTAAATTCATTTAATGATAAGTGCTGTAGTACTTGTAAAATGTAGTTATCACAAATAATCTTAACTGTATCAATTGATTGAAATTTAAAACAGTCGCAATAATTTCATGGTGCTTTATTCAGAAGGGACTGTAAATGTACAAATGAATCTTAACTCTCTGAATGCATAACATAAAATTTTCATTTGATTTTAATAAGTATATTAAAAAATTAAAAATCTACTATATTATGTAGTAAATATTTTTCCTTGTGTCTATGAAACAGGAATAAATGAAGATTTTTAACACCAATTATTAAATGTGCTATCAAATACAGTATTCATTATGAGAAATATTTACTCAATAGTTTTATGATTATTCCTAACAAAAATGTATAGAACATTATATATAATTAAATCACTTTGAATAACATAACAAATAAAGACACAATCAACAAAATATTGCGTAAAAAACCAATAAATAATATAATAAAAAATATTTATATACATTTCTGAAAAGTAATTTTATATGGCTATTTAAAATCATAATTTCATTTCTTATTAAAATTGAAAGTAATACAATAATACAAGTTAAAATAACGTATTTTTTTATTGCAAGGCTGCCATAAGAGTAAAATTTCAATAGTGATAAAGAGATTTCAGTGAAAACATAACATGCATATAAGAGGTAAAATTCCATATTTCAATACTTAACAAATTCTTCAAAAAAATCCTATTGATCTAGTAACGCTCTTGCGGAACTTAAAAGTTATCTTCCCACAACAGAGCAAATATAAATTGAAATAGTAAAATGGCACTAAATTTTGTTCTCTCTTTTTGCACATCCATATTAAGAATACTTAGAACAAGTAAATGGGCAATAAAGCATAGCAAAATTCTTAATCAGCATTTTGGCTGGAAAATTTGTTTTTTGCTATCATATATATATTTCCTGAATTTTAAAGTAACTTTAACTAATTCAGTTTTTTCCTTCTCTTCTTTTTGCCCTTGTTTGCCTTTTTTCACATTTTTTACAGTAGATAATGCACTTTCAGAGAGTCCATTAGGAATTCTGACATTTATTTTACCACTTTGACCAAAAGAGCCTTCAATTATTCCTTCATCACCAGTTGCAAGGGTAACTCTAAAGTTCGAAAATATTTGAATATTAGATTCCTTTTTGAACAAATCTCTTACTATTACTTGATATTCATTGACAATTCTATCAACAAATCCCTCTTTCTGCTTCTCTTTATACACTTTTAAAGACGGCAAAAAATCACTGTTTTGTTTATTTAATGTAAATGACAAAATTTTACCATGAAATGCTAAACGACATAAATTTGCATGTATATCTGTATCTAATCTTGAAGCTATATATATATCTTTGCTTAGTATCACAGGTTTATCAAACTGTAATAAAACAAATACTTTAGATGATTTTGAATTTTCCGATACATTAGTTTCTGAATCTTCACAAATTTCTTCAAGAAAGCTATAATCCAGATCAAAATTAAAAGTCTCATTGTTATTTTCATAATAATTTTCACTATTTTTACTTACAGAAAAGAATGTACATTTTGCACTAACAGTATCATGCATGATACTGATGTGAAATTTTGAATTTGTAGTACATTTACCTTTAAAATAAGGAATTTTATGTACACTTGCTATTGCGATATCAACAGTATCCATGTAACCTGGTGTACAGGCTGCACCTCTCTCAAGAACTTTTGGATCAAACTGGGTGACACAGATTCCGACTCTATCACCTTGCATAGCTTTATTAATTGGTTTTTTAAACATCTGAATGCTCTTTACTTTTCTAGTAATTTTTGCAGTAGGAATTTCAATTGTATCAGATATTGAAACACAGCCCTGAATAACAGTTCCTGTCATAACTGTACCTTGGCCCTTGATGGCAAAGCAATGATCTACAGCAAACACTAATGGTCCTTTATCAGATCTTTCTGGAATATATGTATGTTGATTTATGGCATCAATTAAGTTGCTGATACCCATAGGTTTAGTACCAGAATTATCTGCATTTGGGTTAGCTGACACTGACACTACTACAGAATTTTTAAACTTGGTTTTCTCCAGAGTTTTCAAAATTTTCTTAGTCATCTTTTGAATTGATGTTTCTCTTTTATCCTCAGGAATTAAATCAATCTTGTTTAAAACTACTATCATATGAGGGCATGTTATTTCCCCCAACACCAAACACTCTGCTGTTTGAGTTTGCATTCCTTTCGTTACATCTATTACGAGTATCATTAAATCTATGATTTGTGCACCACCAATAATAGTTCTAATTAAAGAAGCATGACCAGGACAGTCGACTAAAGTGTACTGTAAACTATCATACTGATTATTTTTTGCTTTAATGTGATCTGGAACATCAACACTGAATGATGAAAAACCTAAATCAAGAGTTATTCCTCTTTCTTGACTCTGAGGATTTTTATCAAAAGATGCTGTTGATGATATCGTACTAAGTGCCTTTGATAATGAAGTCTTACCACTATCAATATGACCGAGAACACCGACATTAAAGTTTAAAACTGAGGAAGACATTTTTCCGCAATTATTAATCCTAAAAATTTTAAATAAGATTCAATTTACAAATTTATACGACACAATAAACTCTCCTTTAACATAAGTACATCACAGGACGGAATGTAAATTATGTGTTAACTTTGCACTGTTACCAACAATAGATATTAAGATAATTGAGGGAACTATTATCACACGTGACATAAACACAGTCTGCTGCGTTTGAAGTTAAGTTGAATGGTTACATGCTTGATGATATTTCAAAACTAATTAAATACTCTTAAGCATATACATGAAAATTTCCGTAGATCTAGACCTTCATAATGTTATCCACTATTCATATTAATAAAATATTTATTTATTTTTTAAATTGAGCTGATTAGCATTCCTTCGAACGGATAGTATACATCTCAACCCAGTGTTTGGTAAACAAACTTCCAAAAATATTTAAGAGAGCATGCTAAGTAGTTATTTACGTTTCACCGTATGAGTGTCACTTCAAGACATTTATCCAGAAATTCTACCTCACAATGTATATTTAAATGTTTATGGATGTTTTTATTTGTTATAAGTACGAATTTGGTTTTAATAATAGATGAAGGAATTATATTTAAGTCATGATAGTTTTCATGTTCTTAATGAGTAAGTTGAAATCAGTCTCTGTTATTTAAAATCTATGTACTTCCTTTTTGAACTATTTCGCTTCAAAATTTCATTTTCCTTTAACTTTTGTATTCTTCAAATGTAGGTTACGTTGCATCGTATCTCAAGAATGTAGATGCGTCAAATTTAAACAGCCAAGAAGTTTGTAAGTAGTTCTTCCTGACCCCTCAACCTTCATCGTACTGAAGTTTTTCTTTGAGTATACAGTATTAATATAAACTTATTACATGTATTATGTAGTTTTTTGCTTGCACTACTTCATTTTTACCAATTTTATTTGAAATATTGGTTAAAGTAAAGAAGAGGGTTGGTATCCCTTGGCTTTGTTTGACGAAGTTTTCAAAATTTGCCAAAATCGCACTTAAAAGATGACTGTTATTACAAAGATGTTCATAAGCAGTAAGATGTTGAAATCATTACTGAAAAGGGCTCTTGTAAAGAAGTTGGTACCCCTTTGAAGTGAGTGATCAATACGGCATAGCTATCTTATCTATTTCTAAGATTGACTGCAGAACATATAACAGGTTTGTATTTAACAGATTTATCTTTAGTGACATAGATGTCACTAAAGATAATGTGTTTATTACTCTCAGCTTAAAATTTACTTTCGACTGATGAGTTTTATGAATGCTTGATTTCATTTTGTTGTTTGCATTATAATATCCTGTTTTTTAGTATCACTTATGTGGCAAGAATGTCATTTAGGATTTATTTTGAATTATTTATGCTATTTAACTTGCCTAAAATTGACCTATATTCTTTATGTATGTGTAATTTTGTTGTCCGCTGTGCCATTACAGTCGTTTTTTAGTACGATTTTGGTGAATTTTGAAAACTTCATCAAACCATGCCAAGGGGTATCTTCTTCTTTACCTTAACCCTGATAATATTTTTCTGCATTTTTAACACTTCTACTTAATGTAATTTATATTTATTAAATTTTGTTTGATTTTAGGTTTTATTGTTTTAACTCAACTGAATGAATATCATGAAATCTTGTTCCAAGAGACAGAAAAGGATATTTTGAAGCAGGCAGAACTGTTGGATTTTGTAATTTTAAAATTCATTACTTCAAAAAAAAGGGGGGAATAGTATAAACCCCATTGTAGCTATAAATTACCTTGTTTCTTTATCTATAAAATTCAAATTCTTACTTTAATGTCTAATATATATATATATATATATATACTAGTCTTCTCTTTATAAGAATTCTTGTAATGCTTTTTCTTTTTTGTTATTGTTTAGACAACATTGTGAAATTAGGCTATAAATATAAAATATAAATTAGGGTTATGATTGATTATTACTGATAGTTACTTTCTAGTATCATTGAGAAAAAAATCATGTTTTTTATCAAAAAACTAGTTTTGTACTGAAATTAGATTTTTTATTAATTTATTTTCAAAATTACTGTAAGAATTATAATTTTGATATGTATTAATCATGTTTAAGAATCGTATAAATAAAAATGTATTTTCTATGGATAAATATTTGCACTCAAAATAAATGTATAAGTATTTACCTGGTCTACTAAGGTTGATTTACATTGATGAAAAAATATTACTATTTGAATTTTATTACTGACATATTTAAATTAAAAGCAGGAAAAATTATACTATACATGCTGTTCTATATAGCTTTAATAAAAAAGATTTAAAGCTGAGGTTGACAAAGCAATAGAAATGTCGTCAAATATATCCTGGAATGATCTAGCTAACTGTTAGGAATATTTATTTAAATTAACTCCAGTTAATAAAATTCTATTATTCTTGTATGGAAATGTGATTCTTTTTCAACTAGAGGTGTTAGCTGTTACTTTCTAGATTTTCAGGCTTTCATTGGCTGCTATACAGGTGATAGAGATTCTTAAACATAAATCTCTACCTTTTAATAGATTATAAAGCAATAAGTATAGTATTTCTGCTGTTACTCATATAAAAAGATATAAAGGGCAATTTTTGGCCCACTTATTAAATAATGTCTATTATATATTAGTTATCATCTTTTGTAAAACCAAAATTTCACACTAGTTACGATTTACTGATGACTTTTAAATTTTATTTATTTATCTATATTTTTCTGAAGCATGTCACTGTCATTAACACCAGTAATGAGTTTTAGGGATATGTCATCTGGTTCGATTATATATTCCAGTCAAAAAGTATTGTTATTAACAAAAAAAAAAGTTCAGATACGAATTTCATTTTCTGATTTAATTAAAAATGTTGGATTCTGGTACTATAATTCTAAAAATAATAAAATTTTTCAATCAAATAAAACGTAAGTTAGAAAAAGTCAAATTTTGATACTGAATAATAGATTACAAAAAAATCTTTTTGTTTATTTTTTGCATCACAATTTTTTATCACATTTTTAATTATTTACATCACATATTTATATATAACACATTAATAATTCTTTTTGTGCAATATATTTTTAATATCTTTTGCTAGGCTCCTACAAGTATATTAAGAAGTCATAATCTGCAGGATAATGAAGTTGGACATTGGACTATTTTTCCTCTACTTGAAAAGTAAGATCTATCATAACAACTGTCTATAGAAATATTTGTGTTTCTGTGTTTATGGAAACAAAATATTTAGTAATTCTTTCTTAAACTTCAGTTTCAAAAATTCATAGAAGTTAATACTTGATATTGCTTCTCTGAAGAATATTTTAATTTTCTTTGCATTCTTCATCAAAATTTTCAACTTCTTTTATATTTTTGATATTTGGATATTCGATAGATTTTTAGTAAAGGAGACAGTATGAGCGATAGTGAATTAATTTTTTTGAATAGATATGTTTACATTGTAAATTAGCTTATTATTTTCTGACTTACTGAGAAGATAAATTTTTTTAAAGGGATATACTTTTTTTCATAATAAATAAAGTTTACCTAAACCTTTTTTTATGTTGGCTTCATTCTTCATTTCTAAAAGGTTTTTGTATATTTTTTACTGCTTTTTTAAAAGGATTTTATCTGCCTAAATAAATCTAATTTTAAACTAATAGACTGATATCAAAGAGTTAAAAAAAGTTTAAATGTGTATTTCACTTTTATTTAAAAATATTGCTTGTCTGTTTCTTTGACTGTAATATTTCATGAGATAAGTAACTAGATTCTTTATATTCTATCTTGAATTTGATCTGAAGAAAACATAATAAATAATGACCTTAATGTTTGAATTCTATAATATTTAGTCTAAAGGTAAGAAAATTTTACAATAAATGCCTGCCATTGGTACTAAAGAAAGAATGCTCGAAGTTGGCAGGTTTTGGGCTCTCTAATCTGGTAATTTTTTAGAGGTAATATCTACTGTATGCTACAAAGTAATAAATTTCAACTGATACTTCTATGAAATGTGAGCAAACATTACAGACTAAATAGGAAAGAAATAGTTTGCATAATCTCCTTATCATGTGGGACAAGGAGCAGAATTTAAAGGCTAGGGTTGTATCATTTTTAGTGATGAAAGGTTTTTTCACGTCTTTACTCAGTATTCTCAAATTAATCTCTCATACTCAGTATTCTCAAATTAATCTAAACTAGATTCCACGAAAATTGGTTGGAAATGAACAATTGCTTAAAATCTAATCTGAGCCATTCTTATATATGTGAATATGTTTAATACAGTGATTCTCAACCTTTTTTCCCTCATGGTACATTTTAGTAATTTTAATATTTGGCGGCACACTAACAATAATGAATTAAAAAGAATTTTACTTGGATAATTGATTCATGTACCTATAATATATTTGTAAAAATAGCATACGAAATAATTTTCATTGAAATATAAAATGAAATTGCATTACAAAGTATACAAAATGTTTGTTTAACTACAAATTACATTTAATGTGAAATTTGAGCTTGTTTTTTAATAACTTCATTTATATTTAGGCTTAAAAATGATAATGCTACTCTCATTTCATGATCTAGATTTAAATCTCCAGAACTGTGATAGTCGTGTGCATTGGTTCAGCTAGTCCCCGCTGGGAAGGTAGAACTGATTGAATTACTTGTCTGATGTTGCTTATGTTTGGGTATTCGCAGTGGCAGCACACTTCAAGAATCTCGCGGCGTGGTTGAGAATCACTGGTGTAATGCATATAGACAAATAGAGAGAATGCTCCTCAAAGTTATTAAATTGCTAGAATAAATTATACCACCTATGAGCTAAGATACATAAAATTACTTACAAAGATTGACCAAAATGCAGCTTTAAACAATGAAATAAGAATATTATTAAATGAAGAAAGATGCTGATTGAAATTACGATGAAAGAGACTATATGAAAATTTTATTAATATTGTCTCTTCTTCAGTAAGATAAAAAATACTAAAAAGCGTAAAAGGTCTCTATCTTAATAGTGTGATCTAAACTGAGTATGAGACTAAATCATTTAAAAGAACCATAGATTGAATTAGAACATAAATTATCAGGAATAATTAAATTATAGATTTTATAACTTTAGCTCTTTCACACAGTGTACTTTAATTATATGTTTTTTTATAATAATTATTTTAAAATGTAACTTTTTTATTTATGTACAGTGAAGGATACAAATTTAAAAAAGTAGGAACCAGACTAGATAATAGCACTTTGTTTCTGTTTGTTTTTTAATGATTTTTAAAATAGCAAAAAATTTCAAAGATATATACCTGATATTTTATTCAGAGATAAAATGGGAACAATTGCATTTCATTAACAGTACTAAATGGGTCTTTCCATGCAAATATTGGAGGATAAGATTGTTGTCAATAAGCTATTTTTTATGTGTGTATTTTTGTGTCGTCAGAGAAAACTCACCATTTGAGTTTTTGAGTATGTATATGTTGAATAATGCTATGTAAATCATATACTACATAGTTTTATTATTCACATAAATGAAGATAGGAAAGTTGGGTGGTTTTTGTTTGTTTGATTTCAAATTACTATTAAAATCTAAAATAATTAGACTGGTAAATTCTCATTTCTATTTTCTCATCATCACATTTTTCAAACAATATGTGTATAAAGTTGTATATTTTATAAATTAAGTCTTTCTAAAACTGAATTCTTAATGTAAACTATTTATTTTTAGGTTATCTTCTTTTGAAGACTTAATGTGGATATTTTTCATTGAAGATTTAACTAAAATCAATTTGAAAAATTTACTGAATGTTTTTAAAAAATATAATTCTTCAGAGGTATAATAAATGTACTTATTTCTTTAATAATTCTGCATTGTGTTATAATGACAAATTCTAACAAAGAGCTTAATTATAGGAAGTATTTGTTGGCTATGTCCTGCAAGATAATGATCCAACTATAATCCATCATTTTGCAGACCCAGCATCTTTACTGTATCCTCACTTTTCTGCTGGTTTCTTTATTAGTCAGCCTTTATTACACAGGTAAGTTCATCGTATTTAAAATTACTTAAAATATTTTATTGATGCTATTATATTGATTTTTTAAAATGTGTTTGGGAATGTACTGTAATATATGAATAATTTTTAAATGGGAAATATAGTTATAAATTAGGAAATCTTGTGTTATCAAGAAATATAGAACTAAAAGATGTAAGAAAGTGTTTTTTTATATGCTTAGCATAATTTTCCCTTGTTTATGAGTCTAAATATGCTTGTACTGCTGCTTTTGTATTCAGAAATTTTATTGTTTTAAAATTGATGAATGCAGTATTATAATTTAGTTTACTGAGCACAGTTCTTAATTGTGTTCCAAACAGTGCTAAAAAAACCTTTTTTTCCAAGTAGTATGAATTTTAGTTATGAAACAAAGAACCCATTGTTAATAGTTATGTTGGTGAAACACTTTGCTAGTTATTGTTATTTTTGATAATTTTAGGCTTGTGGCAAGGCTTCCTCTTGATGAAGAATATTCTTTTTCAATTGATCCAAAATATGAGGTATCTGTCTTTGAATCATTTTAAATAGTAAATTATCATATTAAAATTATAATATTGAATTTAAAATTAATATTATTATTTTGGGTTGCCTGTAACTACATAAGACAGCAGCAAATTTTTAATATATGATAAAATTATCTATATCTGGTAATTTTTTCATCCAGAGTTTATAGTAATTAATGTATTTGTACACATTTATTAGATTTTGAAAGAAAAAATAATATTTCTGTGTAGTTTTATAGATAGATACTCTCTTAAACTCTGCAAGTAAAACTGTAATAAAACTAATAATCATTAAAGTTTAAGGCATTTTAATAACCATACTTGTTCTTTAATTTACTGAATCATTCATTCCATGTAACTGAATTTTGTTGCTATGATCTACTGCAGGGGTTCCCAACCTGTGTGTCACAACTACCTTGTGTAGTTGAGAAGTGTTTTCTGGGGGTTGCCATGGTTTCATTCAATTAAAAAAATTTTTCACTGAAAATCTCCAAAGAAATATGTTGATATTTATTTACCATGAAACTGTAGGCAGTGATGTTTTCAAAGGAAAAAGTCTCATTCAAAGCACTAACTCAGTTAGTTAAAAATCTACAAATGGTTAATGAAAATTGCTGTTACTTACTACATACAGTAAGTATTCGAAAATTACAGTGACCACAGCTTTCACATATACGCCTTTGTCAAACTGTCGACTGGTCGCTATGCAACGATTCCTGTACTCACAGCCGAGGGTTAATTTCCCAAGTTCAGTGACATTTTTCATTATTGAAGGCCTGGGCGCTGGATGGACAGTACAGATCTGCCATCCAATTGAGGCAATCGCGAGCCCCTTACTACATACAGTAAACAAATTCTGTACATCAGTTTGTATTTCATCAGTCTGTGCTATCACTATTGGCATTACTATTGTAAGTTCCAGCAGTGGAATAAAGCAATTTTATTTAGGAAAGAGTTTTCTATTTTTATTGTTATATAATTCTGAATCAACATGGTAGGTGCATTATTTTTCTTCAGGTTCTGTTCTGTTCTGTCCTTGTTTTTACACACGTTTAACTAAGGGAAAAATTCTGACTAAGGGATGATTTCTCACCCAAAACAAAGTATTCTCTCAAAAAAATTCAATCATTTGTGTATAAAATAATTTTGATAAGAAACTTCTATTTCTCTCTTTTGAAAGGTATTAAATTTATTTATTTATTACTGAAGATGTAGTTCTTAGTATTTAATACATGTGTATAAACTGCTATAATACAGATGAATTTGTGTAAGTATTGTTACTTTTAGTTTATTTTTAAAAAAATCAACCAAATTTTGAGGGTATTTAGAAAAGTTCTAGAATATATTTTGGAAAGTTAAGAGGATACCAATAGTAATTGCAGAGGTTAATTCTTTACTTATCCTCATGATATATTAAAATTTACTACATAACATTATACACCCCATCTGCAATAAACTTTGTTAACTCTATTGTCTTATCTATATACATAAAACAGTTCCGTAACTGACTGACTGATTGACTGACTGACAGATAACACTCAGACCAAACTGCTGGACCTTAAAGGCTGACATTTTTCACAGTGATTCTTCTTATAGTGTAGGGGTGCACTAAGAAAGATTTATGAAAAATTCGCCATAGTTTTTTTAAATTAAAATTTTAAGGTTTTTTGTAACATTTTTTAAAGTTTGCATTTAAAATAAAACTTTGATGGTTATAAAATTTATATCACGAAAAAGATAAAAAAAATTCCTTTAAAATGAAATCTTTTTTGAATCTTTACCTCCATTTTCTGATTTTTGGTGAATTTTCAAAGATTAATTTTTAGAATTTAATTTATTAAATGCTGATCACATGGTTTCTTTTCTTTTTGTGATACTTTAAACTAATTTTGCGTCACGTGCATAACAACAAAATAAATTGACCCCCCAAAAAAAAATTTTTTTCTAATATGGCAGATGATTGGACATTATCGAAAAAAATATTAAAATACAGTAAAAGAAATGTTCCTCAAACTGTACTATATTGTTTAGTATGTTTTATTAGATTTAATTTGAATATTTTCTTCTACATTATTTTATCTAAAAAAATATCCATAATGATTCTTTTATAAATATATATATTTTTATTTTTTAGCATTAATTGCATACATTGACCGTTGTATTTAATTTGAATGTAGAAAAATGTGAAGGGTTCAATGAAGAAAATCTTTCTTTTAAAAGAGGTCAGTGTAGGAAAAAGGTTGGGAACCCCTGCTCTAGTTTGTATTAAAAAGCATCAAGTAGCATCTGAGACACTTTTGAACACCAAATTAAGAATAGAATTGTTTGTCACAAACAGTTTTCAAGCTGAAATTGTGAGACAGATAAATACATGCATTAATTTATTAGCATAAATAATTTTTTTCACAAAAATTTCTCACTATTCTTTAGCTAGTTACAGTAACATGTAACTAATATTAATTTAAATTTATAATAATATTACTCTTGAAATATTTTCTGGTAATTTGCATGCATTTTCTTGGTGATTTAATTTGCTTCAATTTCGTATTATAATTTACCATGCTGATATTTATGCACAAAATAATTCATTAAATTCACAAATAAAATTATATAAGTATTTGATTTGATTTTCAATTTTGAATTCTAGATTAATCTAATTTACTTATCTCTATTGTTTTCTTGGTGATTTCCATTTAACTAATTATACATATTTCTGTGTTATTGTATTTAATAAAATAATTTAATAATTTATATATGGGGAAAGACCTACAGTGGAGTATTTATCTGTAAGATGTTGCATTATTATTCAGTATTTTGTCATATACTTGTATTCTCGTGCTCTCAGATCCTTTTTGATATATCACTCTATATTTAACCATTCTTATTTTTTGTAGTTTTCCAAATTTGTGTGGGACAGTGGCAATGGTGTCAAATTGAAGCATGAAAGTCAATTTTGCTTAAGAAAGAAAAATGACGATTGTGCTACATGGATCGAAGCGGAATTTCCTGATTGTGTAATGAACTTTTTGTTATTTTCAAACAAGTTTAACTGTTTTTTCAGTTTATTTTCATGACTTGATCATAAGTTATAAACTTATGTTTGATTAATGGAAACATTAATAGATGCTGGAGATGCTAGTGTAAAAATCAATATTTATTTTTACGTTGTTGATTAACCCTTAGACCATTGAGTTTTTGCCTTCTGGTTCTTTCCCCCATCATTGGGGTTTTTCTTTTGTTTTGTTTTTTAAGCTTGTTTGAGATGATGCGCATTTTGAAAGAATGTTTGAAAATGTGAGTTCAATACAGTTAAGTTAATCAAAACAAATAGTACAAAATAAGTGAAACATAAAATTTTTAAGAATACATATATATGTTTATACTAGCTGAAAACCCGCACTTTGCTACGGAGTACATTCAAATTAAATACAATGGTCAATGTATGCAATTAATGCCAAAAAAAAAAAAAATATATATATATATATATATATATATATATATATATATATTTATAATAAATACAGCAATCAATGTATGCAATTGATGTATAAAAAGCAAAAAAATATATTTATAAAAAAAATTGTGATATTTTTATAGACAAAATAATGTAGAGGAAAATATTCAAATTAAATCTAATAGACATACTAAAGAATACAGTGCAGTTAATATAGTACAGTTTGAGGAACATAATATATTTTACTGTATTTTAATATTTTTTTGGATAATATCCAATCGTCTGCCACATTAGCAAGGAAAAAAAGTATTTATTTTGTCTATTTCGTTGTTATGCACGTGACGATAAATGAATTTAAAGTACCAGAAAAAGAAATCACGTGATCAGCATTTTATAAATTAAATTCTAAAACTGAATCTTTAAAAATTCACCAAAAATCAGAAAATGGAGGTAAAGATTCGAAAAAGATTTCATTTTAAAGGAATTTTTATGATCTTCCTCGTGATATAAATTTTATAACCCCCAGATTATTATTTTTAATGCAAACATTAAAAAAGTTACAAAAACAGCTTAAAAATTTAATTTTAAAAAATCTAAGAAGAATTTTTGAAAAATCTTTCTTAGTGCACCCCTTCACTATAAGAAGAATTGCCATGCAAAATTTCAGCCCTTTAGGTCCAGCAGTTTGGTCAGGGCGTTATATGTCAGTCAGTCAGTCAGTTACTGAACTGTTTTATATATATAGATAATGTACAGATTTTTTTGTTCATAAATTTCTTTTAGTATGATATATTTTAAAACAAGGCGATATGCATAAACCCACTTCACAGTCTTTACACAGTCTTTTATATAGTCTATTCATCAATTAGTCCACTATAGTCTTTTCATCCCTTTTTTCATCAAATAAATCTAAATAATCACTCAGAATCAGTTGAAATGTCAGTTCAAATAGCCTTTAGCTTTCAAAAACCAAAACTCCCACCATTTTATACTGCATGTATTCTCAAAATAATTACCTAAAAAATCTCCTTCTTCTCAGGAGAAATTGTATTCAAATGCCATTAAGTGATGCCATCTATTGATGAATGAAAAAATCAATTTATTTCTAGCGTGCAAAACATTGGGAAATCCAGATAGATGCGTCCAGTGGGTCCATAATGCTAGGGGAAAGATTCTGATGAACACACTGAGCACGTTCGTAATGGTCTAAGTGTTAAAACCAACTAACAGCAGTTTAATTAGTATTGCTTGTATTACACTTATGTGTATTGTCCCTAACTTGGTAGCCTTTATATTGTTTTAAGCTCATATCACATAATTGTTGTTTCACCATTCAGAATGCACAGCTGACACTTTCCAGTTGTATTTTCAAGTAAAGTAATCAGATCTTATTCAAAATGTTGGGTCAAGCAATTGAAATATCTGGGTACAATTATCTCTGATAATAAAGATTTCAACCTTGAAATTAGTAACAGAGTATTGATGACAAATAGTTGCTATTTTGGTTAACTAAAATCAAAGTTTATTTCTATAAGCACAAAAATTAATCTTTATAAAGCTTTAATAAGACTAATTATTCTTTATGGCTGTGAATGCTGGCCCCTTAATAAATCTGGTGAGAACAAACTCGTAGTTTTTGAGCGAAAGATTTTTATATAGAATCTATAGAACAGTGTAAGAAAATAACATCTGGAAAATTCATTATACCTTAAATATAGGCAACTATCTATATAAATAAAAGAAAACTTTGGCTGTCAGACAGAGGGGGAACAATTCTGGGTAGATTGTTTTCGGTATGGCATTCGTTATGAAATTCGGCCATGTTTGAAAATGTCAAAATCAGTGTATTTTTTGTTTCATGAAAGTACATAAATGTTACATATTTGGAAAGAGTTTTAAAAACTGATAATTTTTCTACATACACTTATTCTGTTACTTTAATAGTTTTAAAGATATTTCAATTCTAATTGCATACTCCACCGAACAAAATGTAACTGCCATGTTTTACAATGTAAACACAGCATGATTCATTCACAGCGTGATTCTCAGTAAAAAAATTAATCACTGAAAAGAAATGTTTCATCGTGTGTCTAATTTTCAATTATTTTTCTATTTTTCATACTTTTAATTCAAACTTTTTAATCATAAATAGATCATTTGAAGATGTACTGAATTAAGAGCAAATTAAGAGTGAAAAAAAAATTTTAATTTAAGTGAACTGTGATTTGATAGCTGGATAAAGCCTGAGCATTGCCAGGCTTCGCCTGGCTAGTATATAATAAGGGTAATAAAATCTTATCTTATCAGATAGCTCAGCCATGTTTATAGATATGAACACGCTGACCCTGTCAAAACACTGACTTTTTACAAAATGGAAGGTACTAGAAGAAGAGGGAAACCATGTAATAGATCAGTGGTTCCCAACCCGTAGAAGTCTGTGGACCACTAAACCAGAATTTGTGTGGACCACCCCAGCCCTCACCTCCACCGATTTGAGGGGGGACCTTCCAGAAGTATGGGGGGGTATAGAATATCCCTCAGGCAAAAGGGATACAGGATTAACGTACTCACATTCTTATGTATCATATTCTAGTAATAAAATAATTATGTTAAACTTTTAAGAAATTTTAATTCAACACCTGATAGTCTATATATATAAAACAGTTCCATAACTGACTGACTGACTGATAACGCTCAGACTAAACTGCTGGACCTAAAGGGCTGAAATTTTGCATGGTGATTCTTCTTATCGTGTAGGTGTGCTCTAAAAAAGATTTTTGAAAAATTCTTTTTAGATTTTTTAAAATTAAATTTTTAAGCTGTTTTTATAACTTTTTTTAAGTTTGCATTTAAAATAATAATTTGAGGGGCTTATAAAATTCATATCACAAGAAAGATCATAAAATTCTTTTAACACGAAATCTTTTTTGAATCTTTACCTCCATTATCTGATTTTTGGTGAATTTTTAAAGATTAATTTTTAGAATTTAATGTATTAAATGCCGATAATGTGGTTTCTTTTCTTTTTGTGATACTTTAAATTAATTTTTCGTCACATACATAACAACAAAATAAATTAGTAAAAAATTATGGTAAAAGATGAAATTAAACCACTAGACTAATTGAGATGGAAGTTTTTTAAGAATTTAATTCAAATTAGTATGTTTTATGGTTATTAAACATACAAATTAATTGCATACATTGACTGTTGTATTTAATTTGAATATTTTCTTCTACATTATTTTGTCTATAAAAGTATCTGCTACAGTTTTTTTATAAATATATGTTTTTGGCATTAATTGCATACATTGACCATTGTATTTAATTTGAATATACTCCATTGCGAAGCACATGTATTCGGCTAGTTGTTGGATATATGATGTCCATCTAGTTCAATGAACATTGCTTTCAAAATCCCCATTTATTTGGCAACATTTTCATATGTTGTGCTGGACCACTCCTGAGGCTCTCATGGACCACTGGTTGGGAACCACTTTACTAGATGGATTGATTGTGTTGAGAGAGATCTTAAGATCATTGTAATTAACCAGTGGAGGATATTGGCATCTGATCAGGCTGGATGGAGAAAACTCACTGGGACTGCTTTGGCCTGTACCAGGCTGCCGGGTAGGGTTTTCGACTTTGAGCAACTTTTTTAAAACCCGGGTTTCGGGTTTGACGGGTTTTTTTTATTTTAAACCCGGGTTTTCCTCAGTTTACTTGGTTGGTTCCAGGGGAAAGAACTAAAATAATAGTAAAGAACCAAAATAATAAATAATTTATTAGAAGCATTTAATTTATTTCAGAATTTCAAATATAAAAAAATAACAGTAAATAAATTTAATGTTAATAAACATATACATGTATGTATAACATAAATAAAAGTGGTACAAATATCTCATTTTTTTATAAAACTGCCTTACAACCATCATTGCACTCAATGTATCGTCATTGAGTCGGCTTCTGAGTTTATTAGCAAAGATACCCATTACAGAAAATGCTCATTCTGCTTCCACCGAAGTTGGTCGAATTGTTGTTAAAGATCTGAAAAGTTTATCTAGCATTTCAGGTCAGCTTTTTGTTGCTCGAAACAACTCAATTTCTTTTCTTACGATATATGAACCAGATTTTGATTTTTTACGATTTTCCTTATTATCATTCTACTGCAGAAACATACTAAGCTCATCAGGTAGGGACATTTGTTTAGTACAAGCACCAAAACTCATAGCATCATCTTCAATTCTATCTTTAACTCCCACATCAACTGCTACTTCTGGTTCAGACTCTGACCCTTATCATTTACGTTGAATAATCATTTTATTGAGGTTGTTGCCAGATCAAATATTTTGTATTTGAAAATTTTACTACCAAACTCATCATATGATTGGTCTTGGTTCCAAATTAAGGAATATAATTGGTATCCTACTGTATTAGATAAATAACTTATTCCCCGGGTTTACATTAAAAATTCCCCGGGTTTTTGGTTCATAAAATCTTTGAAAAACCCAGGTTTTCGGGTTCGGGGAAACCCGGGTCGAAAACCCTACTGCCAGGCTCTTAAGAAGAATCAGGTCTTATTATCAGGATAAGGTTATCTAAAATTTTTCTCAGAGCATGTAATGAAAAACTCTAACATATGATTTAAGGATTTTTACAGGCCAGTACCTATAATTATTGACCATTGTTTCTATTACGACATACAGAAAACTTGAAGAAAATGCAAACAAAAATAAACAATTTCTTAATATCGACAGTACACCCATACCTCGCTTTACGATGTAGATACGTTCTGGAAAAGTTGGCTGTAAAGCAAAAAGCCGTATAACGAATTAATTATTTTGATACAAACCCATACAAATTTAATTGGATCTGTTCCAATTTCTTATGAATAATATAGGTTTTAGTTCATAAAGCATATTATTCTTTTTTATTTTGTATAAAAATGCTTACATAAAATTAAAAGTACAAAACAATGTAATAATAAACAGAAATTTAAAAAATAAACATATAAATAGAAAGCAAAAGATATCATGCACATATGTATACATATAATAAAAAACATAAAATAAAATGTTTAAAAACTGTTTTAATCTGATGATGAACATCAGCATGAAGAATCACTGGCCGTAAATCAAATTGTGGGCCATAAATCAATAAAGGCCATTATAGCAAAATGTCATATAAGGAGCGACCGTATAGCAAGGTTTAGGTGTATAATTAAAAGGATTGGTAAATGTTTTAAATTAACAAGGAAATACCAATTCTTTCTTAGCTTTTGGTAAACTCTTAATTAGTTTAAAACATGTTTCAAACTAATAATGAACTATTAATTAATCTCAAGCTTTTGATGAACTGTTAATTTGTTTGAAACATGTAGCCATCTTTTTTAATTATATAGTGGATATTAAGAAGTTGTTTATTCCCACTGTTTCCATTGAGGATGTTTGCATCATTAGAAACAAATTTGTTTCACATATACATGAGTGCCCAGGAAATATATTTGTCTGTATTTTTGGAGTGATTTACTTATTTTAGATTTTAAACTGAACAATCTGCAGTTCAGTTATATGTCTGAGTAGACATGTAATTGATTGCTTTGTTTTCAATTTTTATGAGTTTGTTTATTATATTTTATTTATTTATTTTATAATATTTTATTATACATTTAAAATATATTATGCATAGGAAAATTTAAAATATTTATGCATATGAAAAAGACATTATGCATAAGTTTATATTGGAGATTTTAAGAAGCTATTATTTACAAATTCTATCAAAAAAATTTTTCTTAAATCTTTTATTTTTCACCTTAGTAAAAGTTTTACCTCTGTAGCATGTATGTGCATATGTGAGAGAGATATACAGTCGATTCCACTTAATCAGACCACTTCGGGATGTGATCATTTTGGTCCTAATAACCAACTGGTCCGATTACACGAACATGCCCTATGTTACAAGACGGGATTCGGTCCGAATAAGCAGCTGGTCCAATTAACCGAAATCGACTGTAATTATAAACTGTTTGTGTGTTTGATATTATATTTATGTGTCATTTCAATAAAATATGCATACGCATGTATCAATTCATTTTAAATTATATGTGTAAGTCCATTTTTGACTAATGAAGTTGAAATCCTAGGGTTTGCCTCTGCCAACAGAGAAACTGCATGTTGGAGTGAAAACATGTCATAAGTTTCACACTGACAGAAGTATGTTAAATTTATGTATTCAACATTTACTAATGGTGCTTTAATTTTTATGAAATTAATTATTATTATTATTTTAATTTTTAATTATTATTATTTTAATGGTTTTATGAAAATCTTGTTTTTATGAAATTAATGTTTTTATGAAAATATTTTTATGAAAATCTTGTTGAAAATTTTTTTAGATTAAATTATTTAAATCAAGTATAAATAAACTCATAATATTTATACTACCTAGGTATAACTAAAATAGTTTTTACTGCGAGAAAAAGTTCAAATGCATTGACTGAACAAGAGCATGTTCTGTTGGACATTACTTCATGTCTCTGATCCACAAGTGCACTGGCTATACAGAGACATTAATTCATGTCTCCAGTCCTTAGTGTATTAAAATCTATATATATGAAACACGTAGGTATGCGGCACAAAAATCGACGATATTTCTACATTCCGAATGGCAACAGCTGCAACTACTACATGTAAACATTAGCAGCCAACTGCGTGTTTGCAATATGGTACAATTTAATTGCTGTATTTTACTCGTGAATAATTTTAATTTATTCACAAGATAATTTTAATTTATTCATTTGTTCCAGGGGCTTGGGGTGCCTTGAGTGGATGACAGATCTGTACTGTTTGTCCGGCATCCTCGAGCCCCACAGCAATGAAAAATGTCACCAAACTTGGGAAATTAACCCTTGACTGCGTATTCAGGTATTGCTACGTAGCGACTGGTCTTCAGGTGATTCATGGTTGATAAGCCCAAGAGGCTTGGGGAACCGGTGGAGTATTATGGCTTATTCATTTGTTCCATCGGTTTGTCTAAATGTATGGAAGAGAACAAACGTTTGACAAAATATGTTTAGACCTATCAAATCCAATGTTTAGTCATGGACAGGTGTATGCAAGTTTATCTAGAGTCTGTTCTTTTGATTCTGTCACTGTAGTATCTCCTACTTTTGAAATACTCAACTGTGTATATGAAGAAGTTTTAGGAATATCATAGTAAAATATTAATAATTGCATAATAATACCTTAATAGTAAGTAAGAGTTAATTTTCTGCACTTTTTTTAGTACTTGCTGAATTTTTACTCCATTTTATAAGTGAAGAAATTTTCCTAACAATTTTTTATTTGATATGATTAAGTGTAGATATCTGAATTGTGAACAATAGTACATACTGAGGGTGATGTAATCCACACTATATTTTAGTACTTGCTGAATTTTTACTACTATTTTTAAGTGAAAAAAATTTTCCCCCAACAATTTCTTATTCGATGTCATGATAAAGTGTAGATATCTTAATTTTGAAAAATAGTACATGCAGAGAGGGATGTCATTTTTAAAATCATTGGTGTTGGGTTTCTCAGTCTTATCTTTGACTCTGTTCTGAAGTAATGGAAATTCACATTTTTTAATCACGATGTTTTAGAATCAGCATTATAGAGAATTTTGTAATGATTATAAATTTTTTGGTTGAGATCCCACTAACCTTTAAGAACGTATATTTATGATGACAGGTAATGGTAACATTCCTTATATATGTTTATTTTAGTTGAGTTGATTCGCAAAAGAAAATATGAAACTAAAGGTGACCATGCTGGTCGCACAGCGGCTAGTTAATATAGATTATTCTTAAAAGCTGTGTAAAAATTACAAGTCTGTGTATTAAATAAACCTTTATTTTTGAACAAAAGTTTTAAAAATTATAGTTTTTATACATTTACTTAATTTTCTTTTTCATTGTAGTTACAGTTGTCAAAAACACATGGGCATCAGAAGCAAATAATGTCAAGATTTTCAGTGACTATGAAGATAATTCGATTCCTACCATTAAAGTTGATGTTGAAAATGTCGCTCATGGACATTGTGAAAAAACTTTATTCATTATGAGATATTACCTGGATAATAATATCTCTCTTCAATGGCTTGCTATTGTTGATGATGACAGTATTATTAGGTGATAACAGTTATTTGTATTTGATTAGTTTCTATTTTTTCATTAATTTATGATTTATTAAGAATATTGTTAATTTTAGGGTTATTTTTTGATTGATTGATTTATTGAAGCTAAGATTATTTATTTTAAAATTCTTGTTTTTATTATTTCTTCTGACTTATAGATATTTTTAGAATTTACTATCTTCCCTTTATATTGTGAATTATTATCCTCTTACCATTATGTTCTTTTACCGTAAAATCTTGAGTATAATACGTACTTATTTTTTAACATTTTGGTCCACAAAAATGGGGGTGCATATCATACTTGTGTACAAAAAAATGTACTTTTGAACATTGAATAAATGACAAACAATAGATGAGCTGTATTCTAGTGATAGTGATTAAAATTGATAATTTCACAGTATTGTTTGAATTAAAAATTTAAGTATTTTTTCTACTAAATTTGCATTTTTGTTTATTTTTATTGCAAATTTTATTTATTTTAATAAATATTTGTGCAATTTTTAAATAAAATATTGAAAAGCTATGGCTGTGCGTTATAGTCGAATTTTAATCTTTTCTGAAAATTTCACACAAAATCAAGCATTCCAATGTTCCCATTAGGGAACATTGGACTGTAAAAGTTTAAGCTGTTATGTATCAAAGGACGATCACAGCACTCCCTTATGTGTCAGCAAAAATTTGAAACTATTCCCAGGTGAAATTCTTACTTTCAACAAAAAGACCAGGGAATTTTACTATAAAAAATGTGGAAAACTCAGAAAAGTCTGGGAAATTCATTATCAAAATTGCATTAGTGACATGGCAACATATCGATTTCTGAAATACAGAATCCCTTGTTATCCTATGGAAATTAATTTACTGATTAACAAAGTATATTACAGGAATTTTCTATTGTGTTTTGTTTCTACATATCGCACCCTAGCAAGAAAAGTGACACAAGTCAAAAAATGGCAATTTTGAAGATATGTGATTGAAAAATATGTATGAAGTGTCCCATCGTGCACAAAAAGTGACACATCTCACGATTTGTCCACCTGAGCACAGTCATAACAGTTTTCTTGTAATGCTAGTTCAAGCTGTATCGTATTCTTTAAGTTGATTTTCTCAGATGCTGCATTTTTGAGTTGTGTCACTTTTCTTGCCGGGTTGCAATATGTGGTGTAAGCTTCCCTTTTATAATTTCTGTAACTAGATTTCTTCTGTTATCTTCATAGTGAATCGTATTTATTTATTTTTTTTTTTTTTACATTTCTTGTGAATTTTAAATATTCTTCCAGTAAACTTTCCTAGATTCTAATTTAACTGTACTAAATTGCTGATCAAAAGCTCCTTTGATCAACAATATACAGGGTGTTTCAAAAAGAATCACCCGATTTAAAATGAGTATATTATGAAAAATATTGAACATAGAAACTTAAATTTAATTTTATAATACATGGCTAATCATGATTTTTTTTTTACAAACTAAATTAAAGTTGCTCAATATGCCCACCTTTAGATGCACGACATATGTCTATATGGTAGGCTAATTCATCCCAAACTTTTGCGAGCATGTCTGCATACACTGCTTCCACGACTGTTATGTGTACACAAACAACCCGTGTCTTGGATCGTTTAAGGCTCTGAGGGGTAGGAACTTCAATCTACCAAGGATTTTTTGACGAAAATCATACTGAACAGTTGTTATGGACTCACTTCACAAAACGTAGAACACAAAATGATTTCTGTTGTGCAATCACCATCTTTACAAACACAGAAGTGGCGAGCAAAGGAAGAGCATTAGCTTTGCTTGTCAGCAACTGCATGAAACTCGAGATTTCCCTCTTTCTGCCTATACATTATTCGATCAAAATGGATTAAAATATGTTAATAGTTATGATTTTTTTTAATTGGATGATCTTTTTTGAAACACCCTGTATAATTAAAAGAGAAATTTGAAACAAAATTCTTGTGATGGCTGTGCTACATAATGAAACATTTTCCTTCTGTTACAAGGAAATTTACACCTCCCTCATTTGAACTATTAATGTGCATTTAATGTACATTTGCATACGAGTTTGTGATTAGTTTTTTTTTCAATGAATATAAAGGTATTTGCTATCATTTCTATAAAACTTAATTACTTCATTGTTTGTGAAAAGAAACATAACTTACACTAATATAACAAAAATAAATAATTTAACAGAGCAAGATAATTATTATCAGGAAAAATGTAGACAAAAAAAAAACAGAAATCATGCACTTAGGACTCAACATACCATAAGGCGAGATTCTGTAGCAGTAACGGAACTAAACCATATATCGAGGTAACCGACTGGTCTCGTCATCAGGAGGCCTAACCAAATAAGTTACCTCAAGGGAGAACATTCTGAATAGGTTGCAGGTCTAACCAAAAGACATCTCAAGGCCCCGAGATCCCCATTGAAACAGATAGTCAAATCAAATTAAAGTACACGGACATTACATTATTGTATAACTTACACTGTTTAGACATGTAATTATGACTTTTATTTCCTTGCAGTGTTAAAAGACTAAGAAAATTACTCACTTGTTACAATGCCTCTGATACAGTAATACTTGGAGAACGATATGGTTATGGTGTTGCCAATGGTGTTGGCTACGATTACATAACTGGAGGTGGTGGGTAAGTAAAATTCAATTTTATATCTGCATTTATACAAAGAACTAGGTTGCTGCAGGTCTGGGAATGCATGCAAAATCTGGAAAAGCAGGGAAGTTCAAATTCAACAAGCCTATGTTGTTGTTGGTAATGCCCCCTGGTTGAAGGTTCCATTCACCAGGTCATAATAGGCTATTGGGCTGAAAGTGGCGGCTCCTGTTTTGAATTAGCACCACAAGGGTCAGAGTCTGACTTGGCTAAATGACCGGTTCCATAACTTTGAACCAAGTGACAAGATCGGAACACTTGACCCTGCACATCCAAAGGTAAATTTGAGAACTTAGAGGACATTGCAGCCACGACATATTTTATGTGCCCCGGCCACCATTAGTAAACACGACGGTGGATTTGCAGCGACAAGCATCAAACCAGGCTTTGCCCTAACACTTTGTCCCAGGCTTTTTTGGAACACATGGACATTCAGATCACTGGCCGGCTGCTCTTGCCAACTGGGCCACTACGCCCACGAACAAGCCTATAAAACTTACAAATATTGTAGTTCAAAGTGAGTCTTCTGTTTTCTCAAAATGACTCAAAGTTCCCATGGGTTCATAAAAACCTCAACTTTCTCTTGTGTTCTAAACATTAAAGAGGCCTTTAAAATTTTTATTTCCTTACTCATCAGTATATATTTCTTTTTCTTAGTAATATTCCATTTCAAAAATTTAAACATGTTTTAGCAGATAGTGGAAGAACAATAGCCCTGTAAAATAATTATAACATTCATTTTTTACTTAAAACAAAAGGTTTATTAAAAATCCTTCAAGAAACTTAAAAACATAAAAGCATACTACAAACGAAACATCAGGTATGCAAGAGCCGTCAATTTACGGCCAAACCGCCGTAATATTATTTATATATACTTCAAACAGATTTGCATAAAACTGCTCAGTAACTGCAGCTCAGTTTACCTTATAATTAATCACCTAAAAATTACACTGCCGTCTGGCGGGGGGAAAGCTGAGCGGTCAGGCGAGAGAATAACCAAGGAGGAAATGCATATTTCCCTATCACTTAGCATAAAAGTTTGTTAAAACCTATAACTCAGTGGTTCTCAACCCTGTGCCCATGGATGCACATGTGCCAGCAAAGGTTTTGGAATGCGCCCAACTTTATTTTGAAATTTCTTACATCTGATGAGAACTTTTGTAATATTGTTGACCACAAAATATTTCCTGTTGGGATATTCCCCACTTTCCGTCTTTCCAGTTTGGAAATTAAACTTTGTTGTTTTTCCCGTACAGCATACGAGGTCCCAGCTTCAGGAATGACGTAATGTAAATGTTTCATTACGACCACAAATCGCAATGTTCAGTTGCTATTGCTAATTGCGATGTTTAAATTTAATACTTCTAATTTTCAATGTTTATATATTTTTGTAATATTCATTATTTATTGTAAGTGTATTTTTGTGTGACAATTATATTGATGTTTATTTGCCATACACTTTCTGTTTTCTGCATATGTAATTATGTTTATACAAATCAGCCAGATGTACACATGGTACTTTTTTTTTTTTTAATGTATATAACGTGCTGGCTTTTTTTAGCTCTCGGGTCAGTCGGAACATTGTGTCAGGCAGAAAGCTATTGTCAATGCTCGATGTTATTTCAAGTTTATTTTGTGCTGGCTTTACTTTTAAAGAAAACATAAACCTACAATTTTTTTTTAAGAAAGCCTTTGCTTCCTTTACTTGCTGCTGCTTCAGCCCACTGCTACATTCTGCGATAATGCTTTTAAAATATCTACCATATCTTATTTATTGTTTTAATCAGGCCAACATTTCCTAATCTTAAAAATGCTTAATATAAAATAAAATCTTTGGTTTAACATATCTGTGCAAAGCCTTATTTTCAGCATTGAATATCATAAAATCAAAATGCAGATCTCAACTTACTAATGAACATCTGGACGATTACTTAAGAACGGGAATGTCATCTTATATTCCCAATTAGGAAAAATTGGCTAATTTAGTTCACAGTCAAAAATTTCATTAAATCTTAAATAAAGTATTTATAAGTAATAAATCCATTTATCCAATTATTTTGGGACCCAGAGTTGCCCAAATTGATTGTTAGATCTGTACTGTCCATATGGTGGCCAGACCTATAAAAAACCTCACCAAACAGCGGAAAAAAAAATACTTCGTCTGAGTTTGCAGGAATTGCTGTGCAGCATAGGTCTTCAATTTGAACAGGGTGTATAGGCAAGAGCCGTGGTCTCCGTAATCTTAATGCATTATCCAATTATTTTTTTATTTCCATGATGTACCTACTTATAAAATAAAATAATCAAAATTTTATTTACATTTCTTCTTTTTATTATTTTTCAAAACATAATCCTTGTAGTAATATTACAGGTTGGTAACGTACTGTTGAATAAAAAATATTTTTGTTATGTAAATAATGAAGATTGGTGATACAAAAACCACTGGTTGTGCCCACCATAATCTCTGAAAACTTCAATGTGCTCGCAACCATAGGAAGATTGAGAACAACTGCTATAACTCATCTTTTAAGTATCTACATTTTGTATCCTTTCCTTAAATTTTATGCTTTAGATCAGTGTCTCTTAACCTTTTGTTGACCAAGGACCACTTATCGAAAAGAAAAAGAAAAAATCACAGGGGACCCCCTCTCAACCAACCCTTTTGGAGGCAAAAATTGGTTTCATTTTCTGAATAAACAAACTATTTGTGCTTGTTAGCCTGATTAAAACGATATAAGATATGGTAGATATTTTGAAAGTATTATCGCAGAATGTAGCAGTGGGATGAAGCAGCAGCAAGTAAAAGAAGCAGTCTTTCTTAAAAACAAAACGTAGATTTATTTTCTCTTTAAAAGATAAGCCACCACAAAAATAAACTCAAAATAACATCGAGCATCGACAATAGGTTACTGCCTAACACAATGCTCCGACTGACCTGACAGCAAAAGTAAAGCCAGCATGTTATATACATTAAAAAGAAACCACGTGTGCATCTGGCTGATTTGCATAAACATAATTACATATGCAGAAAACAGAAAGAGTTTATGGCAAATAAAATCAATATAATTGTCACACAATAAATAACAAATATTACAAAAATATATAAACATCAAAAATTAGAAATATTAAATTTAACCATTGCAATTAATGATAGCAACTGAACATCGCAATTTGCGATCGTAATGAAACGGTTGCATTACATCATCCGTGAAGCTGGTACCACGTACGCGGTGCGGGAAAAACAACATAAAGTTTAATTTCCAAATTGGAAAGATGGAAAGTGGGGAGTATCCTAACAGTGCTAAATAACTTTAATAAAAAGTGACAAATACACTTATTAAACATAACAAATTTAATGAGGGTGCAGTGGTCCAGTTGGCAAGAGCAGCAGGCTAGATCTGAAAGTCACTGGTTCGATGCTCGTCGCTGACAAATCGACTGCCGTGTACACTAATGCCAGCTGGTGCATGTAAAATCTGTCTTGGCTGCAATGTCCTCCAAGTTCTCAAAATTACCTCTGTGGTGCCAAGTGTTCTGGTCTCATCACTTGATTCGGTTTAAAATTATGAGACTGGTCCTTTGGCCAAGTCGGACTCCGACCCTTGTGGTGCCAGTCAAAACAGGAGCTCCACCTTCAACGCCCATAGCCTTTGGGACTTGATCTGATGTTGCTGTCGGTCAAGTGGCATAAACAACAACAACAAATTTAACATATAGTAAACTTAATAGCAAACATAAAAGCCTATGGAAACTTAAAAATGATCAAGATTTTTGAGCTTGCATTTCCATACTAGATGTAAAATGGCTGTGATGCTATGACTCTGCATCACAGAAAACAATTAAGGATTTTTAAGCAGATCACGGATATTTTCATTCTCAAAACATCTGGAAACAAAAGAAATACGGGAATTTTCAGAATTTAAAACAAAAAAAATTCCCAAATTTATAAAATTGGTAAACTTGCAGTTGTCTTGAAACCAACCAATTTTTTTTTTTAATTACTGCTGACATCGCATACCACTTTATGGGTCCCTCTGGACCATGGGTGGTCTGCAGACCACTGGTTAAGAACCACTGCTTTACATAGATATAGCCCTTAAAAAGATAATTTTTAAAGGAGGAAAATATGCATTAAAATTAGGCATTGAGAAAGATACACAATTTGGCTGTAATTGTACTTACTTGTGCATGTAAAATACATATTAAATTCTAATGTAAATTAATATCACAATCCAAAATTTTTTAAAGCAGAATTATTATATTGATATGTCAGTAGAATTATAATATGCGAGTATGTTTGAACTTTGAAAATTTTATCTATGGTGTGTTTTAATAAATCTGTCATTTTATAATAGTGTTGTTTAAAATATATTAAATCATGTGTGAAAGATGACAATTAATCATCTTGTTAAAATGATTGTCATTTTAATCATTAATGATTGTCATTACAATTTGCTTCTTATTTCTCATTAAATATTCAAATTATTTTTCTTTGTTGTAAGTGTATAAATTTTTGACTGAACAAACTTTAAACATTTCTGTGCAATAAGTTTTTCAGAGTAACATATTTTATAACTAAATCGAAAATTTTAAGTTGAATAAAATTTTTGCTGTTTGTTATATATCCTACTACACTCTGTGGATTCTTAATTTGTAATTTGATAATAAAAAAAAGAATAAAAAAATTTTTATTTTTTAATATTTATTTAAATTTTTTATTACCTTTGTTTTCAGAATGATCTTTTCTTTGTCTGCTGTGAAACTGCTTGTTCAGCATTGTCAGTGTCCATCAATTGATTCTCCAGATGATATGATAATTGGTCTGTGTTTAAAAAGATTAAGAATTCCTGTCACTCATTCTCCATATTTCCATCAGGTAAATGAATGCTTACTAGAGTAAAATATTTAAATACTACATAAATTCCTTTTACATTTTAGAAAAATTAATGTTAATACATTAACTGCTAGTAAAATACTTAAAATTTTGGTTTATAAATATAATTAATTTTAGCTGGTCTCATGATAAATGATAGTAATTGAAGTCCTGGAAGTTTTTTTTTTTTTCTGCTTCTTCTTCACAAGCACAACAGCCCCCTATAGGCCTTGGCTGCCTCGACCACACGCTTCCTCCAGCATCTTCTATCTGCGACAACTCCTTTCCAATTTTTAACTTTCAAAGTCTTCAAGTCTTTTTCAACGTCATTTAACTATCTAGTCAGTGGTCTACCTCTAACTCGGGATCCCTCAGGTTTTTTAAATGTCAAGATCTTAGTGGGATTATCTTCCAAGCTTCTCCAAACATGGCCAAGCTATCTCAATCTATTACTACGGATGACTTGTGTTATATGTGATTGCCCATAAAGCCTATACAGTTCAAAATTATATCTGGTTCTCCAACGTCCCTCCCCCTGCACTGGGCCAAAGATTTTTCTCTCAAACATGTCCAGTGAGCGCTGCGTGTCTATGCTCAAGATCCATGTTTCACTTGCGTAAAGTAAAACAGGAAGTATTAGGGTCTTATAAATTCTTAATTTAGTTTTGCAACTGATAAGATTAGACCTCAATTGTCTCCTCAGCCCAAATAAGCATTTATTAGTCATTTTGATTCTGTTATCAATTTCTGCTTTTAGCTTATTTTTCTTTTTCTTCCCCAGGGGTATTTTACCTCTTTACTGATTTACCTGAACTCAATTTGAGCAAATGGTCTGGTAAAATTTTGTGCTTCAACTTTGTTCAAGCATGCTTTACTAGTGTTACTTTGCATTATCCAAATTTCATCATAAGACTTCATTTCATCTTCTTGCCATCAAAACATATGTCACCTGAAATTCTATTTAATTTAAATTATTTTGGCACATTTTTTTATATCTGATATCAGGTTCTTACTTTTGCTTGTAATCTTTTGTAAGTAGAATGTTATGATTGATCTTATATATATATTTTTTTCGGCATTAAAATAGTGAGCTAAATGATGATTACATACTACAGTCAAACCCTGTTATAACGAACTTCATGGGACCAAAGGTTTTGTTCGCTATATCCGAACCATTAAGAAAAATGTTAGAGTTCACAAAATGTATAACTCATTAGTTGCTATTTATATTCAATAATGATGTATTGAAAGAATGATAAAATCTATTAAAAATGATCATTAATGAATTAAATTGACTAAAATCAATTACATTAAACTGAAACAATACTAATTAAATTAAATAAAATGAAGACAAATGGAAATAAATTGATTTTATCTTTAATAGTTGCTCATTGTTTTAATACAGAAATAATCGGTGATTTTCTGCTGATGTGATGCCGATTTCAAAAATATTTTATGAATTTCTTTGTCCAATACATCAAAAGACTCCAACACTCTTTCTTCCACTGTTTATGTTGACAAAAACTTATTAATTACACTCATCGCTGCTTTAGCATTTGAGATGGTGCAGATTTCGTCATTTATGTTCTCCTCTCCATCAGCATCAGAAGCAGAATCTTCAATTTCAGAATGATTCATTTTAATTTCATCCACAATATCTTCATCAGTCAGATTTTCACATGTAATGACTTCATCATCACATGTTTCGAACAACTGCACGCCACAATCTGAAAATGATGAAATTTTGTGCTTTTCTATCCACATCGCGAAAAGTAAATCTTCATCATCTTCTTCAACATTCTTAAAAAGTTTAAAAATTTTTAAAAATTCAGTTGTCGACTGAAAAAAAATGTTCGTTATAGCCGATGCTTAAGATTTTGGAAGTTCGCTATAAAAGGATAAATTAGCATTAAATACAATAGGAAAATGGCGGGACCAAAATTTTCGTTTGTTATATACCAGGTTTGCTATAACAGGATTCGACTGTATTTATTTTTATGCAATTTTTGTTCATTGATTATGTTTATTGATTTGTTCTCTTCATATTTGCTTATTTTATGAGCATACTGCTAGGAAGACATTTTCTAGAACATATTCCAACCTTAATCCTGGGGAAAAAAAAAAAAAAAAAAAATCTGAGACCATATGCTGTGTACTTTTCTAATTCAAAGGGAAATGAGAGTGTATTGTGTGCAGTATAAACTGGGCAGTGTGCAGTACCATGCTTCAAACTGTATCACACAACAGTAAATTTATAAAGTACTTGTAGCAGATGTAGAAGGGGAGGATGTTTTACCTTAGATGTCTCAATATTAATTTCCAGAATACAGTCAAATCCAGTTAATTAGACCAGCTGCTTATTCAGACCAAATCCTATTGCATAAGCCTAATAGGGCATGTTGGTGTTATCGGACCAGCCAGTTTTTAAGACCAAAATGATCACGTCCTAATGTTGTCCAATTAACCAGAATCGACTGTATTCTCTCATCTATACATAATTATATACTAGGCCTGCACAACATACGGTCCACTAGGACTAATTGTGTGGCCTGCAAAGCCTTTTGTGAAGATGCATTATATTATAAATGTAAAATATACAGAATATTTTTTTTACATTTATAATACTGCAAAAGGAATCTATAAGTAATGAAAAATACTATTTATTAAATCTTTAAAATAATCAGTAATATATTTTTCTTCAGATAAAATATTTGGCTGCGGTCTCAAATCGGGACCATTTTGGCGAAATTTCGCTAGCGAGCGCCAAAATTGGCATGGAAAGCATTACCCCACTCAAAAGGGTGTTCATTCGTGGATTTTTTTTTTTTCGGGTCTTTCCCACTTCTTAATAAATAATTATATTCATGCATTATTTGTGCATTTCAAAGATTATACTTATATTTTTCTGAAGGAAAAAAAGCTAATAAGTATTTTTATGCAACAAGATGTTGAATAATATTTTCTAACACAAGAATAGAACTGTAAAATATCACTTTCAGACAATTCTTTGACAAATTCTGATGTTTTGGATCCTATAACTAAATCTTTATCATCCTTCTGATTTTTAAATACATCAAATTTCACATTAAATACACATTTCGAGCTAGTTCTGACAGATATTTTCCCAAATCTCACCAACAATTCAAAAAAATTCGATAACTCTCTTCTCATCTTGTGAATTTTCGGTTCTTCACTTTAAAACATCACATTATATGTTTCATAAATGAGAATCACATTTTTCACAAAAAATGCTAAAGCATGATCAAGATTTGAGCTTAATGTAAGAAAATTCTTTTTTCCCACTGCAATATGCGTTTATTATTATTATTGGTAGATGATGGTGACTCTGCAAGTGATTTTACTTTTTTTGCTGATTTCTGAGAAGCACATGAGGTTGGTTTTAACTGTTTTACAGAGTTGGGTGAAGGACTTGACATTAATTTAAATTTTTTTACTGGTATTGGTGAAGCAAATGAGGTTGTTTTTACTTTTTTTTTATTAGTTTAGGTGAAGCACATGATGTTGACTTTTTCTTTCTAATGTTGTACAGAGGCTGTTCACAAATTTTTTAGACGATGTATATTGTATTCACAAAACTAAATTACATAAAATTCTTGTGTTTTAAATGTTCTATTTGACATCCCTTATTCTGAACTATCTTTCAACACCGCAATTTCCAGGATAACAATGCCTTTTGAAGTGTCAGAAGAGGTATTCTATCCCATTCCTCCTGAACAGTTTTCCAGAGTCCTGTAAGGGTTTTGGGACGACGTTTGGATAATGCAGATTTTAAAAGTCCGAAAGCACAAAAATCCGTAGGTGATACATCGGGAGATTTAGTAGGGATATCAGTGAAGGGTATGGCCTTGATACCAGTTTTTTGTTCCATTTCTTTTACGAAATTTACAGTGGATTTTGATGTGTGACTGCTAGCTTTGTCCTGATGGAGTCTCACAGATTGATGGCACTGTGGGTAAAGCGATGGTATTTCATTCAGAAAAATTGGCGATAAAATATGTTCCTGATAGTATTTGGAGTTAATCTTGACATTTTTTTCCACTCTCTTTATTTTGAACTTGCCATTATAAGAAAAACCAGCAACAATCATGAATCCCTTAGAAAAACTTTCTTTCGATTCTTTGAACCATGTACTTAAATTTTTTTCTCCCCTTTTATGATAATAAATGGCTCTTTTTTTTGTTGTAATCATTTAAGTACAACCATGATTCATCTATTGTGACAATTGTTTTCCATTTTTCTTTGAATAATTGTTTCTCATATAGAATTCTGCAGCGTGTCCTGCGTTCAGCGATATGATTTGGAAGAAGACGATGCACATTGTGTTTTTTCGCTTTCTTAAGATTTAAATCAACGTTTATCATTTTGTTTACAGTGGACACCGAGCATTTTAATGATTTTGTAACTGTCCTTTGACTAGGGGGATTTTCTTTTAACATTAAACAACGTACCTTTGCAATAGTCGAAGATGTCAGTTTTTTCCTTGGATACTTGTTTGGAATTTTTGTCTCACTTGAGGCTCCAATTTGACGTTTTTTTCGTTCTTGTTGACGATATTATCTATCGACGCTTTAGATATCACAAAACCATGACTCTCACATCGGTTTTGGATAACGGAGTATGCATATTTCTCTTCGGAAAGAGCATAAATGTAGCCTTCGAACCACTGCTTTGTTAAAAACGCCATTTTGAATAAAAACAAAACTTTCAAGCCGCAGACGATAATTTTGACTTTTAAAAACATAGTACAATTGCAAACGATTTTTTTATAACCGCTTACCAAAATCGTCTAAAAAATGTGCGAACAGCCTCTGTAGAAGCTGCTTGCTGTCCAGGAAGTTTTTGTATAGTGTAAGCTGCTAGGAGGGGAATCTCGAAAACGCGATGTAAGGGGGGGGGGGAAGCGATGGTGCTGGGGAAGTAAAAATACGGGACATTTTTGCTTGAAACGTATTTTCATAATAAAGCTTAAAAAACGGAACGAATACGTTTTTTACGGAACACTTGGCACGTATGTAATATGGTCCTTACCACATTTCAAGCAGTGCAGGCCTGTTATATACCATTAATGGTAGAATATTTTTCCTGCCTTTCTGGGATGATGCAAAAAAAGATTTTTAGTTTTATAGTATTCAAAATGCAATTTACAAGTATTTGTTAATTTTTCTAAAGTAGGTAGTAAAACTACTTTAATTCATATTATGCTTGCATATAACAATGAAAAAGCAAATTAAAAAAACATTTTTTTTTTTTTATGAACTCATCAGTTAAGTGGTTAAGGCTGTCACTTTATAATACATTAAAATAAATTTCATCAATATGTTGCTATTTAACAGTGGTTAAGCATTATGTATGTTCTTTATGTTCCTTAGGCACGACCTATTGATTATTCTTCCCAATTTTTGAAGCCACTGAAGCACATCTCATTCCATAAGCACTGGATGATAAATCCTTACACTGTATTCCATGATTGGCTGCAAGGTATTCCTGGATTACATACAGAATTATAAATATATATACATATATTGTAAATAAAATATTTTTATAATTGCTGAAAAGTGTCTAGTATTTTTATATTTTTCAGTGGAATTTTGAGCTGAAGAATAAATTTGACATCTCAATAACATATAGTAAAAAGATATTTTTATTTTACACAAAGTTTTATTTGCTTCTTTTTGAAGTTTGAGTACATAACAGAATTTAGAATAATTTAAACCTAATTAAATGAGAAATGTACTATTCACTTTCTTTCAGGAAACCCATTGACAGAATGTTCACCAAAAAATATATTATTTACCTATACAAATTTTTAATATGTCAACTTTCTACAGAAATTTTCATATTCAAGACAGGCATTTCAGTTTATTTGTAATATTTATGAGTACATGAGTTTTTCAGACATAAGTTTTTAAGATAAATTTAGAAAGTGATAACAAAAAAAAAAAATTTACTCATAAATATGACGAGTTCTTTAATTACAAAACAAATTAACACCAAACATCATACTTTAAAGTGGTTAACGTAATATAACAGTAATTCAATCATGAAACTAATTTCTGAATGTATTGTAAACGAGCTTTTTATACAATGTCAGGCCAAATTTACTCGTACTTCATGGATATACATTTTGATTAACAGTAAAACAAAACATGAAGAATCTGGAATAACTTAACACTACATGATAGAGGTAACAGAAAAAATGCGAAAACATTATTAAAGAAAATATACATATGCAAATATAATTTGATTTTAAAACTATGATTAATGAGCTTTTGATGTAATTAAAAACAATGCATAGTCCAAAATTTTTAATGGACCTATTATATATATTACATTTAATATACATTTTCATGAAAATTATCAATATAAAGTTAGTATCAAAAATATTACACACATTCACAAAGAACTACAACACATTTCATAATTTTTCATACTTAATTCTTGACAGAAAGTTTTAATTTGTAATGTCACTCAACCATATAAGTAGACTACATTTTGTACTAGCAAGTGAGGACGAAAATTAAGGTTGAATATTAACAAAAGCATTATATGCTGTTTAATGAACATTTAATTATAATTTAAAAAAATAATCAGTTATAAAGAACTATATACCATGACTGAGTTATGTCCGCATGTATGACCTTCAGTAAAAAAAATTAGCTGTACAGTAAAAAAGGAAGGCAATAATTGATCATTATCATAGCCTGAAAAATATTTTGTAACATGTAATATTGAATCTTAAAATTTCTTGATAAAAATAAATTTTTCATTTACTTGCTTGCTATGTTTAGTTGTTTTAGAATGTTAAAAAAAAACATAAAATTAGATATAAACACTTTATATATTATAATTTGGAGAAATTTTAATAGAGAGAATGAATTAATACCTCAATTAAACTTAGATACTTTTTATTTATCTTACCAGAGAAAATTCATAAATTAAATTTGACTAATCTAGCTTTGATTAAAACATACACTGCATGACACTGCCCTTTTACTACACAGAAAATTTTTTTTCCTGATCTTCATAATTCCAGTCAAATGAACACATATTTAAGATTTTTTTAAAAAATTTACATGTTTTTAAATATGATGCTAAATGATATTTTTCTTCACTGTTTTTCTCATGCTTGAATAATTAACAACACATGGAAAAAATTACAATTATCTAACCAATAACTTGTCTTCTTTTCAATTATTTTCATAATAAACTATTTTAGTTTGTCTTATAAACAATCTCTTGTGTTGTTAAAGACACTCCTGAGTACAGACAATGCAAACTGAATTAAGTATACTAAATATTTCTTTAAATTTAATTTCATTGGAGTTCAACAAAATAGCTCAATCTATATATTGTATTTATTTTTACAGCAAGCACTGCATAACTTTAGTGTATATCTCACAACAAAGAACAGCTGTTGCTAAAACAATTTTAGTCCAGGACTACCTATATTTTTCTTGTAAATACATGATTATGTATGGGAGTCATGGGCAAAAGCATTCTAGCCAAGTATTCAGGTTTTATCATTTAGAAGTTCTTTAAAACTGAAAATTGGTCATAAAATAGTTAAGCTGAAAAGAGTCTAAACTGATATTATTCTTTAATAATATCCAAATAGTAAAACACTTTTAATAATAAAAATTTTCCAAAAAATGCAGCTGGACAGAGCCATTAAGATAGCAAGATAACAAAGAATTAACTCATACATAATTAAGAGAAATATGCCTTAATTAAAGCATGGCAAATGCATATACATAACTTATAAGAGAAATTTGAAGTACGTCAGAGATGTAACAAAAAGAACCATTCATGTATCAAAAATGGCCAGAGTATGAAGTTGTTTATTCTGAACATGATGAAATGAGATTAATTTCAAGGATTTTCAGTTACTGAAACATTGTAAATATTGTGTAGATGAAAATTCAAGAGTAAAAAGCATTGTTTCTTTTTTGATTAATAAATAACTAGTGAAATAAAAATTTTCAGACCTCCAATGAAGTTATATAGAACAGCGGTTCCCAACCGGTGGGTCGTGACTCAATCCTAAAACTATCAGAAACCATCGAATAAACCATCAGAAAAGATAAGAAAAATCGAATCAAATTGAATTGTGTTTTGATTGTTTTCTTGGTTCTTGATCTTTGGCATCTGGGGCAGACAACAGAACCACTACATCCCTACCAGATGACTCACACAGTCACAGAGGTGGTGCACACTCTGGCAACGCCGCTGCCCTCCTGTTCTACCGCCACACTATCGAAGGTCACGCCACGTGAGCACTATTGTTTACTAACCTCAGTCACTCAGTCTTACTGTGGACATCGTGCAGTGACCACTTGTTGAATATATTGCAAATATATATCTATTGTTAAATAAATGTTTTGCTTCAAAGTGCTTATATTTTGTCAACTATTTTCAAATCAGAACACAAACTGCTTATCAATAATCAATCTGTATCTTCAAAAAAGCACACACACACATATTATATATATATATATATATAATTATGGTAAATTATATATACATAAGGAAGGGGTACGATATAAATAAGGTTTTTTACTCCACCATGGTCCGGTGGACCGTGGAGGTATTCCGATAAGGAAAGGTGGGTCGCCAGCTGAAAAAGGTTGGGAACCACTGATATAGGACATACATCAATCTTTCTTTGCTACAAACAATACATTTCCAACATCATGTAGGAAAAATTAGGGATTCATAAAAATGAAAGAAATTGCATTATTTGGCAAAAAGAACCTTGTTCGTGAACTAAAATACTGCACTGTTTTTGTCAAGATGGGAGTTGAATTTTTAAGCACAGAAGAATTAGTAGTAAGAATTAAAATAACTAAAAAGATTTTTTATATTGAATTTAGATTACCTGCATCCACAAAGTTATAACAATAATGGAATAAAAACAAAAATGCTATTTTCCTTGTGACAATATCCACCTTTTTTTTAAATTCTATCAAACAAAAAAATGACATTCAAATACCTGATAGTAACAATAAAAAACAACAAAATACAAATAAAATAAAAAATATCGATTTTGTGTTGTGTGTCAATTTTTGTCGTTGGACACACAACATAACAAATTCTTAAAATAAATATAATACATACAATTATGACCCATGCCCAATTTACATATGACTTTTGTCACTATACAATATTTATATGAATTCTTAACACATACTAACACTAAAAAATGAAAGAGCATGATAAAAGATTGAAAACTAATTTAAGATCTATGATAAGCACATTCCAACGATTTTTATTTGATAACCAATAACCAAATAAAAACAATATCAAATGACTTTTTTTTAACCTCCTCTTCTCTGTTTTTGCAGTTTAATAACTCTAAAATATATTTTAAAAATATTAAATAAAATTTTTGTGAAATTATCAGCATTGAGTGCGATAAACTAGTTTGGATTACACCACTTTATTTTAAGTGTTATTAATCATTTAATTACTGAGCATAAAAGATTTATGTAATCTAAACTATAGCTTGAATCTTATATTTTAAATAGTTTGTTATGATCTATAAAAAAGAATCCTTTATATAACTTCAAAAACCTTTAATTCAGGAGTCAAAGCTTAAATATTCAATTATTAAAACACCATTTTATGAATTCTTTTTATCTCCAGCTTGTATTGATAATGTATTTACAACATACACATATAAAAGCTATTAACCACATGCTCAGGTTATTTTGGGCTATAGATTTGTTCACAATAACATCAACTTAATGAAGTACAGTACACTTTTTAATGAATTAACCTTTAAAAAAAATTTTTTTTTAACTCTAGCTTTCTCATTGCTTAAAATACAAACTGCCAAAGATAATGAAAAGATAATAGCAAGTAATGCATTAATTGAATATTTTATTCTTTCATTGTAAGTTGAAACAATCAGTATTCCATTAGTCAAAACAGAAAAAGAGCTTCTAGATTTGTATAAAGCCTTAAACATATACATTGTTTTAATCTTCTATATTATTACTAAATTTCATAAGTTTTTACAAAAAAGTAAAGCACAATAATGTAATTTGCATGCAGAATCACATCATATCGAAAAACTAAAATTCAAAATGCATGAAACTCTTTGCATCACATCCATAAATTTCAAACAGGCTTTTACTTGAAATATTTCAGATATGAACTATAGAATAAAGTATTAATAAGTAAAATTTGACTGAATTTAAATATGTTTAAAATTTATTCATCAAAGAACATGTTGTACTACATCTGTCTTTGCATAAAAGTGGCACTTGGTCTGATATTGCTGTTAATAAACTATAAAACCTCTATACAGTTCTTGACAAATGTATGTGTTGCAGAAGATACAACTATTGGAAAAAAAAATATAAGGTACTTATATAGTATCCCATCAACCTTTTACCAAATTTGCAAGGTTAAGAAAAAAATATTCTGCTATGTGTAGGAGTCAGCTGAATACTGATTGAGGAAAAAGAACACATATACTAAGCAAGTAATACTTGCCAAGCAAAGTGTTAGCAGAAAAAGTAAATACCCTAATAAGTATACAATATCTAAAAAGGTTTAATGCCTTTGCATTCCAATATTGTTATTTGGGGAGCTATATATACCTAATAAAAGATTGAAATGCAAATGTCTGTGTAGGAACGTAAACTTCACAGTATATGTGTTGATGAAATTACCTTAAACATATTTGATTATCATGCATTCTCATAAGCAAGACAAAAAGAATCAATGGTCTGGAGTGTTAAACGCCTTTGAATTATCTATATAAATAAAACAGTTCCGTAACTGACTCACTGACTGACTGACTGACTGACATACAATGCACAGACCAAACTGCTGGACCTAAAGGGCTGAAATTTTGCATGGCGATTCTTCTTATGGTGTAGGGGTGCACTAAGAAAGATTTTTGAAAAATTCTTCTTAGATTTTTTTAAATTAAATTTTTAAGCTGTTTTTTAATCTTCTTTTAAGTTTGCATTTAAAATAATAATTTGAGGGTTATAAAATTTATATCACGAGAAAGATCATAAAAATTCCTTTAAAATGAAATCTTTTTCGAACCTTTACCTCAATTTTCTGATTTTTGGTGAATTTTTAAAGATTAATTTTTAGAATTTAATTTATTAAATTCTGATCACGTGATTTCTCTTTCTGGTACTTTAAATAAATTTGTCGTCACATGCATAACAGCTAAATAGACAAAAAAAATATTCTTTTTCTTTCTAATGCAGCAGACGATTGGATATTATCCAAAAAAAATAAATATCCCTTACAATTTTTGTATAAATATATTTTACATCAATTGTATACATTGATCGTCGCATTTATTATAAATATATATAGTTATTTTTTTGGAATTAATTGCATACATTGACCGTTGTATTTAATTTGAATGTATTCTGTAGCAAAGCGCGGGTTTTCAGCTAGTCTCATATATAGTAATTGATATAAACTGGCCAAATTTGTTACAAAAATTTTGGTTGATGGGATAATACATTGAGTAACATATAACTGTTTTATATTCCAACACTATTTATATAAAAGGCATACCCATTTTCTGAATAAATATTATTACTTTTATCCTAACAGTTATCAACAACAAATAGTTATATAATTATCCGGCTCCCACTCTACTTAATATTAAAAGTTTAACAACGTTTAAGCCTTAAGATTTTATTTCATAGCTTGAAGCTTTTTTTTTTTTATGAATTTTACTTTACTGCTACAAGCTGCTAAAAAATTGTAGCAGCCAAACATTTGCTTTTATACCCCCTTTCAATTTTTTTATTATTTTTTAAGCTTAAGGTTTATTTATAATTTAAAAGATATACAACATTATATTTACAAAAGTATTTAAAGATTTACGTGCCTCAGGGAATAGTGCTTAGCATGAGTTTCTAAGGAAGGAGAGGGAATAAAATTACTAACATGATATTCGATAAAAAACACGAGAAACTTAAAAGATGTTTGGACTTTATGAATAAACCATCGCAACCACAACTCTGTACATACAACTACTCAAACAAAGCTACACAGATTCCCAGAGAAAAAATAAATAGCAAGAATAACACCAGCATAGAAACAGAAACACCATCTTCAGGTCTCTAGTGAAAGTAAAAGCCATCTATTTAAAGAATTTTCATCTTCCTTATTTCATAAAAATAAGCATTATATAAATAAATGCCTTTAATGTAGATACCCTCAATTAAAAGTTTGGCAACATTAGAAAAACCAACAATGGCGAATTCACAAAGCTTCACACAAAATGCAGTAGTAGATTCATGCCTACAGGCCAGCACATTTTGCACAGAAATAACAAATGCAACATGAACAAAACTCAAAATAAGCAGCTGTAGCAATAAAGTAAGTTTGCAACACAGTTTACTTGATTTAATATCATCATTCAAGCTTTAATATAATTTAGGAATTTAAAAGTTTCAAACTACATTAGAAGTGTTATTTTTAGGCACGGAATTCAAAGAATACTGTTAACAAAAGCTGTCATAAATAACATTTTCAATAAAAAAAATTTGCATAATTAAACAATTATTTCTCTCTATGTGTATCACTTCTGCAGACTCAAGTAATTTAAGACGAAAAAATATTTATTCTCCAATCATTAATTATAAAGTCTGTCAAGTATAAAAAGACACATACACAATATTGTATTACAAACTAAAGACATTAAAATTCCCATAGAAAGCATTCTATACATTAGTTTCTAAGGCTGAAGTTATCCCCCTAGTAATCCACATCATACACTAAATAAATTTTTTTAAAATGGATTGTCTACAGACATCTTGTTGAATAAGATTCTCATGATCTATTACACATAACTTAGCAAATACTTATCTTTATATTCATATTTTATTACAGTGCTTCCACAAGGTTTTACTTACTATTAAGTAAAACAATGGATAATTATAAAATGAGATCTTTAAACTTCTTATATGAAAGTATTGATTAGAATTCAATACATTTAATTAAACATTTGAAAATTACAATTTACAGAATACAGATAATGTAAACAAATATACAAAATGAAGAGTAGTATTTAAGATAATCAAAACAGTTAACCAACCAGACATCATAATTTGCTTCAAAATAAGGCCAAGATTTTATTTTTTAAAATCTTTACGATAATTTTATACTATTTTGTTAAATTCAAACAAGAAAGGTTTATTAAAACTTAAATTATTTTTATAGAACAAAATAGATCACATTATACAAAATGAAACAATCATTGCACAAATGCATACCTGTATAAATAGATATATCTATAAATAACACATATATCACAACAAAAATAAAATTTATATATATATATACACAAGGGATGTTGTTCTCCGACTTGAGCATTTTGGAGTGTGTTGTTTTCCTAAAGTAGAATGTTCCAATTAAGGAAATAATAAATTTCAACTTTATGGCAATAAAACAAAGTTTGTTAAAGATTACTTATTTTTTACTAAAACTGCTGCCAAAAACTAATATACAATTTAAAACTTTTACTAGTAAAAATTTCAAAGAAATTTTTTTAAATTAGTACGAAAATATCATAAATCAAAAGTTAAAGGCTCATTCTTTCAAAAAGTCTACAAAAGATTATTACACACTATTTGAGGCCTCTGATAATTAATTCAAACAAGATTAGAAACACATGAAAACCATATATTTAGAATCACTTAAAACTGGAATAGATTAAATCACACTCTTTGATATTATTCAGGCATCCCACTTAGATCTTCAGATAAAAATTAAGGCTCCTTGAAGACTTTTCAAATTTACTTCTAACTTTTCTAAGGCTAACTAGTTGATATTCTGAATAATTTTGCAGATCTAGATTCTATAAGGATTGGTTACTTAATGCTATGATTTAGGGTACATCATTATTAGGATGTATCACTATTCAATTTCATTAAATCAGTTTACACTCTTAAATTATATCCCAATATCGAATGAAAATAAATGATTGATGATGAACTAAAGTCTATAAAATATAACTATCTGCTTTCTAAGTGTTGAAAGAAAATGCTGTACAGGACTTTTTTTCCTTACAATAGGAAGTGTATATCAGCTTGACCCTCGCTTAATGTTTGATGAAAATTTTGTCTCTAAAAACTGAATATTTTTTTACAATTTTTTTTTTGTTTTTGTTGTTGTTCTAATTTTTTGTGCTGAGACTTTTATATGTATAGTCACAATATCATTAACAAGTACAAAAGATCAAAAAATAAGAATATCTGACTAAAAAGTTACTAGTTTTTGTCATTATCTGCAATTTTTCAGGAAAAAAAGGGAGCAAAAACTGGTGCAGCTTGTTACCAGTTCAACATCCCTAATACATATATGTGATTTTCTACCATTCACTTAAACATAAGTTTGGTTATTAAAATATATCATTAAATCACTTTGGGATTTTATTAATTCAAGTCATGTCTCACTTTCTTGATTTAAATAACAAGCAAAGAAAAACTGATAATGGTGTTTATGCGGTATGTAATTACCAATATTGCACAGATATTTTTATTCTTTTGCAATAAAAAGCCCAATTAGATACATGGGATAAATTCATGACAGTTTTTAAACACTACTTGATACCTCTATAAAGCTCATTAAAAAGGCTGTTTTTTCCCTCAGAGATTCTGCAGGTAAGTCTTATAAAAATCTTCTACCATGAGTAACCAAAGCAAAATAACAAATTTCTACATGACACATAATATACCTATTCATATTAACGTTGACTTTTTTCCACTTCTGCATTTAAAATTACAGTGCTAATAATATTAAATCCAGCTATCCAATCTTAAATTACTTTTTTTTTTTTTAAATACAACAAATATGCATTTGTTTATGGAGTTTCTACATGTGATCACTGTATTAATATTCTGTTATTGTAACTTTTATAAAATAGGCTGTTTATCATTATAAGAGAGGTAATAGAAAATGAATAAGAGAATATAGTTAGATAAGAAGCCTGCAGTTTGCTCCTCATAGTAAAAGCACACTAAACACAAAAATGTGGTGTTTCTCCAACATGTTCAAGAGAAATCTGTGAACTAAGTTTCCTGCTTAATTGGAGCTCCTTACGATTTCTCCAAAAATGGACCTAATCCTAATTACCATAAACTATTCATATTAAGAATAAAATCTTTTATGCATCAATTCCATAACTGCTGTATCTCTGGTGTCTTTATGCACTGTGGCTTGCTGAAGACTGCTGTAACACACTTCAGACATCCATTAATTCTTTTGAAAGATAAGCGGTTTACAAGTCCAAAATTAGCACAAAAGTAGAATTTGAAATAGGCAGCAATAAATAATTAAAATTTCTTAACTTACATAAAATGCTAATTTTTAAAATTTTATTCTTATTAGGTATAAGCATTCTTCTACTAGAAACAAATCTTCTATTCAGTTCTTTTTTCCCAAAGTCAAACCAGAACCTTTCCTTTACTCAGTTTTAATCACAAGATATCTTAATATAAATAAAGAAATGAGATATTTTAAATGAAATCAAAAGAACAAAATCTAGATGCTGTGCTTATTTGTCACATCTATATAAAATACATATCAGATAAAAATTAAAGAAATGAAAATAACCAATAATGCTGTGATGTATAATAAAATTTTAAAAGCCATTCTTGACAACTCACAATCTTGATAGTCAAACTACTATCTTAAACAATTTTCTTGAAAAAAGTGATTTGTGTTCAACACTGACACTCATAATTAACTATTATATCACTACATTCCAGGTGGATTTCTTTTTCTGATACTACAAAATACACAAGAAACATACAGTAAATTTTGTTTAAAGATATTCAAATTTTCAACAAGATGTCTGCAGAATTTTCTCATCCTTACAGGCTTCATATAGTCCACTAACATTTAATAAATGCAAATTAATTTTACCAAGCTATAAAAACCCTTAAAAATAAAAGAAACAAACTAATGAATGTCAGCAACATTTTGACATGTTCTGAGCAGAAATGAGAACCACTTATAGCTGATATTCTAATTATTATATCAGACAATCAGATCATGCAGGCTCTCCTGCACCATGCATACGATAGTGTTTGCGAAAGTACTTTTTATCCCTGAATTTTTTGTGACAAATGTCACACTCATAGGGCTTCTCTTCCATGTGGCTTTGACGGTGAGATTTTAGACCATTGTTGCTAGAAAAACCTTTGTAACATATATTGCACATGAAAGGCTTTTCACCAGTGTGAGAGAGGTAGTGCAATCCCAAATGTTGTTTTAATACAAAACCCTTATTGCAAACATTACAAGTATGAGGCTTTTCACTTGAATGAACACGATAATGTTTATTGAGGCAGCTCACATCAGCAAATTGTTTGTTACATACATCACATACAGGCTTGTCTCCAGTATGAGATAAATAGTGTTCTTTCAGGATATCAGCATCAGAAAATAATTCGTTGCATATATTACACGAATGTGGGCTCTCTCCTGCATGAATTAGATAATGTCGCTTAAGATTTGTTCTCTGTGTGAAACTTCTGTTACAAATATTACATGTAAAGGGCTTTTCTCCTGTGTGTGTGATATAATGGCTTTTTAACGATTTTAGATGAGAAAAACTTTTATTGCATATATCGCAAACATGACGCCTATCTCCGGTATGCGTCATGTAGTGTTCTCTGTAATATGAACGACTTTTGAATCCTTTACCACATATGTCGCAAATTATCGGTTTATCAGGGAAGTGGACAACTTGATGCTCATTCAGATCAGATTCATTTAAAAAACTCTGATTACAAATTTCGCAACACGGTGGCTTCCCACCATTGTGTATTTGGCAGTGTTCCTCCAACTCATCGTAATGTTCAAATTCTTGAAAACACACAATACAAACACACGGCTCATAGTCATCATACTCCTGCAAAACACTGTCATTACTCTCATCCATTATTACTGACATTTTTGGAAGAACTAAATTAAATTTTTGACGTCCTAGATTAAGGGTAGTTACCTTACAGAAGCACTCAACGATAACACACAGACATAACATATGCAGACTTAGCGAAGCTTGAAAATAGAAAATTGTGTACGAAATTATACGTTCGACGTCACGTTATCTAGATAGTTCGTATTTCTTCCGCTAAAAAATAATGAAGATGTTAATAAGAAATTTCATTATTTGGAGAATGTTTGATGAAAACTGCTTTTAAAATCAGTGCATAAAATATGCAGTTATATATTTTAAATTGAAAAGCTTCGTGTACAAATTAAATAAAATATTAGTACATATTTACACAAATTCTCTCAGAAGAATATTTTTATGTGGAAAAATTCATCATTTAAATTTTTAATGGATGTTGGTTAAGAATGTGTTCTATTATTGAATTTTATTCGATATCTTCTTTTTATTACATAAAACGTCCTGCGTTCTACAGTCCTGAGAACAACTTTTCTCCTCAGTGAATTTATTAACTATTTCATCTTTTAGTGTTAGATTGCATGTTGTATGCGATTTAAGTATTGTAGACAAATTTAAAGGGAAAATTATTTGTTCTTTTCCTAGTTTTCTGGAAAATTTATTCATTAATTTATCTGAAATATTGGTATTTGCTTTGTTCAATCCGTTGGAAGTATTTCGTTAATGGCAACAAATTTATGTATTGCTGAATAAAGGTATGCAGTACATAAAATAGTAGTAGTTTATGCGTGTTGTCTTTATAACTGCAGCTGTTTTAATTTTTGATCCTTAAAACATAAATTGTCTGGTTAGTTATATCTTTAGTGTTTTTTGTTAACGCTTATCTTTTCGTTCACCGCAATATGTTTTCAGTTAGTAGCTTTTCGTGGTGTTACGAGGATTTGTTTATACAAAATGCGATTACTGTTTTTCAAAGATAATTGTACTAAAAACTTCTGATAATAATCAAGGAGATCTATTAACTATTACTCTCTCATGTTCAATATCAAACTGGGTGCTTTAATAAGTTCTTGGAAAGTTTAAATTTTATTAGTATCCACGTGCCCCGGTTACAGCGAGGTCACCTTTGTAAATTTAATATAGTATTGTTATACAATGTATAAGTGTAATACTTGTTAGAATTTTTTGTCTTATTTGAATTCTTTTTTATAGAAGCTTCGGAAACCTAATTATGCTTTGTAATACCATGCTGATTCACGGCGCAAATTAGCCGGTTGGAATCTCGGTTGTTTTTTGCCATAGCTTATGCCCACAAATTATCATTTCTTTGTATAATACTTCATATTATAGGGATATTTATATTCGATGTTGAGTTTAAAATTCTTTCCCTAAAGAGGATTAGATAAATGAACTAGGTCTCATGTATTGAACTTCATCGCGATCTATTTTTTTTTTTTTTTTAATGTAAGTAGTTAAACTACATTGAATTATCTTTTTTTTTTCTACGATTTCCATAAGTTTACATGGACAAAATGCGCTGCTTTTTTGTAACTAGATAACAAATTTGATATAATTTAAATTTCTAGATTTGTTAACTGATTAGCAAGTTCTATTGTGAACTGCTAGTGATTATCATCAAAAGTATATCATATCACTAAGTTACAGCAATTTGACAACAAGGCATGCATAATTTAAACGTTTTCCATTGAACTGAATGGAATTGAAAGTTTAAGTATGGAATAATTTAATAGCAAGCTCATTCTAAATCCTTAATCACAAAATACAGATTTCAAATGTAGCATTCAAATTGTGTTTAAAATTAAAATTTGGTGGTATGAAGTTTCTTTTGTCAAGTTCTTTTATTTCTATGAACAATTTATAAAATTTTGCATAAGTAGTTTTGTTCAGTTTGAATCCCAAATTTTACTAGAGAGCAGAAATTTATAGTGAATATATATACCTATCTTATTTTAATGCATTTAAATAACTTTAAATTGAAAAGGTGAAGTTTGTCTTCATGATTGAGATATTGCAAGTGAGAAGTATGAAAGTTTTTGTTTTTTTTAAACTAATTATATTTTAATAGTTTTTTTTTTTTAATTTTGAAAATTATTCATATTATTATAAATAACAGGATATTCATGATTTTTTGTTCTTTTAAATATATAAGAAATCAGTAGTTCAAGTTTACAAAAATACATGTAAGCCAAAGTGACTTCAGAAAAGGCTGAATAAAAATTGAAATTCATGAATAAAAATCTAAGTGCTTCTGTGAATTTTTTCCAACATAGCATCTTTACATCTTTTTCCAGAAAATTTCCAGAACATGTTTGATGTTGATATTAAATCAATGTATGACTCCCAAGCAAATATTTATAAATTTAGATTGAAATCCGAAATTAATGGAAAGCAAGATGAGTTATAATTAAATGTAATGGGGGGAAAAATCAGTCTCCATGCCAAAAAAAACCTGGAATGGTTACCTTCTTACTCCAAACCCCTAGGAGTCTTTTTTTTTTTTTCCTTTTTTAATTCTCAAAGGGTATTCAAGTAAATTTTCATGAAAGCCTGCATAAAAATAAAAATCTCTCTTTCAGAAATGGAGACATTCCGACCCTCTTGATAATGATTCTAGTTGTGTATAACAGAAATGACAGGCTTACTCTCTTCACTCTTAAGATAAAATCCTAAAATTCTTTGTCTCCAGAGAAGGGAAAATTTCCAGTAGTTTAATAGATTAAATCTGCTTATTTCAGTATGGAGCATTCTTACAAATATGTAAGTTTTTAATTTTCCCTGTCTCTATAGAATCTGTTACGTCATGATGTTACCAGAGCATATGTAAAAAATGAATATTGAAAAGGATGTTCTTGAACTTAGATAAAGAAATTTGGTATTCAAGATGACTTATGTCAGGTTGCAGATTTTGTACTGCTGTTGTGATTTTTCTGATCTATAATATGTATATTGTCAGTAAATTATGTATCTTAATGCTAGATTAAAGTATATCAATTAAGTTCAATACTAGTAGTAATTTTTTTTCTTCATTTCCAGGTTATTGCCTGTTTTAATCTATGGCGAATTTTGTATCTCGAAATGTTCTGATTTGTGTTGTTCCAGCTGTTGTTATACTTCTATCTGTATATTGGTTTAAGAAGAAAAAGAAGATGAAACCAGATATATTGACTCCAGGAAATGCAAATAATTCATCTATAACCAAAAATAATGAAGCATTTGATTCAGGAGGTAGTATATATTCACCTGTAGAAAGTATGTCAGATTTTTCAAATACACTTTCTGATGCTAGTAGTATATCATCGCCTGAATGCTCCCTCAGAACTTTAAGCATTTCTTGTAAGGCTTCTAGTGAGAATGCAGTTGATGATTGTATAGAAGCTCTTACGGTACCTAATCATATAGATCAACTAAATTATCAAGATATTATTTCTATAACAAAAGAAAATTTAACTGACAGTGCTAACTCTCAAATTCAAACCACTAAAGAATCTGAAAATTCAAATGTTATAACATCTTTGTCTAAATTGAATTATGTTTCATCAAATTATGAAAAAGATAATTCAAACGATAATATGCAGCTAAAGGAAAATGTAATTAATTCCATTTGTAATTTAAATACTTCATTTAATGATGGATTAGAAAAATGTTTGTCAGAAAGAGAACAAATTAGCAAAGAAGTTAATGACAATTTTGATTTCAGATGCAATTTACTCGGTAGTGATACCATAAATACACTAAATGACCTGAAAGAGCAGATGTCTGATACCTCAGAAGATTGCATTACAAATAATATCATTGAAGAGCCAATAATTGCTGTTAAGCAGAATACTTTTGCATCTGAATTACTCAGTAAGCAAAATGAAACAAAACCGTTAAAAGAACCTAACATAGCTATAGAAAGTGATAGTCATGATAGTCATTCAAGTGTTCTTGATGAAAATAGTTTAAGTTCTGCTAGTGATGAATCTGAAAAACAAACAGATTTTAAGTACAAAGACAGTCCATCCAGTATTTTTGATGGGAACAGTATAAGTGATGAGTCTGAGAAAACAGACATTAATAATGAACAAGATGTTCATGTAAAATGTATGGAAAACTTTGATGATAATCAGGAATATGTTAATGATGTAGTGTCACATATATGTATTGATCCTAGTAGTGGACAATATTCAGTAAAGTTAAACAAAAATTCATTTTTTGTTAAGACAATCTTATCAGATGATACAGCCAGTGAAGTCTCTAGTTCCAGTAATGGTAAAAATGCCACTGATTCACCTAGCTTAGAACATTGCAGTTCTCTGATACCTGATAGCCTTCAGAGTCATTCTTCAGAAGAATCTTTTATCACAGCTAATAGAGATGACTTAGATTTTGTAGATTCTCATAACAATCAACCAATAATGCTAAATAAAGAGAGAGATTCCTTTGAGAACAATAATAGTGTTTCTTCTACTGAAGCACCCCTAACCAGTGAAATTGTATCATTAAATTCTGAAAATGTCATTTCTAGTACTTCATTAGACAAAAGTTTTAACCAGAATAAAGAACAATCTGAAATAAATGTGAATCCCGTCAGTTGTGACTCAACTGTTTCCTCTTCTGACGAAATCATTCATAAAGAAGATTCTGCAAAAGTGAATGGTTCTGGATCATTAGATTCTACATCTTGTATAGATACTGATACTTCATCTGACACTGTTAAACCTCAGCAAGATGTACTCGAGGTAAGTTTTGATGTTAGCAAATAATGAGAATATATTAGAGGTGTGTTCTGTGTATCTTACTATTTATATTTACAAAAATGTAATAGGTTTGCTTCATGTTTAATTTGTTCATACATGCAGTTTTATCTTCAAACTATCTACCTTTTGCATTTTCTTTTATGGTCTGTAGTGACTGTAATTTATAAGTTTCCAATAAAACTCGGAATAATTCTCTTGAAATTATTTTCCCTATGGCACACTTATCTTTGGATGTGCTGAGGAGCCCATTAAAAGGTGAAATTTAGGCCCATGGCCTGCAGAATAGAGATGCCAGTCACCGCTTTTAAATGGTGCTTTTAAAAATAGGCTATGCTGTTTTACATTACTTAATATCCTATTGGTACTCTTTAGTTCAGTGATAGGGGTTTTTTTTTTTCGTCATTAATAAAAACTTTCTGTGTAATAATATGGTAATAATTTTATTACATGCATCAGTATGCTGCTTGTTTGAACTGCTTAAGTTCATTTTATATGTTAAAGTAAATTGAAGTTTCTAAACTTGAAGGTATTTAGATGTAACTTACCAAGTGTACAAGAACTTTGAATCTTACACAATTTCAATTTTATTTGGTTATGTATAACATCTCTGACAGTGAAAAGTGGTTAAGTAAATGAAGATATGGTTATATAATAAGTGTTTGCAGAATGAAGCTTTTTACAGATCTTACCGTTATTTCTGTGATCAACGATATTTTGAAGTTTAAATATTGTCATACTTATATCCTTATTTCCCCAAGAATATAGCATCCTGCTTTTTTACATTTTCAGTCAAATACAGTACAGTTTTCAAAGATTTAAGTACTGATTTAATTTTAAATTTTCTTCTGGCATAAAAGAATTCTTGCTATTTGATAGAAATAAATAGATGGATATAGTTACTCCTCTCTATTCTAACTATGATTTAATGGATAATTTTTTTTTATATTGTGTCTGTTTGATTTTCAGTTGTAGCCCCTTATATTAACCAACAGAAAATAGCATGAAAGAAGCAAGTTATCTCATTATGGTGTTTAAAATATGGAATCTTAGTAAATGCTTCTGGCAGACTACTTTGGGTTTATAGAAGTGTCAAATTTAAAATTTTTCTCTAACAAATTATCAATTTAACTGTTTCATCCAGAAATTATGTTAAAAATATATAAAATGTCTGATTTTTTATTTTTTTTTCTTTAGCAAAGTCAAAATAAAGTTGCTGATCTTGATGTGATGGATATGAAAGATTCTGGAGTAACTCCTGGACTTTATGTGTATGAATTTGATTTACCTCAAGAATTATGTGGGCGATTAATTGGAAAACACGGAAAGCATGTAAAAAGTATAAAGGAGAGGACTAATGCAAACGTATTCATTAAAAGACATCCATTTGATTCTAATTTAAAAACTGTAGTTGTGGAAGGTATTAATTTCTTATATTTGACTTGTCTATTTGGCATGACATTTTTTGTTGAATTATGCTTTTTATCTGTTTTATCAATTTTTAAATTATATTTCAGGTGTTCCAAATGCATTCTGAAAGTGCTTTTTTTACCTTTATTGTTAAACTTTATTCTGTGTAAAATGCTGTGTGTTTTTTTAGATTATTTAACCATGCAAACTTCAAATGTCTCTCAAACATTTTATATGTTAAGACAAAAAATATTACACCTGTATTTGGAAGAGGAAAAAAGAGATCACAAAGTATCTTAAGTTTCATTAAAGCTTCTAGAAATGCCAGTTATCTTCTAAACTTGTGATATAAAAATTAATTTTGGTATAGGAGAGAGAAAATTCAAACATTCATTAAACTCTTTTGTTTCAAATAATTATCAAATTTTCATTGATGGTCTTAAATCCTTAATTATTTGTATGAGGTATTCAAAAAAACATTCCTAAATACTGGCTCCTATTTTATGAAAATGTTACCATTTGTTCTAATTATTTTACATCCATTGTTATTAACAAAAAGCATATGTTTTCTTGTTTAAATAAGATTTTTTTAAAAATTTTATATTTCATTTCATTTGTGTTAAACTATGACAGAGCATATCGTCAATTAATCAGCAAATGATGCTTTTCTTATTGAATGAATTTTAGACTTCTTACATAATTAAGATGATCAAACTTGAATTCTGCTAACCCAGTTAAGTCTTTTTGTAGCTTATGAATGAATTGTGCTTGTCATTATTTGCCGTAGTATGTAATATATGGTTCTATTTATTTTATATATTATCTACATGTATGCAATGAACACTTTTCAGAAAATGGGTTTAAATATTCATCTGTCCCCATTCAGTGTCTTTAAGAGATACAAATAAATATCAAGCAACACCATGCATTAGTGGAGAACGAGTTAATTCTATTGATTATGAAATAGTCAAAATAAATTTTATAAATATAGTTTCATAATTTTTAAGATTTAAAGTGGTGTAAAGATTTTATTTGTTAAACATTTATGGTTACGTATGATTGTACATAATTATCTTGTGTGACATTTACAAATTTCATAACTGCCATGTACTGCATGTATTTTATGTGTCAGTATTTAATCTTTTTGTACTATTAATAAAATAAATTGTTTTCTCCCCCTCCCCTTTTTTTCTATTTTTTTATAACCTTGGTTTGAGATTTTCAAACTCAAAAAGTATGCATAAACTGTATGATGTAGGCTTTTTCATCTATTTTGTAGCAGGGGTTTTTATTTGTCTGAAGGTGTAAAAAAATTGCTCCTCATTACATCTATATGAATTCATAAGGATAAATTCATAAATGTAGATTCATGTAATCCAAAAATGTTTGGTAGGTTTTCTACTTATGCAGTCTAATATCTAAGTATTTTGGGATAATATAATATTTAACTTGGTAGTAGTTTAAAAACAAACTGCCGATCTGATTTCTGTTTTTCTAAGCATGTATGTCAGACTCAGGAATGTTAGTGTTGTACCAAATGACTAATTTCTGGTCTAAGCTGCTCCAAAAACAGTTATTTTCTGCCAAATAGTGCCCAAACTGATTAAATTTTATAAAAATCTGCCAATAGAAGCTTCGAAATATTCCAAAGAAAGTAGAAAAACTGATGAGTTATTTAAGATGAATGCCTTTTCCCCTAATCTGACAGTTATATATCCTGAAGACACAATCCTTAACTACACAAGGCATGTGATATGAAAAATTCTCAATGAATTCCTACTCAGTAACACTCAATTGAATTGTATAGTATTCATAACAAGTTATTTTTAAACATTAGAATGGGACTAGCTTCAAAGGTAACTAATCTCATGCATTTTCTCCCAAGTCAACAGGAGATATCTATTCCTTGGAATAGTTATCTTATGATTTAAAAATATATATACTGGTCCTGTTATTAAACATATCTGAGCAAACATTCTTTTAAATATTTTATACGCTGAAGTTAACCTGCAAAGCTAATTCTTGAGTTAAAGTACATTTTTCTGATCGTACATGTCAAAGTTTGATTTACTGTCATTCAACATGTGGTAAATCTTCACTATCTAAGGCAATTTATAGCCTGCCAATGGTCAGATAGTTATCATTGCACACTTCGAAATGGGTAAGGTCAGTTATTCAAATCTGTTATTGCAGTTTAGTTATTGAATATGTGTGACATACTGTTTGATTATGATGTAAATGTTCTGCGTTTACTATTAAAACATCCTTTGTACTAGTCATCCCTCCTGTGTAGCACTTAATGGTCTCTTTATTCAAGTTTTCTATTCTATACTTTCAGGTTAATATCTCATTTTCTTGTTCTGTTAGGTTATTGTTTGAAATGGCTTTTTAATTTTTATGCTGTGTCCCTTTTTAAGTCAATTTTATTGGCCACTAGTTTGGCTAAATATTGGTAACAAATTATTAATAACTTAGAATAATGAGAATTGCTAGGCATTAATGGAATGTATGTAAGCTTATGAACATTATCTTCAAATGTATGCTCATTTATTTTAAAAACTCTTGATATCATTTTAATGAAAAACTTATGTTACGATTCTTATTTATCTATAATTTATGCTTGAGATTTTTAATCTGGATCAGTTTTTAGCTGTGCTATTTAAACTTTAATAACTTATGTTATAGTTCTTTTTCAATATCTAAGTTAAATTGTCATTCATTTAGATAGTTTTTCTTTTATTTTTTTGCATTTGCAAGTGAGGTAGCCTTCATCAGTTAGATTTCTAATGATTGAGATACAAAAATGTACTAAAATAATACTTTGCAAATGGATTTTCTTACTGTCCACATTAAGGTGTTTATCAAAAACTTAGATTGTATACCTAGAATTAGAAATGTGTGCTTATGCATTTTATTAAATTATGTAAAAAAAAGGTTTCCTTAGAAAATCATGTTATATTGAAAGATTATATTGGGCATGTTATATTGAAGATGAATTATATTGGACTTAGAGTTAGAATAAAAAAACTGAAGTTAACATTTTACTCTCAACAACCTCTATAAAAACATATTTCAGTGATCCTTTTGGAGTAAAATCATATCTATTCTAATTCTTAATTTTCTTTTAATAAGATATAGTTTGACTCATTAAATCCAATTTGTGGGTTAATCTATCAGACCTTAGATATATTGAACCATATGGAAGTAAATGCTCTCAGTATTTGCTGTACTCAATAGGATGCTGTTAAATTTTCTAAAACTATGGTTCCTCGAAGAGTCAATCTTTTTTATAGCTGAGATACTTGCATCTAAAGAATATGTAAATTTAGCATTTATAAATCTGTATGTTAGAGGTAAACCATCATAAGTGAATTTTCTTCATTGAATTTTCTCATTTTTCAGAAGAGCTTTGTGATGGTTTACCTCTCATCGGGACTTACATATGCGATAGTTTATAAGTCTATATTTCTTCCACCATCTTGTTTTGCATATAAGACAGTTTTCCTTCAAAGAAGCTATCCAAAAGGAGTCACTTACAATAAAAATATCAAATGAAGAAAATTCACTAAAGATGGTTTACCTCTGACATAAAGAAATGATCCCTTACAATTGGCATGTATTCTTCACCCTGTACATGCGTATTCCTTATAAACTATACATATATAAAAATTTCGGCTTCAATATTAAATATACATTTATTTTGTACCGATTTTATATTGAAAGTAGGTAGCATTCTCACTCAGTCATACAGTATACTTTAGATTATTTGAATTTCAGTATAACTATTTACTAAAGATGAATATGAATATTTTTTATAACTTCTATTAATTTTAAAATTATTTCTTAGCAGAAATGCTACAAAATATGTCATTTTTGTGTCGTGTTTTCTTTTCAAACATTTTTATCTATACTCATGACTGTTTTAAAGTTCTTAAAAATTTTGTTTTGCTGCTGAAGACAATTTAAAGTTTAAATGTTCAATATGAGTAAAGTTTGATGTTTTACTTTATTTACTATGTTTAAAATATACTAATTTTGACTATTCCCCCTCCTTTAGTTCTTTTCTAGTATTTATTTACATTTTTTAAAGAATCTTTCAGTAAACTTTAATTTTGAGGCCCAAAGGCAATATCAGATATATTATTTTATTCTACCAATGTTAATTTATAATACTGATGATTTTTTGCTCTGTTTCCTCTCATACATAAAAGAATTCCACTTATATAAATGGTAATGCCACTTGGATCACCACTGATAGATAATTTGACCCAAAATGTACAATTTCTCTTTCCTGTTATATTATCTTTTTGGTACAGATGTGTCAGACCACACCCTCCTGCCAAGTTTGGTGATTTTGTGTATGGTGTGGTAACCATACGATTTTGACGAGATTTTGATTTTTGTGGCAACCCAGTTTGAATGGTTATTTAGTCGTGTGGGCTTGTAGCCATTGCTTGTTTATTATGGTGGCCATGTTGTTGTGAAATATCAATGACTTATTTTGGATAGTATTAGATGTAGATTTTCGAGACATAGGCATACTATTGGGGTTGTTAGGGATATAAAATGGGAAGGAATTTAAAATTTCTGTTAAAAGCGTTGAACAATGTTTAGTATTTTTTCGTGCTATTTCTGCTGTGCTTTTTTCTCATGAATGCGCCATTGCTATTTTGTAATCTAGCAAATTTATTGGCTAAATGAGGTTTTTAGCAGTTTATTTGAAATTAACTGTTAATTTAAACGGTATTTATATGTGGTTTGATGGACGTACATGTTGGTTGTTTTATGCGTTTCTTCGTTTAAGTTTTTGATAATGTTGTGGTTGATTTAAACTAGGTGGTTTGGAATACATTTGTAATACGTCTGAGTAAGTTGATATTTTCTTTTCATGAAATTAGATTCATCAATTTCTTCCCTTCTAAGATAAATGTTTTGTGTCTTGTAGAGTGTAGCTTGTGGCAAAATGAGTGACATGATTGTATTGAGGTTGTTGTTTAGGATGTATTTTATAGGAAACAGGTGTGTGATAGGTTTTTACATGGCGAATTGGCGTTTATGCCTACATATCAGCCACTGGGAATTTCTGTAATGTTTTTGGAAGTTTAATACAGCCAGCAGAAGATATGTTTGCTTGTGCTTCAAATCAGCGGGTGAGGATTTCTGTAATGTTTTTGGAAGTTTAATACAGCTAGCGGTAAGTTTGTTTTCAACTTATTTTTTATTACTTGGTTGCTGTTGATGTTTTTGTGTATATTTTGCACTTTAAGCCTAACATGTCTGCTGAAACAGGAAAAGTTGGCGCCAACTTATCACCAGGGGGGGGGGGGGGTGTCCAACACATCTGTTCTATTTTTTATATTAAATAATTAAGGGTTTAATGATAGTGTAGTTTTTCTATGTATGTATTAGAGAAGGCATTTGTATGTAAAAAAATATTTGCCCCTCTCAAGGAAAAGTAAATTTAATTTTTTAATTTTAAAGTTGCTTTAATATATTAATTTGCAAACCATGTAACCCTTTAAAAGGATTGTTGAATGAAGTTCTTGAGGAAACTCAAAAATGGATTGGTAGTTAAATATATCTGTAGCTTTTCTCAAGCTACAATAAGTTAGTTCAGATTTTACTGGATCAGACCATATTTTCTAGAAGTAAATGAATCCAGAGTAGACTTTTGATTACTAAATTAACTGCATTGAATTGGTATGTATATTTTGTTAATTTTTTGTTTATGTTATGGGATTTCATTAGAAGGGATTTTAAGTTTTTTGATTTGGTTGAAGTTTAATGTTAATTAAATGTATTTAAGAAGTATATTTTGCAGTGTCATTAATATTCTCAAATATCTTTAATTTTGCTAGGTAGCCGACTTGCAGTTCACGAGGCCCTAGATATCATTCGTCGAAAATTTCCACCATCTCAGTTTCCAGCTGTTACTTTAATACAGACTAATATGATAAGCTCACATGGTGTATCACTTCCAGATTCCTTACAGGTATATACTTAAAACTAAACTTGTGGAAGATACTTTTAGATCTGTCGGGTCAAAAGTATCATGAAATAATTTTACTTTATATATATGTAAAGAGCTTTTCCATGCCAGAGAATACTTTCTTCAGTTTTCAGCTAATAAATTGAATAAATTAATTATAACCAAACCATATATTCATAATCCTAGTAAGCAGCTGTTCAAAATACAAAAATGACTAGAATTAAAATTTTCATAATATGATGTGCATAGGTTATTTTTCACCATAATTATATTAAAAAGCATCAGAGCAGTGTATCTTGATACTTTTCTTTCCCCTTTATTTTTTCCTTTTTTTTTTCCACACATATGCATTTTCTTTTCTAAAACATACTTTTAAATTTACTTGCATGCTCAAAAAATATAGATATTAACCACAAAAATGAGTGCTTTTATTAATGTTTTTTTTTTTTTTTTTTTTTTTTTTTTTCCCAAATACAGTAGAGTCCTGGTAAACAGAATTTTGCTTAACTTAGGGCATTTGTAGACTTTTTTGACATTTTTCTCTCATATTTTATGTGTAATATGAAACAAATAGAAGTGGTATCTTGAAGGGTATCCTCAAGGTGATGGCCTCAGGTTGGCAAATCTTTCCACCCCTTTGATGTTGGTTCATAGGTGATGATATCATAGATGACATTTAGTTCTCATAATGTTTCTATTTGTCTGTCTCTGTACTTGATCTCAGTTTAGATCATAATGCAACAGTGTGGTAAACTGACAAATTATATTCATGTTGATTCCTTTTCCAAGGTATCCAATTTGCTTTTAGTATGAAAAAATGCATGAAGTACACCCTCATTGAAAGGAAAGGGGCAGGGATCACTAATCAAATATATCTGTGTTTGCTGTGTGAAGTTCAAAATCATAGTTTGAGAA
>OU015503.1:90725041-90775041 GCA_907164885.2 Dolomedes plantarius | reverse complement strand
CAAATGTATTAAATTCTCGTCAATTTTCATTCCCATCGCTGCTGACAGATGGCTGCACCATACTGCTTGGAGTAGCCTGCTTCTCCGGTGGAGTGCTTTTTTAGAATTATAATATCTTTAAAACTATTAAAGTAACAGAATGACTGTAAGCAGAAAAGGTTATCAGTTTTCAAAGCTCTTTCGAAATATGTAAGATTTATGTACTTTCATGAGAAAAATAATACACAGATTTTCGACCAAAACAAAATGTCTGCCAAAATTGCAGTCTCGGGATGAGTGAGACCCGGAGACGTGGCGTTCACATGACCCGACAAATACGTCTGTTACTTTATTTATATAGATTCATATATTATTAACAGGTATATTATTTAAGACTATAGCCATTTAGTTTATTCATAAGTTGGTAATTTATTTCTCTATTACAAATACAAGATTGACTAAAATGCATAAAAATTTAAAATAACTTTTGGAGCAATTTTAAAGCTAAGATATGGTTAACTTGAATTTCTTATATTCAGAAACCAATAGTTATGATGCATTTTGAAAAGTTTAAGCAGTACTCATGGCAAATTTGGTGGATCAAAAGGAGGATTGAGAGAAATTTCCTTCAAAAAAAGAATGTTACAAAAGGAAAACAATTTTAATATTGATTTGTGGCAAGATACTTTTTAAGTTAGATACCTTTTGCTCAGAATTCTTGTGGCTAACTGAAAATTTACAAATTAATGTTTGTCCAGTATCTAACAAAACAAAACTTTAAAAATGCACTTTTGCTAATATATAGTGTTTCAATTAGCATCAAGCTGAAAGCAAAGTTAAGAACAGTTAGCATATAGTTTGCCTTTGTGTCAAGTTTTTATTAAATGTGGTATGTTGTGATCAAGAAAAGAAATTTAAAGTAACAAGTTTTTAAGATCATCGTATTTTAAGTGTTAACTAGCTTTCTACATCATGCTGGTGTTTTTTAAATCTTACTGTGAGTTTTCAGTAATCAGTTGTTTCTTCTAGTCCAAATTATGGTGGATTATCAGGACTCTACTGTAATCATATTTCAAAAATTGAAATTAGATAATATTTCTAAACTTTGTTTTTAAAATGTATACAGTAAATAGGCTAGTAGCAATTTTTCAATGCAGTTATGTTAAATACACTAGATTTTGAAATTAATAAAGAGATAGAAGACAGATTTTATATTAAATAATTGATTGAAAATTAAGTCTAACAACATTATTAAAAGGAATATTTTACTTTATACAAAAGTTATTTTTATATAGTTTATTATTTCAAAATTTGCCATGCATTCCTTTTCATGTTGAAAACGTTTTGCATTTCACCTTATCATGTTAGTATGAATGTGCTATTTATTTAATCAATATATACTTTCAAAAGTCTCAAAGGTATGTATTGAAAATTTTAAGTAGAATCTTTTGAATTTAGTGATTGCTCATTTGAATCTTAGATTCTGCTAGAATACTTTACTATCATAACTTATTTTAATGGTGAGAAATTAATTTGATATTAACACTACAGAGATAACTTTTGGACATACTTTAAATATGTAATGGTAAACACAGTCATTAAATAACTTTTTTTTTAAAGTTTTTATTACTTTGAATATGTTAAAAGGGGAAAGTGGTGACATTTCACGAGTATAACATTTAAAATAGTAGTTGATTAGAATTTAGCCTGGTAGTTATTTATTTTTAAACTCTTTGGTTCAGTTGCTTAGTTCTAGTGAGTCGTAGTGTTAGCAGGGTTGCTACTCACTAAATGTGATAACCTCATTTGCGCCAAATAGTTCTTAAAAGCTCAAACATTTACCCAAGTTATCATTGAGGTATGGTTAGCAAACAAGAATCATGTAAGATCAGCTCCTGTTAGTAACTGAATGTAAGTGCCATTATCACAAGTTCAAGCAACTGTTTATTACCTGATTATTTTTTGTGGAAAAAGGCTAATTTTTTATACAAAATGTCATTTTTTTAATATAATTGTTTTGTGTAAATGTTAGTGTATTAAGTCACTTTTATTTGAGTGGCAACCCTGAAGGCCTGATTTTGCTTGATTTATCTCAACTAATTTGATTTCTATCTCAAATCTTTCTTTCCATTCTAGTGGTCCCGTTTATATTTCTCTTACTTGTTGCCATCTCCATGCTCTTATATTTTCAATAGCTGTGTTGTAAATTTTGCAGAATTATTGTCCATCTGTGTATCACAGGTGGGTTATAGATGTTTTCATATTGGTAGTGATGTAGAGTAGTTTAGATCTTTTTATTTCCTGATTTTTGCCTGCCTTTTTTTATAAAAGTATGTATTTTCTATAAAAGAATTACCTTTTGTAATTTGTCTCTTTATTTCCACTTTTTTTTTTTAAACAAACTTTTCAGAATTTACACGTTAGTCTTTCTTTTTTATTGGAGGCAAATGCGTAATTTTTTTTTCTCCGAATAGCAGGGTTGCCACTTTCTGTGTTTTGCGTTTCAATATCTTAAATGTTTGATAAACAATTTGTTTTTCCATTTTTCTGTTAATATACTTACCTCTTAGTTCAAGAATAGAAAATAACTATATATACTTTATGCAAACTTTTGCAGGTTGACTAGAATTATCAAAATTTGTTACTGTTAGATTTGAAGTATTCACCTTTATAAGAAAACATAAGTTCTTTTGGTTAATTCCTTGATAAAACTGTTAAAAAATTTAGGATTCCTGTTTCAGAATAATCAAGGTTAGAATTAGACCATGTTGGACACATTCAAAATTAATATTTCAAACCTTTGAGTCTCATTTTTTTTATTTCTAAAAATTGTGATAATTGTGTGTTAAATTTTCTCAACTATTATTCTCCATAATGATTTGTATGCAAATATTAGAAAACTAATTAACTTAAGTGGTGTGGAGCAAGGTGGAATTTCAATGGTGGTGTTGAACAGGGGAATGAAAATTACAGGGGAAAAAAAATCTGTAGAACATTCAATGTGTATGTAGAAGAAGGGTATTACGTTATAATCTAAAAATCATAAGTGGAGAAAGCAAGTAATCTAAACATAACTGATTGTGAATTTCGACAGTTTTAATGGTAAATTTTTATTTATTTCATATGGCTAATACATACTTATATAAATCATGAAAGCACGTAATATCATAGCTCATTTTAAGAGAAATTTAATGCTCATGCTTGCTATGTTTCCATAACTTTGTGATGCTAGAAGTACACTATTCATTGTCATGTAAGTATATGACCTTTTATGAAATTGCATTGATATAGTGTCCATTGATTGACTAGCAGTGTTTGTCTGAGCCATTGAAAAAAAGTAGATTGTTTTATGGCTCCAGCTTTCTACCCTAAATTGTTTTTTAACCTATTACTCATAAGTAACGATCTGCTGCTTTTAATATCCTTTGAAATGTTTAGGACAGCCGTCATTTAGGCTTTAATACATTTTCTTAATTATCTTCATATTAATATTTTACCACGATTTAACAGTATAATATGGAAAAGCAAGTTCCACTTCTCCTTATCCTTTCCCATATAATAAATAGTTGTGATTATACTTGCAGTTTGTGATTCCCTCATCCTTCTGCATGTTCGAACAGTAATGGGAAATTAGCAACTTGACTTAAAAAATGAATGGCTTGCTATATTGCAGTCATATTTGTTCAAGAGAATAATTTTCATATTGATGTTTTCTTGTTGTTAGCTTCATCTTCCAGAAGGTGCCTCTTGTGATGTCATTCTGTCCAGCCTTGTATCTGCCGGTCATTTTTTTCTACAACAGCCTACCCATCCAACTTATCCTTCTCTGAGCACTCTTGATCAGTGTATGATCACTTGTTATACTCAGATGAATACTCCTCTGTTGCCTAATCCAGTAGAAGGTCAGTAATTTCTGCTAACTAATAATTTAAATAGAAACAAGCATTTGTATGAAACTTTCATTTTATATAATACTAGCCGGGCGAAGCCCGACTATGCTCGGGCCCCACAAAAGAAAAAAAAGGCCCTTTTCAGGGCCATACAAATGTTCCCGTTAAATTCCTGTCGCTGCCGACAGATGGCTGCACCATACGGGAGATATGGTGGCCATGTTTTCCCAGGATGAGTGAAGCGGTGAAGTACTTTTAGAATTAAAATACCTTTAAAACTATTTTAAAGCTTCCGAACTAATCTTAGAATTATCTCCAGGCTTCAAAACATAAGTATACGAAGTTTCAACCAGATTCGTCAAGGAGTGTAGATTTGTATACGTTACATACATACATACATAGAGACACTCTGCTTTATTTAAAGTCACATCTCTTAGTGAGTGATAATTTTAAAATTCATTAGCACTAAATTCAGCAGTCTTAAAATATTGAAATGGTACAAGTAAAACATTTGAACAAATCAACAATAAAGACAGTGATGAGCAATTAAAGAGAAAAGTTAGACTTGAAATAAAACCAGTAACACTGAATTTTAATGTCAAATATTTGGATGTGTGGCATTTTCTTTCAACAGAAAAATTCCTTTAATAAAAATGTAAGACTTGTTGTTGTAAATTTCGTGAATTATTTATTTTACATAACTCTAATGTTCAAACTGTAGTTGTCGAATATAACAGTAACTACAGAAAAGTTTTGAATACCTTATTCATTTATATCTATCTTGGAATTATTAAAGATTTACATTGCAGTGTTGTCTTAAAATGGAGTTATGTAAGTGTAAAAGTATAAAATTTACAATTATTGATAATCCACAAATAAAGAAATAAATGAAAAAATTTCAAGTCTATGAATTTGATAGTGTTTATAATAAAACAGCTGTGTTAATTCAGAAACAGCTTATTTCCTTCAATTATAAAAGTATTAACTTAATATTTTTAAACATGTCAAAAGGAAAATTTCATCAGAAAATTTCTTTGAGGGTTAAATAAGATAATTGTTTGTATTCACTTACAGATATACAGTCTGCATCAGTTAAAATGTTTTGATTTGGTATTGTTTTTGGGCTATATCTTAAAGTGGAAATAAAAAAAGTTCATTGCTTTTAATGAGATTTTAATTTTGTTTAAATAGCAAAAAAGTGACAGGAAGGGGGGGAAAATCCTTAATGAAACCTTAGCAATGTAACAAAACCTTTTCGGTGCTGGTGGTTTGTTTTGAATAAAAATAAATTTGTATAGCAATCAGATAAGACTTCTTATTTTGTGTGTAAATTGCTTCCTTTGTTTTGTGTAAAAAGGATTCACACTTTTTCAATTCACTATGAAAGTTAATCAGGGAATGGTATGCAGTTCTTAAGTAAAGAACAGTGGCTGTATCTAAAACTGATAAACAACCTTGACATATAAAGAACTAGTTTTTATTAATACATGCCATCACCCTTTATAAATGTTAATTAAAATTTTGTTTGTGTAAATGGTACATCTATTAATTTTTGTACTTTCCTAAATTTGATATTCTCTTTAATTTAGCAATCTGTGCTTATTATTACTAAATATATTATAACTTAAATATTTGTAACATTTTTAAAGAAATAAATTTTTAGTTTAATATTGAATTCCTTACATAAACATCTTCATAATTATATAAGCTGTTGTTTACAGTTTTTACTTCACTATAATTGCACTAATTGCTATAATTCACTAGTTAATTGCAGAAAATGTTCAATGCTGTTGAATATATGCAGAAGAGCTTATATTAGGGATAATATAAAAATTTGTAAGTTGTATTACAAAAAACATCTATCTGGTCTGATGCTATGAAAAACTTTCTATATTCCTCCCCCCCCCCCCCTTTCATTCAATTGAATATCAGTTTGAATAATTTTCTTTGGCAAATTAAATACATGGAGACTTCAAGTTTTCCAGTGTAAAAATTCTGCTTGTAAATGAATTTTAAAATGTTATTTATATTATCTCATTATTTCTTCTTTGCATTTCACAGTAAGCAAACTTAAATTATCTTTGTAATTTAGTGAAATATTCTAAAATAACCACAAAATTGTTTAGGGGAATTTTAACTTATTACTAGTGAAAAGTTCCCTTTGGCCTACTTTGAGACATTGTCTTTATAATTTACTAGCTGAATACCCATGCTTCGCTACAGAGTACATTCAAATTAAATACAACAGTCAATGTATGCAACTAATGCCAAAAAAATTTACAAAAAAATAACTGATGTTTTTATAGACAAAATAATGTAGAAGAAAATATTCAAATTATATACAACGGTCAATGTATGCAATTAATTTGTATGTTTAATATCCATAAAACATACTAATTTGAATTAAATTCTTAAACTTCCATCTCAATTAGTGTAGTGGTTAAATTTTTATCTTTTACCATATTTTAATATTTCTTTTGTCAATTTATTTCATTATTATGCACTTGGCACAAAATTAATTTAAAGCATCATAAAAAGAAAAGAAACCACGTGATCAGCATTTAGTAAATTCTACAAATTAATCTTTAAAAATTCACCAAAAATCAGAAAATGGGGGTAAAGATTCGAAAAAGATATCAATTTAAAGGAATTTTTATCTTTCTCGTGATATAAATTTTATAACCCTCAAATTATTATTTTAATTGCAAACTTTAAAGAATGTTACAAAAGCAGCTTAAAAATTTAAAACAATCTAAGAAGAATTTTTCAGAAATCTTTCTTAGTGCACCTGTACACTATGAGAAGAATCACCATGTAAAATTACAGCCCTTTAGGTCTAGCAGTTTGGTCTGTGCATTATCTGTCTGTCTGTCAGTTAGTCAGTTATGGAACTGTTTTATTTATATAATATATATATATATATATGTGTGTGTGTGTGTGTGTGTTAAAATGCATGAAGTTCTATTATCTGATTTTGTAATTACTTGAGAAATGTCTTTTTTCTTTTATTCAGCTGGTGTAATCTGTGCTGCTCCAGTTTTGAATGGTTGGTTTAGAGCTCAAATCATTTATGTGTATGAAAATAGAACTGATTGTGAAATAAAATTTGTTGACTATGGTGGTTTTTCACAAGTTCCAATCGGATCTCTACGGCAGATCAGGTAAGTTTACTTTAAAAAGTTGTGACTGATGAGCATTATGAAATTTCTTAGGACAGGACTTTGACACTGGTTAGAGGTTTAATTTGATGTTTATTTGTTACGGGTTTTCATAAGATCAGTTTACAGAAAAACATTAGATATTTCATCAGAACACAGTCAACCTTTGTCATTTGCTGATTGGATTAATTGCAGGATTGCCATTGTAGTTAAACTGGAACTTCTGAAGTTTAACAGCCAGTTGCTGTGCTAAGTTATTTTAAGTTAATTTTTTTTTAAATTCTGTACTCTTTTCTGTCATACGTTATATAACTGTTTTTTGCAAACTTTAATTCTATTTCTATTTAACTACTACTACTGTTTTGTATTGTACATTATATGTGTACTAAATTTGCATCTCTTTACTCAGTGTGCATGTTAGCTTACAATGTTGATGCTGTAATATGAAATTTAAACATACTGCATCAATACAATGTACCTTTTTTGTGTGTGAATTAAATATGTTCAACTTTATAAAGAGTGAATGCAAACTTTGAAATATTAACACTAAAACCGTGGAACTTTCGATATACCTAGAACCGCAGTGCAGGTCATTTTGACCATAGATTGTAAACCTATAAAATATGTGCAAGCACTTAATTTAGTTAATGAAAACATTTTATTTTTTAAATAATAATCAATATTTCTCAGAAATTACATTAAATAATTTATATAAATCAAGAGAAATTAACTTAACTTTTACAAAATCATATTATTTAAAATTTTATATCCTTGAGTATAACATGTCTCTTTAACAAAATATGAAATAAATTTCCTAATTTCAATGGAGAAACAGTATCTCTTTTCAGTAAGTTTAAACATAATTTCAAAAAATTAAAAATTTTATCAATTACTTACTAGTTTTACAGATTATAAAATCCAATTTACTGTATTGCAATGTGCACAAAACTGAGTAATAAGTTTTGTACATTTTCCACAAATGGGTGCTTTACATTTTGAACTGATATCTATAGTTTTATTTTCACATTCCAAATTGTGGCATCAGACTCGTTTACGCGTAATTTGTGGTTATCCGTCGTTTTCATTGGTTGCTTCACACTCTCTTTGTGCCACCTTTTTTTGTCAGGAGAGAAACTTTTCTTGCAATTCTTCAACCAAGTCTTGAATGAATTGCCGTCTACTAATAGATTTTCCAATTACAGCTTTATATAAAACCCAGGCATTGATTGCAGCAAGGTCCAAAATATTACAAAAAACCTGCACCGGCCACCTACGTGAAGCAGACTTGACTGTATATTTCCTTGCCATTTGGTCAATCATGTCCACAGCGTATTTAGATGTGTTGTAGAAAGTGATTGTATCGGGTGGTTTTTTTTTTGGGGGGGGGGGGGGGTTATCTGCAATTTCTATGGTTGGATGGAGACTACTTAGCAACAAAACGTTTTTATCTTTTTTACCTTGATAAACAGTTAGGCTCATGTCTTTATGGGTTAGTACCATAGTCGAATGTAATATGGATTTTGACATTTTTACAGAGACTGGTATTTCTCTTCTTGAGCATTTTACAGTTCCTACAAGGCTGGTGTTTTTGGATTTCAATGCCTCTGCAAGCTTCAGTGTTGTGAAAAAGTTGTCCGTAGTGACATTTCTACCTTTGTTCTCATATGGACTTATTAGTTGCAGCACTACATGTTCAGAACTACCTCACCTTGTAAAACCCGCCCAGTTTCAAAAGCTACACAAAGAAATTCTGGACGGACTCTAAGGAAACGACACGGGACGAATAGGTATAATGATAATTTTGACTATCGGAACTTGGAATATACGGTCAATGTTGTCACCTGGAAAAATGATAGAGGTGGCAGAACAAGTAATCTATGGAGAATAAGAACTAATAAGGAAATAGAAGCACTCATAAAAATGCAAAGACATAGTAAAATTTATTAAAGCACAACGAATATCTTGGCTCGGCCACATCGAGAGACAAACTGATAAGCGAGTGGCAAAATTCTTATACTGGAAGCCAATGTGCAACAGACCAAGGGGAAGACCAAAAAAAAAGATGGTTAGTTGATGTGTTGAATGACCTAAAATGTCTGAAGATAACCAACTGGAAGGGGAAGACTGGAGACAGTCATCTGGAAATGGATTGTGCGGCAGGCTAAGGCCCATCACGGGCTGTAATGTCAACTAAGCAGACTACATGTTCAGGAAGAGAAACGTTGTATGGACTTTGGTTATCTTTTCCAAGATATGGGAATCCATTTATCAGATATTTTGAGTCAACTTCTGCAGCCAACCAGAACTTGATTTCAAACTTATCTGGTTTGTTTGGCATATGTTGGGTAAACCTACACCTAGCTTTTGTAGAAAATAACTGTTCTACATTTATATTAAGACCTGGTGTATAGTTAGTCTTGCAATTTTCAATGAAACAATTCCAGATATCTGAAATAAGGGCAAATTTGTCTGTCTCTGGATGCTTTGATTTTGTTGATTTTATGTTGAAGCGTAAAAATCTCATTACTTCAAGAAATTGGTCTCTTGACATTGTATTTTGGAAAAATGGTGGTACCCAGTCCTTTGATCACAACCTATCCAGGTCAAGTCCTTTTGTACAATATATACCACCTGCATATAAGATTGATATAAAAGCATCTATTTCTTCTAATGTTATATTTCATTCTCTTTCATGAATCTACCGATGAGCTCCATCTTCAGTACATTTCTTTGTGTGTTTCAATATCCATTCATCTATAAAAACCCTCTAAGCACTTGAAGAACTGTTGTTGATAACATTGCATTTAGCATGAGGTGTTGGGCCCCCAACTTCTTTCAAAATAACACTTTGATTTTCTTCCTCTATCGTTTGTTCCTAATTGAGCGACACTCCAAACTGTCCCATCTTTGCCAACTTCATTATTTCCAACTTTGAATGTTATTGTCAATTTCTTTTTCAAATTTTTTTGCGCGAGTGCATCTTTTCTTGGAATGTTTTTTATTTTTATTTTTTATCAGATAAACTATCATCATTATTGCAATGAGAAAAACCTGCAATTGTTAGAGCATTGCCAGAGTCATCTTCACTTTCATTTTCTTCATCCGAATCCAAATTTTCTTAATTAGCAGGCAGGTATTCATCCTCACTTCTCAAAATTGAAACACTTTGATCATTATCTTCACCTTCTGAATCATTTTCAGATAATTGTTTTAAATATTCTAAAGCTTCCTGAACAGTAAGATTATGGCATCGTGACATCTTTTTTATACATATACTAATTATAGAATAAAAGCAACTTCAAAAAGTCTTCTAAATATTCAGTGTAATTTTTCACTGCATTCGAACGTAGTTTGCGGTTCAAACCTAATATAATGACCTTGACGGAAAATCTTCACTTCCCCCTTCTGGTACAGTCCATTTCAGGAATTCGAGGGCAGGGTAGAAGTACTTTACAATTACTTCCAAGAAAATGCTTCTGTTTTTCGTCATTTGTACATTAACATTTCTTACAGGTCAAATTGATCCGCTCCGCAGTTCTAGGTATAAGTGTTAATAATCAAAAAATTATTTATGTTATGAATTTTTAAATTTGGTAAATTGTTGTTCACCTTAAATTATTAAAAGTCATAAAAGGAATTTTTTTTTTCAATCTATACTCTTCGCGTGGTGATATATTAAACATAGTTTTGGGTCAAATTGACCCGCTCCACGGTTCTAGTGTTAATCACTTTTCTCCTTCCCTAGGTTGTGCTTACAGGCTCCTAAACACTTCAAATATAAAGAGCAGGCTTGATTTTACTTTGCATATTATATGTTAATTTCATTTTGAACTCTTCTCAACATTTAAGTACTTTTAACTTAAGATTCTTTTTATAACTGTGTCCAAATTGTAGGCACATTTCACTATTATAAATTCCAAAAAATAAATTTATTACAATTATTTTAAAAATAAAACATAGCTATTTCTATAACTTTTGGTGAAGATTGGGGGATGTACCGGGTGGTTATAATTAACTTCCCCTATAAAGGCATCCTACAGCGTGAACGGAATGCAACAAAATTTTGTATATGGGCTATACACGAGATGCACTCACGTAATTTCGAGAAAAAAATTTTTCCAAAATGCCCACCAGAGGGTGCCTTTTTGGGAAAAACGTGAAATTTAACACAATAAACAACCAAAACGGAATACAGAAACAATATTAACATTTATTGACTAGTTTCTGATCACCTTGTCATCGAACCACATTAAGTATAGGTAAGGGAGAAACAAAAACAGTTCAGTTTGCAGAAACAAGAACAGATTAGGACGAAATTGCACAAGATGACCACGTTTGCTGGATCTAACTCCGTGCGATTTCTGGTTATGGAGCTATTTAAAAAGTCTGGTGTATCGTGGAGGTGTGACGTTGAATGACTTAAAGAACTCCATAATGCTTCATGTGCGAAGCCTCACAACTGATCAGTTACGATCTGCTGTTGAACACATTGTCCATCGACTTGAAATTTTGCAGGTGAATGAAAGTGGTCACGAGGAGCAGCTTTCCCTATATCGTCCTGGACACTATTAAAAACTGCTCCTCTTGTGCAATTTCGTCCTAATCTGTTCTTGTTTCTGCAAATTGAATTGATTTTGTTTCTCCTTTACCTTTACTTAATGTGGTTCGATCACAAGGTGATCAGAAACTAGTCAATAAATGTTAATATTGTTTCTGTATTCCGCTTTGGTCGTTTGTGTTAAATTTCATGTTTTTCCTGAAAAGATGCCCTCTGGTGGACATTTTGGAACTAAATTTTTTTTTTTTTCTGAAATTCCGGGAGCGCATCTCGTGTATAGCCCATATACAAAATTTAGATGCATTCCGTTCACCCGTTTGCGCTGTAGGATGCCGTTTATAGGGGAGGTTTAATTATAACCACCTGGTATTATAGTTATATCTCATTTAAAAAAAAAATATATATATATATATATTGTTAATGCAGCTATTTTGAGGGAAGTGTTAAAAATAACTCCAGAGCAAATAACATCTGTCATCACTATATTATGTGCATTAATAAATACCTTTTTTTTCAGTGTCGGCAACCTAAACACTTAGCAAAATCATCCACAGCCATTACCACTACCCTGAGATTAAAGGCAAAAGTTCAGCTTCTTATTTCTCTTCACCATTCTAAAACTAACTCTCACTATACTATTACTTACATTTGTGAGCTGTCCATAGAGACAACTGTACTTAATACTACTTGGCCTGGTGAAGAACTATTAACACGTTTGCTGCCACTAAAATTGACATCCATCCTCAGATGCCGATGTTTCTATGGTGTCATATATATAACTTATCTTAGTCGACCGTCATCCTAGAGTGTCCCTGGCATACGAGGTAGTGCCATGCTGACACACTAGCATGTCATTGGCAGCGAACGTGTTAACTAGTTCAAAATTAGATGTCCCCATGTTTTTTATTGTGGGTGTTAAGAGGCTGTGTGTTCCTGTTGCTTCCGATACACTATCAACATTAAGGGTTTAAGTTATTAGATATCTTTAAATATGTACAGTAAAAGCTCTTTAATCCGGCACGTCTGGGACCAGAGTCGTGCCGAATTATCGAACATCAATAATTTTAAAGGGAATACCGAAGATAAATCTTTCTAGATAAAAATGTAGACAATTAAAGCATATATTTTACATACATTCTGAATCTATGCTGACAATATAAATATCCGACAAAATACATATATAAAGTATTATTTCATCATTCTAGCAACTGCAGGGTTTAATGAAAACTAGAGTTCAAAAATACACATGAGCGTTATTGTTTTAAAAAGTCTCTGATATCACGTTGTTTCTATGATTTTGATCTCTTCTTCAAAAAGTCTTTATGGATAAACAAATTTATGAGTTCTGCAGAGTTGTAACTTACGTTGGATTCGGCAAATTTTATAAATGTATACACTACATCAGAACTCATGCTGGGCTTCGAGGATATTGTGCAAATGTGATTTGTAACCGTTAGAAAACAGGAAACACTGAGCAAACTTAAAAATGTAGGAACAAGGGTCCTAGACAATACCGTATAACTGCATGAAACACAGACTGTAAAGCCACCTGGCGGGTACAGCCAGTGCAGTGAGGACGTCGAATCCACCCGAACACATGCAGCTTAATCGGTGCCGTATTACATAATGTGCCAAACCGTAGAATGCTGGACTAAAGAGCTTCTACTGTATTATGCTGCGTTTCTGCCTAGAAATCTGAAATCCAAAATGGGGTTTGAACTAAGGCATTACAAGCATTAAAAATACGTTGGTTGCCAAAACAATCTGGATATTGGAGGATTCTTTGATTTCCTCTTTTTTGATGCATAACTAAATTATATTTGGCAAGGAAAAACTTGGGAAACATACCCAGGTATGAACTTTTCAGAACATTAAGACACACACACTCCAGGGCATCAGATCCTTAGTTCTGTGACCACAGTTTTTTTTCCATAAACTTTTGAAACATTGACTGTATTTTAAGAGAGAAGATCAGCTGTCTTGATATTTTTCATTATATTTGGATACAGGAAAATTGTTCAACGCCGGTGTTCAATTTGAACATCCTTATAAACTGAAATATGTATTAATCCTTTATCTCTTTCTTTATATTTTTTATAAGATACATTTTAAATTTAAGTATATCTATGCTTAGCTTCATTACTCTTGCTTTGTAGCTGCAACTAGTTTATACTATTTGTTTTAAAGTGTATTTTGCTTCTTTGTTACAGGAGTGATTTTATGACACTTCCTTTTCAAGCTTCTGAATGCTACCTTGCAAATGTCCGGCCTATTGATCGTAAGTAATGTTAATTATTAAAATGATAGTTTTACTTTATTGTATTGAACTGCTTTAAAATTCCCTAAAATTGGTTATATTTTTGTATGCATATGTATTAGTAAAATTTCCATAGAACATAATTCTGAATTGCAATTGATTTTGGAAAGTGATTTGTAATATCTAAATTTAGTGAATTGAATTAGTTGCTGTTGCATTTAGTTTAATTAGTTACTGCAATTGATACGCAGAAACTTATATATATATATGGGAAGAAATGTGGATTATATATATATAAAATCTATTTATTTTATGCAGGAAATTTTGGTACTCATTTTATAGTTAATTCTGTTTTCCATTGTGTATTTCTAATCTTTATAAATTAGAATGCATTGATCATGCATTTTAAAATTGATTACTTTCAAACTGATCGATTGACTTTATAAATTAGTTATATTTAATCATATTTGTTAAGCATTCTAACTAATTCTTTGATTTTACCCTGAAGGTAATGCTGGTTGGTCCAATGATGCTACTTCAGTATTTGAAGAGCTTGCACAAGGACAGATACTCCAAGCCTTACTTGTAGAATATGCTGAAGATGGTATCCCTTGTGTACATTTGTACAGGGTACAGGGAGTATCTGTAAGTATAATTTTCATTTATTTTTCTCTTGCTCAAAGAGAGCCATTAAAGTAAAAGTGAAATCACATTGTGTATTTTAATTTCCAAACTTCTAAATTTTTATAATGGGTTTAACAGTGTTTTGTTTAACTTTTATTTTTAACGTAGAATTACATTTCTCCATAACGGCCCTGCAGAAAGGAAAATTTCAGGCGTTAAATCTGTCTATCCATCTGTCCTCGCGAGTTAGATTGGGTTTGGCGCATTGCCAAAATTATATCGCTTGGACAAGTTAAACAGAAAAGTACCAAGATGCATCAAAATTTTGACATACATATGTATATACAGTGGACGCTCGTTAATTCGAACTCGAAGGTTCTCAGAAAAAAGTTCGAATTATCCGATGTTAAGAGAAAATATATAACTTTAAATGTGTATCACTGAAGAAGAAACTCTCCTAGTATGGTATAACCCCAGAAAATATATTATACTACGTTATCTAAAGTTAAACATATTAAAAAGCAATACAGACTTACCTTAATCATAAAATGAAGCAGAAGATATGCAGTATAAAGTAAACTTTTATTAAAAATATGAATTACACTTTGGGGAAAAACTGTAAAGTGGATGTTTGGTTTTGTTTATGATGCCTACATTGTTCAGCCAACTTCTCGATTTTAAGTAAACATTTCAATTCATTTTCAGAGAAAGGTTCCATCTGAATAAATGCTTTAAGAGTTTTAATAGTCCAGTATGGCCGCATTAAAAATATCTTTCGGCAGGTAAGTAGAGAAAAAACCCTGGCAGTTTCCTACCAAAATTAGTGCATACGTCTTCGTTTACATCAGAGCTTTGGCCACATACAGTTTGATAAGAAATATTTTGCCTTGACTTAAATCGAGAAAGCCATCCATAACTGCATTTAAAATCTTCAATACCCATTCGACTTGCCAATTCATCAGCCTTTGTTAGCACTAGGGGTCCATTTATCGGAAAATTTCGAGATCTAACCTCCTGGAACCATAGCAGTAGAGCTTTTTCTAGAACTTCTTGGGACGCATTTCCCATGCATTTCCTTCCTCTAGCAAATTTTGATTTTTCCCATGAATCTAAAATTGACTCCTTGTTTTTCAAATTAGTTGACAAGGCATTTTTTTAAATTCCATAGTCAGCTGCTAACTTTGTTTTACATTCACCATTCTATATTTTCTTTAAAATTTCTACCTTTGACTCCAAAGTTAGGGTTTTGTACTTTCCACGTGTAGACATCCTGAATTTTTACACGTTCACACCACACAATGAGGAAGAAAAACTAGACCACATTAACTTGTCTGCACTGCAGTTATAACTGACGCAGCTCCCTAGAATCTGTAGTAATAAGACTAGTTTTTCTGAAATTCTAAGAAAATCGATCCAAATAAAGGAAAAATGCTTTTTCCATTTAGCACTAATAAGAAGGACAATAACTACTAACGTTTAGCGGACATGCAATAGTCTAGGAGTGCAGGAATGTGCCTCTTTACACAAAAAAGAAATTTTGATACACAAAATAATAAATACAGTGTATTTTCTCCATTAAACGAGGAAAAAGAATTTTTTTTTTTTGTCAAATTTTTAGTTCGAATTAACCGAAGTGATAAAAATTTAGTTCGAATTAATGAGATATTTTTAACATTAACTCCAATACAAGTTTTTGGGGGCCTTTGGATTAGTTCGAATTAACAAGCGTCCACTGTATATACATATGCACATATATATACATACATATGTATATACAAAAGAGGTAAGCAACGATAAGTAATCCTACGTTAATAACCCATGGTAGTTTCGTTAGGAGAGACTACCTGAAATTTTTATATTTCTCAGGCATTCAGGTGCTTTGTTACAGTGTTTATTATGATAATGACAATAAATAATTTAACTGAGACATATCAGTAATATCTCAAGGCTGTTGGGTTGTTGCCCTATTGGAGTTGCTCAGTCTTAAACTATGGAGAAAATCTTTCTAGTGATTGTCAACTTAGATTTAAAGGGTTTTTTGTGTTTTGGTTTTGTTTTAAATATATTACTCCAGAATAGCTTTTTTTTTTTTTTTTTCTTTTTTTTTTTGTCTGATTTATTTTAGAAATTTCGTCCACCAAGGGAAATTGTTTGCATTTTAAATACTGCATACTGCATTTTTTTTTCCCCTGAATAATTTAAATTTAAAAACAGTCGAACCCCATTATAGCGAACCTGGTATTGTCAGTTTAATGTAATCGATTTTAATCAATTTAATTCATTAATTATCATTTTTAATAGATTTTATCATTTTTTAAATACATCATTATTGATTACACATTGCAACTAATGAGTTATAAATTTTGTGAACTCTACCATTTTCCTTGACGATTCAGATATAGCGAACCACCAGTTAAAGTGAACAAAACCTTTAGTCCCTTGAAGTTCGTTATAACGAGGTCCGACTGTATTTGCATTTCTGCTACTTTTCGGTTAAGGGTGCCACTCATAATTGTGAGCCAAGTCGCCAAATGTGGTAACCCGTTTGGCATGGAATGTAAGTATTAGCTCAAAAATATAAAGATATGAAAAAATAAATATACAATGAGAAAAATAAGAAAAGGTAGAAAAACAATGGTACCAGACTGTTTTGATTGCAGCAATACAAGAAAACATGGCAAAAGGAAGTATAATTCATATCGATATGTAAATTTTGCATAAAAAATATCGAAATTTCACAACAAAAAAATACAATATATAAAATTTTGCGTTTCTCGGATAGGTACATATCAAAATTCTTAGTTAAAAGCTAACATTGTAGTAGTCTCCACATTATGTTCCTTAAGTCTTTGCCTTCTGTCGTTAATTACTATGTTGTACATACTAAAATATCTCAGCATTTATTCTGTTAACGCAACTATAGAGGCTTTGTATAGCCTTTGCAAAGTTAAGGTAGCAGCATTTTGTTGCAATTAAAATCTGTATAACATCAACAGGACTCTCTTGGTTGACTACTGTAAGTAGCTGAAATATCCTTGACTTTGGCTCTCAAGAGACGTTCTTAAATCTACTAAATAGTTCCACAAAACTTGATCGTTGATTTTTACAGTTAGATTTTTAGGTTCGACTCTGGTAAGGACAAACTATCAGGGTGAAATTTGGAGCAAATCCGAAGGAGAGTGAGATTTCTCAGCTAAAGGTTGTGGATGGTCTTACTTAAGCAATTATGTTAATAAATTATTACTATTATTACCTAATTTTGCTTAAAAAGCCATTTATCATAGTTTTCACTGAAAAGTAGCAAAAAAATAATTTTCACATTTATTCGCTCATATCGGCAAATTTTGCATTTATTCGCATATATTTCGTAGATTCAAAAATTACGTATCCTTAATAATTCACTCTGACTCTTGGGGAGCCTGCAAACTGGATAGATTAGAAGATTTGGGGTACACACCTGCATATTAATTATAAATATAACTTTATTCATCCAGATTCCGTACGCAAACTGTTGAAGGTTTGTGAGGCAGTGCAAAATGATGAAATAAGCATCAGCGCAGTACATAGAATTCATGTGGCATCAATTGCATGACAAAGTGCACATTTTGAGCAATTTTAAATAAAATTAGCAGTTTTATGACTCCTTTATAATGTGAAATTAAAGTAAAATCCATTTTTTACTTTTGTTTTTCTAATTTTTCTTATTTTATTAATTTATTTCATATCTTTATTTTTGTGATGGAAATGAGACTTAAATTTCCCATCTTACATTAGCAGAGCATGTCATCAGTAGGAAAATAATGACTAAGATTAAAAACGTAACTTAAAAGTTTACTTAAAATTACTTATATTATTGAAGTATTTTGCTTCTGTTAAACAGTGAATACAATGAACAGAGGGAACTGCTCTTTACAACTACATTTGAACTATATATACATGCTCACATCTACATATAAGACAGTTTAAATTGCAGTTAAATTCACATACTCACATTTGCATAATATATAGTTTTAACCACAGTTAAATAGACAAAAGATTCAAATACAAGGAACGTATATTATGACGTCATCATCAATTCAGCAGTCGATATCGAAAATGACATCACCGACCTTAGTAGAGGTAAGCCTTTCAGCATAAATGATATTTGGCAATTTATGAAATAATGATGGGAATGAGACACCTTAAGTTAAGTAAACTATGAAGTTTTCTAACAATTTTTTTAGCTAATATTTATATTTTGCACCAAATCAGTTACTTTTGACAACTTGGCAGACAATTTTCGTTTTGTGTCAAGTGGCACCCTGTTAACCAAAAAAATAGCCAAATAAAAAAAATTCTATCTCTATTGAGGAGTACAATTTATTAAAAAAAATCTTTCAATGCAAGTTGTCAATAATTGGAAACTTTTGCTTCATAGTTTAACCCTTCAGCAGGTGCACCAATTTTTAGAACAGCAGCATGCACACGTGCCACAAAAGGCAATGTCTCTTTCAACCTTGATTATTCCTTTTGTAATACTCTTTTTTTTTTTCAAACTGAAAACAATAATTCTGTGTTTTATGACAAGATATAAAATATTGAGATATATTTATAATTAAAGGCTAAAGAATGTAGATACAATCACCTTATTTAAAAACTTCCGGTTTATTGGATCTAAGAACAACTTGTGAATTGATTCCTATTATGTCCAAAAACCTAAAAAAAACAATGAGATTGTCCATCTTCGTCATATGTGGAATACCATGTAATAGGTGCACATTGGATTGACTACATCAACTCCTGCTTTTGTCGTAATGTAATCCAGTATAATCGCTGGTTTACCATGGTAAAATCATAGCTAACGATGAATGAAAAGGAATACAAGAGTCGGATAATAAAAAGCTGCATTAGAAAGGGTGTAGCTATAAATAGAAACTGCTTAGAACATTCAAACCTTACATGTAAAAACAAGCCATTCAAAATTACGAAAATGTTTCTATATACCCAAGTGCGACCGCTGAAGGGTTAATACTTGAAACTGATTATACAGAGATACAGTATACAAGAATGACGCCACAGTAACGAGAATAAATTATTCAGTGCTCCCTTACCTTTTACTTTTAAAAAAGGATAATATATGGCAACAGAGACAAACTATGTGAGAAATCAGTGGCAATCTGTCAGCAAACTACTGCATTCAAGACAACAGTCGAAGTTCATCCATTAGCATCGTGTAGCTGTTTCAAAATATAAATGACCAAGGTTCTCATATCAAAAGTTATTAACCTACCATACTTCAAGACAGGAGCGGCTCCAGACCAGAGGTTTTTTTTTGGGGGGGGGGGGCAATCAATATATATATATATATATATATATATATATATATATATATATACATACATAATATATGTACATATAGATAGATATATATATATATATATAAGAAATAAACATCGTCAATTTAAGCTCATTTAGTATTCGGTCTACGATTATATCATTTTAGGCTATGAAAACAAAATTCGCCAGGCTTTTTTGGGAGGGGCAATTGCCCTATTGCCCCCGCCCTGGAGCTGCCAATGCTTCAAGAGATACGACTCTGTAAATTTTACTTGCACTGTGTTTAAATGTGTGTGTATCCAATGGGGCTACTACTCCACAGCCTTAACAGTAGATCACGGAAAACTAAAATTTTCTTCTCCATCTCAATGGGTGTTATAAAAATATTGTGTATATTTAACGGATATTTTAGTTTCTTTTTAAAATTATTCATTTATATTGCAGAATATGTTTATAAATCGAGAATTGGTTGAACGAGGTTTAGCGGTGTGGGTTGACAATGGCCATTGGGATCCTCACTGACCAGAGACTTTATCAAGACTGCATTACCTCTATTAAGCACTAAGTGGTTGACAATGAAAAGATGTGTAGTTTTATAATGCTTCAGTTGGAGTGCTTCTGTAGGTTCAAGAGAAGATACAAAAATTTACTGTCAGCTAGTATAGTGCAAAATTTCAGATATGTAGTGCAAAATTAATTTTTCAGTTTGTAATTTGTCCTTTTCATTTAAACATAGATTTTTTTTTCCCTTAAAATTGTAAATAGATGTGTATGTATACATTGTTTACAATGTATTATTTTTTTCCTGTGGGTAATTTTCAGAGCTTAGCTTTGAAATAGTGACAAGGTATATTTTTAGCATAATTTAAGCACTGTTTTATTTTTGATGTACTGTTTTCAATATTTGTAATTAAAATTGACTGCCTACCTGTTTACCTTTTTTGTGTGCAAAGGAGAACTTGTATGGCTTTTTTTTTTTTCCTTTGTCTTAATCAAATACAAAATGTTCGGAAAAATAAGTTATGTATTCTATTGTATTGTACTTATATAACAGTTACTAATATTGTTTTGTGTGTATTTTATTATAAAATTTTCAATGTGAAGTTTATGTTATATTCATTTCATAACAAGGCTGCTGTTAAGTTTTCTAAAAGACAAAATTTCTTTTTTAACTTTCTTTTATCTTTCGATGACATTGAAAGGAATTTTTTATGTCTATTGATAAAGGTTTAGTTGAGTAGCTCATTTTTAAATATTGATTCATCTAGTATGCATTTATAAAGCTTAGTTTTACTTGATATAAGAAGCATTTATTTTTATAAGATTTGGTGTTCATCCCATTTTGCAGTTTATTTTATGCAGTTATTCTTTGCTCTGTATTTGCCAGAAAACCTAGCTGGATGGAATCACACAGGATTCATCCTTCTCCAGAACTTTTCCATTTATACATAATCATTTGCCATATCTTTATTATCTTGTGTCTACCTTCTTTTTCCCACATTGTCTTCATAAAGTGCCTTAAAATTGCTATAAAATGGTATATTGACTGATCTTACACCAAAACAATCTGCTTTTAAATTGTGTTAAACAATTTTGTTTTATAACAGATTTTGTCTTTTTTGTATTGATGTTTTTGACAACTAATAATTAGTAGATAGTGTAATATACATATATAGCCATAATTTAAATAAAAAGAAAATTTACTTATACTTATGTTTAAGCCCTAAATTTATTAGTCCACTGAGAATGCAAATTAAACACATATTGCACCAATTTAATTATTTTTTCTGTGGTATTTTTAATGTCATGGAGGAAATTGAATATATGATGAAATATAAGAAATTTTTGCTGAAGCAACTAATGACTCTTTTTAAAAATTGTAAAAGAAATAGCTTTTTTTTTCTGTGCGATTGAAAGTATATATACACAGGGCTTGATTTGAGGCAGAACATGCCGGAATGGCGTTCCAGTACCTCTGTTTAGGGGGGGGAGATTATAATACTTAAAAACATTTATTTAATCACATATTACTGTTAAGATTACAGTTCTAGCACCTCTATTTCTAGAAATTGTGCAATCAATATATATATATATGATGCTTTACAGGTATGAAGTAAATGACATATTACTCGATTATAAATTGACTCATTAATTCCATAGAAGTAGAAACATTGAAATTTGCCTTAAAAAGGATTTTTTTTTTTTTTTTAACACTTAAAAATTAGCTTTTCTGAATTTCAAAATAGGCTAAAGAGGGTGACTTACTAAAAATCATTTGTCTGTCAAATCATCCTAAAATCATGAACTTTAGTTTAAGATGCATTTCAGTCTTTAAATATTGTAATTGAATCAAGTTAAATTAAAAATCATTTGTGGTTCCATCTGGATAGGTTGGCATGTTCCTGTTATGTCATAAAAATAGATTTTGTCGTAATAGTTGCATCTGAGAAATCTTTAAAATCAATATTCCTTCTTGTACCAAAGAAATATTTCTTAGTTTTCTCATTTTAATTATATCTGATGCGTTGTGTTTGTGATTATTAAAAAAAAAACTACTGCCATGTAATTTAGTTCTCATCGCTGCATTGTCATTTAGCAAAATTTGATAGCTCTTTAGAAAATTGAGCTTAAGCTGTTGATAGAAAAATTTTCATTAATTGGATGCCAAAGACTTTATATAATATAGGCGATAGCTTTGTTTACCAATCAAAAAAAAAAAATCTAGTCCGTAACTTTTAAGCTTTTCTGCCCTAGTGTTAAAGACTGAATATTTTCACGGTGCACCATTATGGTTTTTATTTCTTAATATTTTTAATGTAATAGTTGAGACTATACAGAATATTAACATAAAATTGTTCTATGTTTGTATGATGCTAACAACTAGAATTGACCTGGAGGTTTTTTATATTTGTACAATGGAGTCCCGATAATCTGAAATGATTGGGACCAGACCTTTTTCGGACTAACAAATTTTTCGTATTAAGTGAAATCATTCTTAACATAAACTTAAAATACATAATAACGTGTGATTACATAAATACACCCATACCTCGCTTACGGCCTAGATACATTCTGGAAAAGTTGGCCGTAAAGCAAAAAGCCGTATAATGAATCAATTATTTTGTTACAAACCCATACAAATTTGATTGGATCTGTTCAAATTTTTTATAAATAATATAGTTTTTAGTTCAGAAAACATTTTCTTTTTATTTCCTATAAAAATGCTTACATAAAAATAAAAGTACAAAACAATGTAATAATAAACAGAAATTAAAAAAAAATAAACATTTAAACAAAAAACAAAAGAAATCATATGCACATATGTATAATATAATAAAAACATAAAATAAAATCTTTAAAAACTGTTTTAATGTGATGATGAACATTAAAATGAAGAATCACTAAGCTATAATATGCTGCCATCATCACTTTCTGGTGTTGTGGTCGTATAACGAAACATTGTGAGCCGTAAATCAAAAAAGTGCCATAATTAAAAAAGGCTGTTATAGCAAAATGCTGTATAATGAGGTATAAGTGTATTATATATTACGTGTTATTACACAGATTATTTTATAAGGTCTGTTTAAACATAACCATATCTCGGGACGAAATGGATAAGAGAACAGAGCGTTGCCTAGTACAGTACAGTACAGTACAGTACAGTACAGTACAGTAGTCTAATTTGTACTAACAATACTTCACAGGGCTCGACAGTTGGAGAGGTGTAGCTGGGTGGAAGAGGGGCATTCGGTTGACACCCCCTTTCTCCCAGACAGCCACAGTGTCGTTACTGTTAGTGTCAGTTTAGCATTAGTATAAACACGTTGTTTATTCTACTGTGTCCTACTTTATTATACTGTGTAAAAAAGATTTAACTGATTTTTTAAACCAATGTAGTCGGTAATAATTAGTTCAATACTACAATAATTAGTTCAGTAATAATTAGTTTAGAAATTTTCTTTATATTACTGAGTATCACCGTGGTTTTATTGTAACCTTAGTTCTTTTGGTTTTGGATTACCGAAGTTCGGATTATCGGGACTCTGCTGTATACGCTCTAAGAAAAATTAAAGGATTAGTTTTCAATTTTTCTTGGTGTTCCTTTTTAGTTTGTTTTATTTAATATCTATAAACTATCAGATTTCTTGAAATTTAAAAGTTCTGGTAGATTTGAATTTATTTTTTATCCTTAGTTTACCATTCAATGTACGGTAATTAACTTTAAAATAGTGTACAAATCTGTAACATAGATAATAATTTTGCATTAAAATCTTTTTCACCTTTAAGAAAATCATTTTTAATACTGTATATAAGGTGACTAAGAGGAATAGTGTAACAAACTTTTACATAAGGAGTTTTAAGAATTGCTGAATATATATATTTAAAGTGTAAGATATTCGCAGAAGTTACATAAAATTCTTGTGATTTTTCTTTTAACATAAAAGCAGGTTGTGATTCAACTTTTATGTAAAATTCTAAACAGTGGCAGTTTTTCTTTTGTCGTTTAATTTTTATGTGAATTATGTGGTGCTACTTTTTGACATGTACCTGTTATTTAAACATTGTGTATGTTCTACTAATTTCAGAAGAAAAGATGCCCCTTTTTTTACAAAAAAAAACATTCAAAAGAATAATTTTTCCCCATAATTCATGTGTCTGTGGCTAAATTTATAGATTTGATCCTTTAAAAAAATCTCATGATTTAAAAATTAAAAAAATTTGTTTTGGCCTACAATTGCTTTGAAGTTTATGTGCAAAAATAGTAAAAGAATAGTTATTCTTTGCAATATATATTTACAAAGTTTTCATATTCTGTTATGTGGTTTTATCAGTTGTATATATTCATTGGTATTTAATATTGATTTCAATAATGTGTTATTTTAGTCTGTTTTATCTTGCTGTACTTCTTATTTAAAAAAAGGCATGATTTTCATTTTCAGTTTTGTCCTATATTATATTGTAATCGGCACCCAGCAGTTTTTAGCATTAATAATCACCTGTTATGATATTGTTGCACTCTGTATCGTAGGGGGGGGGGAGGTTTATTAATAAAATTGTTAAAAACATTACTTTGGGATATATAAATTTGTTCTACTGTTGAAAGTTAGAAAACCCATCTTGTTTTGTGAAAGAATTTTAATGTTCCTATTTAATCAAGAAAAATTTTCTTGTGGTTATACTTCAATCACTTATGCATCATGTAAAACCCTGAAATGTTCTCCAGTGTATACCACAAACCCAGTGAAAATTATTTTAGAAATAATAGCAAATTCTTTATCTAATTTATTTTATGCACTTCTGTATAGTGAGTTTTACTTACAATTACAACCTATGAAAGTATTTTATTATCAGCATGCATTTTACTTTGACTGCAGAATTGTCAAAATTAATCTAAAAACATGTTGATCTGTATACAATATTTCAGAGAAAAGTGTGATAAAAGTTTTGCTTTTAAGAAAGTAACTTACCCCAATTATTTGTAATTTGTAAATGCTTTTAAAAGGCTTAAATTTTGGTGAGAATACTTCAAATATCCCATCTTGTTTTTGTTGAATAATTTTTAAGATATACTGTAACTGAAAGCAAAACTTTTGCATAATTGAAAATCATTGAACCTCTTGCATGGTTCTCGGTTTAATTTTTTTCTTCTATCTAGGTTGGATTAACTCATTTTTCAGGAAACAAGAGATAATCCATTTTCTGGATATTTTATATCAGCTTATTTTGTTACTTATACTTCTATGGCGACTTTTTTTGTTTCACAGGGTATGTCAAATTTGTAGCATTTTGGATCATATACAGGTAGCTTTTCATACATTTGAAGAATACTAGGTGTGCTGAGATCTGTTATCTATAATAATTGGAGATCTTCATTTTTCTTAAGACTCAATGCAACTTTAAACATAATTATAAAATATGTATATTTATCAAAATATTTATTAGATGGCATGTATGATAAATGATTTGTATAAATGAAACTATATAAGATACGTATGATTTTAAAAACTGAAATCGAAGGTTATGGTTATACCTGAAATTCTGGGTAATGTTATATTTTCATGAATTCAAATGTACAATCAGCGATATTTGTTGAGTATTCTTACCTTTTGTCAATAGTAAATAATCTGCCCAATAATTTGACAGCTTTGTATTTTGTAACTTCATTATGTTTTATCTATTAAATATGTTCTTAGCTATTTCTTGTATTTATGATGCCAAAATTCTGTGATATTTTGTGTTCCGATTCAACTATGAAGAATTTATTCTGTGTGAAGTATTCCTCATTTGTAGATATTCTAATAATTCATCAGCATTGTTATAACATCTGTTGATTTTTTTTTTTTTTTCCTGTAAACCCTATTCCATTAATATAATTGTTCTTTTTTTCCCCATCAAGTTTAAACGTGAGGTTTAACTTGGTTTAAACTAAATTTAGCCTCAGTGAAATATATATTGGTTGATAAAAGCAGCTCACTAATTGTAGTTTTCTGTTTTGTTCTCTTATGTTTTGTTTGTTGCTCAAATTTTCATCAGAGATATCAAGTAATATTAAGGAAGAAAAATAAAGATTGGGAGTTTTGTTCCTGCAAATAAGTTAATTTTTTAATATAAATGCCATTTATGTCAGTCTTGGAAAAAAATTGACCTACATATCTGCTTATACTAGTGTTCATTTTTAAAATTTTGTGTATATGCCTTGCGAAGTATCCCAGTCAGTAGCACACCCAGGATTTAATCTGGGGGGGGGGTTGAACAGATAAAAATATTTATATTGCAGTAAAAAAATAATTTAAGCATTTATTTGCTCATACAGGCAAATTTCGCATTTATTCACATCTATTTCATAAATACAAAATTACGTATCCCTATTTATAGCACATGACTGTTTGTGATGAGAAATTTCATAGGCATCCCAATAATTAAATGTGTGATGAAACTTCTTGTTTACAGTATGGCTGAGTTGGTACTTGGTTTCCCCTACTAACTTTTTTTAAAATTTATTTCATAAGATATTAAAAAGGTTTTTATTTTAATTATTTTTCTTTATATCTGTTTCAAGTTTACATTAACAGAAGCACAGGGAAAACATGAGATATGCTTTCAGGAATATCTTAAAAAGTTCTGATTACTGTTTTATTCAGCTCAAATTAGGTAGTTATTGTTTATTTTTCTGTGGTATTTACGCTGTCTGATTTGGTTGCTAAAATATTTATTCAAAGTTTTTTTATTATTAAAAAGATGTTTTAACTCATAAATACCATGAAAAAATATAGTCAATAAATAGTCAGTAATTTAAATTTTAAGTAAGGCAAGCAGTATACTTAATGTCACTTGAAAACTCTTCAAATGTAATTAAACTGTAACTTCATTTTTCTTGTTTTTTACAATATTGTGATTTGATAATAAAATAAGGTATTATTCTAATAGATTTATTCATCATAATTCAGTTGATTTTTTTTTTTGGCAGAATTATGATTATCTGCGTCAAAATATAATTACAATGTTGCAATATTTGTTGTGTTCTTCATGCAAAATTGAAAAATGTTGCTGTTGTATTTGTTTATTGGTTGGCCTGATGATAGCATTCATGTGTGCCCTTAGATTTGCTAAGGCAGCCTTTAATTTGGTGGTTGTGGTATCTGTAACAGAACAGGTGCAGTGCTCATGCAGCTTAGTTAACTTGTTCAGTGAAAAAGTACTTAATTTCATACATGATTACTTGGTTAAAATATTGTTGCCTCTTCCTTTATTAGAAGGCAAGAAAAAAGAATAGAGTACCTTTTTAGTGGATCGATGAATTTAGTATGTATAATTATTTTTCTTATCTCAGCATGTAAGGAATCAATGAAAGCATTTTTGTTCTAGTGTAGTTGTAAATTACTGGAAAGTATGACTAAAAGTTTTTGTTTGTGTTTGTATAGAAATATGTACAGTATCAGTTACTTCTATGCTCAAAATTATCAGTACTTTTAATATTGTTAAAAGTACTTGATTGTGAGAAATTTTAAAATTGTAGAAACCTGAAGATGTTTTTGTTTTTTTTTGGGTTTTTTTTATTTATTTATTTTTTTAAATACCAGTAACCTGCTTCAAAATTTGAAATGAAATGATTGTTGCCATTTATTGTATATAAGAACTTGAAAACAAATTTTTAGTTCTTGCCTATCAAAAATAAGTTCACTAAACCGAGTTATATAACTATGCATACAGTTTCCCTTTAAGCATTTTTCTGTTACTTTCATTTACTATTATATCAAAACTTTCAGATCTGATCTCTGCTTTCAAAAATTGATGAATAGAGCTAATATCAGTGCATTGTTACTGGGGTTTTTCCTTGTGTGAAGTATCTGTGATAAAGCCAAAGATTTGTTATTTTTCACCCTACACTAATACAAGAATAACAAAAACATTTCAAAGGTATAAAACTTTTACGAAATTCTTTTTTGACAAATGCTCAGTTGTCCTTACATAAATAATCCCTAAAATTGTACCCATAAACTTCAGGGTACTTAAAAACTCCTTAATTTTTACAGAAATCTTTAGACTAAAAATAAATTAAACTGTCAATTGAATACTGTTTTTAAAAGTTATGTTTTCTTCCTCTCTATTTTTGAAAGAATGAGATCTGCATATTATACATGCAGAATAATGTAGACTATGACAAAACTATTTATGATTCACTAGTTTTGTTGACAATAAAAGGTCCCAAACACTTAAGCTTCATGTAAAGCTAAATTTTACCTATAAGTATTGCATAAATGGTTTGATTTATATGTATGTGTGTGTGTTTCAGAACCAGCCATAAATTAAATAATAATAATAAAATCCATTAGGTGACCTGTGGACATTTTAACTGGCTTCCCGTTATGTATCGAGAAAAATATTTTATGGGAAGCCATTTCCAGATAATTAGGATAATATAAGATTAATTCTTTAGGAGAATGGGGGGAGGTGTTAGCCCTTACTACATCAGATATAAAATTTAAAGTACTTTTTTTTATTTTATAGTCTCTACTCCTGAGTTCTAAATTTGACTTTGTATTTTGGTTTCTAATGAAATTTTATAATAGTTTGTCAAAATCCTGGCAGAAAAATAATTAAATGGTTCCAACAGGTAATTTGAATCTTGTGATCTTAACAATTGATGTAATTTATTCTTATAAACAATGTTACTTCTGTTTGTTTTTCAAGCACTTAAAATAATGATTTTAGGTTACATAAAAGTAAAATTTAAAGGACATTACAAATTATGTTAGTTGCTGAATACACATAGGTGAGATCCTTAAAATCAAGTTATCTTAAAGACCCCTGAAGTTCATTTTCCAAAGATAGGTGCAGTGCTATACATATTCACTTTTTTTAAAAATTGTTAATAAAGTAATTGTCATCTTTATGTGGCCAAAATATGAGAAATATTTCCTGTCATTCAAGTATGTGTTCTTGGCATTTCATTAATACTGGTTTTGAAATAGTTTAATTCTGCTGTTGATAATCCACTAGTCTTACTGCATTTAAATTGTTTCTGCAGTATGCTAGTAAATAAAACAAAATTTCTTGTACATGTAACAATTTTTATTTTTTTCTGTAAGCTATAAAATCTATATAATTTAGTAAACTGACAGATAAACTTCACATACGAAAATAGCTCGGTTTTTCAGCCAGAAGGCTTAAAGAAGGGTTTATATTATCATTATGGCCTTGATAAAGGGTTAAGTATATGTCCTTTGTACAGGGCTTTTGTTGCAGAAATTATAGAACTATTAGAGGATACCTGGAGGCAGCTTTATGCTATTAATGTTCCCTGTTGAAGAATTTATGTTGCAATTGATAATTCATAACCTTCTCTGCCCCCCCCCCCAAAAAAAAAAAATGCTCCATTTAAATTGTAAATGAAATTAACTTTTCTTACATTCTGGGAAGATGAAGTCTGCAAAGCCATGTAAATTATAATACAGACAATCAATATGTGAATACTTCAGTTTATGATACAAAATCATTTTTATGGGATTCGTAAATTTTTAATGTGCTGAATATATTTATGTAAAAAATCAGATTAATATCTACCATTCTCACTCATAAATTTTATTTATTTGATAGTAATATAACAATGAAAAATTGGAAATTGGAAATTTTTCATATTAATTCAATACCCCCCCCCCTTTTTCCTTTTTTTTTTTAACTTATCTACTGTCAACTTCTTTTAGTATTAGTAAAATACCTTCATGATTTCTGATGTAACAAATTAACCATCTGTTAAAATTGTATTAAAGTCCAAGAGGTGCAGACTTAGCAAGAAGCTTTCAGTAATGCAGATCTAGAAAGCCTTTTCACTCTAGTTCAATTAACATGTAAGCACTGATTTTCCAGTATTTAAAAAATAAAAACACTAGATATCGTTCTGCCCTTTTTTTATTTAATAAGTTACTGATTATTTAATGAAGCAGACTTTCTTGTAATGAAGTCTAGTCTGCTTTGAAGTACGGATGTTGGTGATACCAAATCATCCATTGAAGCAACAGAACCTTAGCATTAACAGAGGGGACAAAACATAAATTTACCCTATCTCCTATCTACATTCTAGTTTATTTTTAGTTATTCTTTTGAGTGTGAAAGTTATTTGTGTTGTGCCACATTTGTTTTTGTTTTTTTTAGCACAGTCATGTTAGTTTCTTTTTGCATCCTTGATCTTGGCTGAAGTTATTTCCTACTGTGTGTTGTAAAAAAGTATAAAAAAAATAAAGAAAACGTAATAAACGTGTTTACTTTTAGTTGTGTTGTTCATTCAATGACTCATTAATGTTCTGTGTTATGTATTACAACTAACCTACCTTTCTGCCTTTGGACTTGCGGTTTGAAGATTTTAAAATGCTTTTAGGAAATAAACCCATTTTGGAGGTTGTAGGAAACTATTAACTTGCAGATCTTGAACCGCCGTTTTTCTCTCTGTTAATTTTCAAACCTCAAATAAGTAAACACATATTTTAATCCTGTTTTCAGCATTTCCAAATTGATCGTTGAATCAGTGTCCGTACTTTTCCTTATTTCACTAATTTTCCTACCTTTTGAAACTGTGCACTTCTTTTCCCTTATTCTCGTATTTCTCATAAATCTTTGTCTTTAACAAGATACGTTGGTCAAGATTCAATGAATTTTTAGTCATGGGTGACATATTTAACGATATATATATATACACACACACTCACTCCCAAAAGTTAAGCACGGAGCGGTAAAATGCGAAAAAATGGACAAGTACTGCTTTGATTGACATGAAATGCTGAAAGTAAGTAGCTCTGTTTATTCATGAAGCAAAACAAAGAATTACATACAGAGATAAAAAAAATATTGAATTTTCATAAATTATAAGATGACGTCATATTTGCGTCATTAACAAAATGATGTTTAAATGCAAAACAAACAACAAAAACCGACATTAATAGGATATGTGAGCACCCCTCACCTTCATACAAATTGTACAGCGTGTGATCATGCTTGTTACGAGGTGATCAACCACCGCAGAGTCCAGTAATCGCCATTCTTCCTGTAGGGCAGTTTCTAAATATCTGAGTAGCTGGAAGTGGGAAACGTATACATACAGCACGGCTGAGGACATCCCAAAGATTTTCAATTGGATTAAGGTCCGGCGAGTAAGCCGGCCACTCCATACGCGCAATCCCCTCATTCTCCAGAAAGTCGTCAACGATAGTAGCTATATGGGGACGTGCATTATCGTCCATTTAACTGCTGCAGCATACAGTTTCACAGTGGGGGTCTAGGACTTCATCTCGATACCGTACAACCGTCACAAAACCTCGCCTGTAGATGTGCAAGTCGGTGCGATATCCCAATGAAATCCCTGCCCGGATCATGATGCTTCCACAGCGGAATGCGTGATGTTCTCGGGCCGATTGCGCGTGCCTTGTTCCCCCCAGACCTTTACACGCTTATCATCGGGTTGTACGGCAAATCTGGACTCATCTGTGAACATAACGTTGCCCCAATCAGACACAGTCCAATCCACATGCTGGCGGCACCACTTGAATCGTGCCCGTCTGGATGGGACGGATAAAGGAACACAAACTCGTGCAGTGGCGCACCCAGGGGGGGATTTCCCCCCCCCCTCCCCGAAAGAAATAGAAATTGCATTATGAATATTGATTTTGCATTATAAATATATTTATCCGTTATCACCCCACCCCAATGCATTATAAATATTTTATCCGTTCATCTCGCCCCCCCCCCCAAAGAAAAAAATCCTGGGTGCGCCACTGAACTCGTGGTACCCGGGCGTACAGACCATTCATGTGTAGCATTCGACGAACAGTAGTGGCAGAAATCGCCTTACCAATGGCCGCTGCAACCATAGATGTCACACGTGTGGGGTTCGATCTTCGATTCCGCTTGGCTGCAACAGCAATATATCGATCTTCCGAGGGGATCGTAACCCTTGGACGACCAGCTACAGGTCTTCGGACAACTGTTTGGCTGGTTTGGAATTATTTCCATAATCGTGAAATGACGGAATGATGAACGTAGAAGAAAAGGGCAACATCTGTGATAGACTGTCCTGCTTCAATGCGTCCGACAACCCGTCAGCGCTCAGAATCTTCCATTCGTCTTCTGGAAACCATAGAAACACGTCTAGCTTGAAAACAAATCGTACGAATGTTCAAAACACCTTTCATCAGCACTTACATGCAACCCCTCTAACCCTTCACAATGCCGGCTTCTTAAATGACTGCCTGTAGGCATGTAAATGTGCTTGGAGATTTGTAATTGGTTAAATACATTTCAATACGACTAACGCTGACGGATTCTATGTGAACATGTCCTTAGCCATCGTTCGCCAGTGTTGCCAACTTGGGGGTATTCCCCCAAAATTTGGGGGTAAGTTAGATGAAAAGGGGTGTTTTTAGGGGGCCACATTTTGTGGGGGGGGGGACTTTTTTACTATTTTGTACAATCGAGACGCGTTTTTTTTTATTAGATTATTTTAGAGTTCCATACATATGTCAAATGTAAATAAACCTCCATTTCGTTATGTGTAAGTATGTATTTTCTATTTATTTCAATTTAACTCTCAAACAGGATGCCTATTTGGAACCAGGATTTCTTTTAGGAAGGTCTGGTCTAGGGGGATCTAAAGTTGGTGTTAGGGGGGAACAGGGGATTTCGAGAGGGCGCTAGGGGGAAGCGCTTCGCAGAGGTTGGCAACACTGTCGTTCGCTGTATGTGTATAGTTTGGCTTGGAATCTTTTTCCTTGGAAATTTCATTTCGAGTAGGAAAATTTATTTCGTTGTCCGCTATTGGAAACTGAGTTGCGCAGTACAGTATGGATTGGAGTATTCACTTCACGAAAATGCCCAAATATTCGATTTGTTAATGTGGGCGGCCAACAGAACTCTGACTGTTCGTTAAAATGTATCTCAGTTTGTTCGTTCACCGTGATTCGTTTTTCGTCATGCAAAAATGGCATCATCATGAGGTATATTTGTAAAACCTAGCAATGATCTACCGATAAGAATATACAACGCGATGACGCCATTTTCGCACAACGAAATTATCGTATACGCTGAGACGAAGAGAAGACCAAGTACGTTTTCCGTTTACAAAGCTCCAACGGTGATGAATCGAAAAATTTTAGGTAGAATGTATCAGTTGAAGACTACATTTTTCTTTTAACTTTATAGCAGCAGCAAACGGTCGGGGATGAGCTCGGTTTGTTAACACTGTGGGGAATCTTTATTATTGACAAGATTTTGACATTGTAATCTAAAACAGTTGGCAACGTTTAAAATTGTCTGCTCTTTTCCTTTTTTTTCCCCATTTGGACTTAGAGCCCTGAACTACGGAATTTTTAGAAGACGGTGATTAATTTGCATCATGGAATAGAAAATCCATAAGAAGTTAGTTGAAATAATCGAAGCTGATCTATGGCTTGAAACACTGGGAGAAATAGGAATCAAAATGGAAGACATAAGAGCTGGAGAAAGATAATTTCCTCGGTAATAATCAAACTATCTTTGATTTCTTGAACCGATTTCCTTGAAAACTTATAAAAGTTCAAAGGGGGGGGGGGGATATTTGCCGATGAAGACGAATTTAACATTCTCTCAGATTGCAAAATTAGAGGATGATAAAACCCATCAAGATAGTATTTTGTTAATAGCTATTGGTACTCTGTAAAACAGTGAATAAGTAATGATCTGAGGGCTATTCTGCATTTTTTATGATAAAATGGTATTGTTATTTTAAGCATGCTCGGTAACAGTCACCGCAAAATTTAAAACTCTAAAAGCCATCACGAATATACAAATTTCAGTCAAAGATAATAGTAAACTGTAAGGATTGATACGCGTGCGACTTTGGATGCTTTATAATTACCTAGAAATAATCTTAGGGTCTTTTTAAACCTAAGAATCAGTTTCAAGATAAATGCAATAAAATATTGTTTTTTAAAAGGAAACAAAAGTTCAACAATATTTAGAGAAATTTAAGAACTAGGTCCTACAATTTTTTTTTTTTTTTTTTTTTAATGAGCGAGCAATAATCACTAAATAAGTCTCGCCTTTGTGAACTAGTTTTACAACTAAGGTTTACATACAGCCAATCTCTGTCTTATTTATCTAATGTAAGTCTGGATGCTTGAAAACTATGCTCTCGCGTTTACGTTAACAGTGATAAAATGACATTCTTGGCGTCCTTTTCGCACAATTTTGCCATCACTAAATGAAAGCATTTATACACGGAGCCCTTTAAATGTCTTAAGTCCATACCTTTTGTAAATGCGCATTTTTAGAGCGCCTTACTAATATTTTTTTGTTTATCCCCCTCAAAAAAATCTCGCGGCACATCGATTTGGGAATCACTGTATTAAAAGCTGAAGTTGAAACGGCAGTGTGACGTCACGCATGTAGAGTGCGGTTCTCACGACTTGCGAAGCGCCCTTCCAAAGCTGCAGGATTAAAAACACCTCCATGCGTTCCTACTGCATTCTAAAATTCTGTGGCGATTAAAAGGCTATCACATACGGTTTCACTGCCGAAGTCTAACATTCCTGGTTTCTGCGGGCTAAGCCCCTCAAGTTTCATCTTTACCGACGATCAGCCGCCATTTCCCTCTTAAAGATGTCCCTTCAGGGTCGTCAGTCAGAACATCCTGACGTTATAGAAGCGATATGTTCCCATAAAACTCCCACCAGAATCCAAGACTGTTAGCCAGCGCGACATTCCTCGTTTCCCCCTCTGAAAATCCCGCAATTTCTAAGAACTGGCCGCCGCCGGCGAAGATTTTAAGCAGGGTATATATGCGAGATTCTGTTATTTTCAAGAGAGAGCCCCTGTAACCTCTGGGACAGATCGGTTGTGCAGATTTCTGCTCCCCGAAAGACTGAGTTTTGCCGCTATTAAAATCTTTTGCACCAGTCTGGTGATGCTGTAACTTGCTCGAACCAACCTCTTACTTGTTACGTTTCGTATAAATAAAAGTTAAGTTTTTCGTTACTTCTGGCCTGCTATTAGACCACTCGGATACCAAGCCAGTTGAACACGTTTCTGTATCGGTATGCCACAGCAGGGTGAAATCAATGTAGATTTGCAGAAGCTTAATTATGTGTTTCTAACTTTTCTCGTTAAAAAGATATTCTTGAGGTCCTTTTCGCACGATTTTTTTTCATCGGATATGTTTGTCATCATTAAATGAACGCATTTATACACGGAGCCTTTAAATCCGTTACGTCCACACCGTTTGTAAATGTGTATTTTTAGAGCACCTTACTAATATTTTTTTGTTTGTCCTAAAAAAAAATCTCGCGGCATACCGGATTGGAATCGCTATAGTCCAGTCAAATTAGCTCAAAATGGCGGCGAATCATGCAGTAAATAAAGGGGTTGAGATTTTTTCAGAAATGTGTAGGGGTTGGTTCCCTGAACAACGCCTAATAAAGTCCCCTCGATTTCGGGCGCCGCGGGGGGTGGTGGGGGTCCCAAAGTTCCCTTTTTTTAGTTTTTGACGTTTATCTCGAAAACGGTGAGTCGTAGGCCCTTTGCACACACAGCGTTTTTATCTCTAGCGGAAATTTTTCATCGGACGTCGTTCCAACAGTAGATCACAGAAGTCAATTGGAGCTTGCACACACAGCGGAAAATGAAATTTTTCTTCGACGGTAGCTTGTGCAGCTGTCGAGTGCCACTGTGCGCTGGCGGATTCGTTGACGCCGGATTGAACTAGTTATCCATGTGACCCTATGCACGCTTACACACACAGCGGAGTCTACCGTTGTAGGGTCATTTGCGAGGGTGTGGTTGGGGGTTTGATGGGGGGGGGAGGGCGCTGGTTTTCTTGGAATCGTAAAGGGGATTCGAAAAGGAGGGCTCCTCCGATCCCGGCTGGGGGGAGGGGGGGAGGTGCGACCCCTCTGGTTTTCTTGAACACGTGCAGGATTCGAAAAGGAGGGGTGGGCCTTTTCCCCGGCGAAGGAGTATTTCGCCGTGTGTGTAAGCTCTACTTTCAGAACGACGTCCGATGGAAAAATTTCCGCCATTGATAAAAACGCCGTGTGTGTAACGGGCCGTACAGAAAATTGTCACATACAAAAATTAAAGCTGATAAAATTCCCTTCCAAGTGGTATATCCATGTTTGTACCTAGGTGTTACCGTTTTCGAGATATGAGACGTTGAATATGAAAATTTTTTTTAAAAAGTGGTAGCGGTTCAAGTATCTCGCCAAACTTCCTCTTCTAACTCTTTCCCCTTCCATTTCTCAGAAAACTCGTGATAGAAAAAAATGTAGAGCGAAAAATTTCCTTCAAAACTGTATATATTTATGCTAATTTATCTTCACCCGGTAAATAGTTAGAGCGTTTTGAAGTTTAGGGGTACTTCTCAACATTTTGCTAGTAAAATGCTCGTCACTCAAGTTTCGTTTCCAAGGTCTGTAACTCTCTTAATCACTTTGTATGCTGTTTAATTAGATACGTATAATATTCATAACCCGTATAAATAATAAATTATGTAGACCTGTACGTATAAATTATATCTCATAAACAGAAGAACACTTGTAGTACAAAGGAGGAAGTAAGAAAACAAACCAAAATATATAAAAGTGTCACTTTAGCTCAGATCATTTTGGAAAATTTAGATATCACAAAATATGAAAAAGAAGAAGTAGTTCAGTTACTTCAGACCTCAGTAGAAATTACTCCACAACACATTTCCACAAATACCTCCTTTGCCAGCATTCAGGGGATATTGAGCAACGAATTGTCACGTCTCAAAGGTAATGGGCCAACAGCAGCTTTGTGGGTCCAGCACTTTGAAATGGAGGTGTTGATGAAAAAATTCATTGCAGCGCAGCGCAACTGGGAAGATCATATGACATGCGCCCAGATGATGATACCTTACTTCCATGCCAGCCGGCATTTTCATTATGCAAAGTGTACTCACCTATATGTACAAGACATGCTGGGACTAACAACTCGCCACCTTCAACTTAAACAGGATTTTATAGATCGTGCATACTTCACTGTAAACATAACTGGAACACCAATGGCTGGTGTGTGGTCTGACATGGCAAATGAGGTGACACTCATGTGTGACATGAAGAGTGAAGGAGAATTAACAATTGGGAGGATTAATTAACAACAGGAGAATTAACAACAGGAGAATTAATTAAATTGGGCGAGGTTTTAGTGATTCGGTGTTGGCGAAATGGGTTGTGGGAGCACGCACAGCTACAGAAATATGTAGTTCACTTGAGATGTTTTGTGGCATCCATACTGCAAGCGGAGAACATGTTGAGTTTCGAGCATCACGCATAACCAAAGATGATCTAGACAGAAGGAAGCTTGGTCAATGGTTGGCTGATCATCTGCCTTTTGCTGAACGTAATTGATTGTTTCATGTCACTTTCAACGGGGGTAATTGGAACAAGTAACGTAAACTGCTACCAGGCCTCGGAATAAAAAAGTCAGCACTGTATGATGCTTTCCCAAAATGTAATCAACTAATCAATGTGACGAACAGTTTCACGGTAATCGATGGCGGCTTCTTGCTTCATAGAGTAAAGGGGAACACCAACACCACCTTCGCCTCCATCTGTGATCAATATGTATCGTACATATTCAACCATTACGGCAGCAGTTCAGCTGTGGTTTTTGATGGTTATGAAGACACGAACTCCACGGAAAGAGACGAACAACATCGGAGAGCATCAAGTAAAACATCAGTGGATATTGACTTCAAAAAGAACATGGTGGCTACTGTTCATCAGGAAAACTTCCTTTCCAATGAAAAGAGCAAAACCAAGCTCATTACTATGTTAGTTCAGGCCTTGGGTGCAAGAGGTATACAATACAGTCTACTATAGCCAAATGAGATGCTGACTGCAGTATTGTCAGAGGTGGGTGGCAAAACACCTCTCATTCAACTATGGTGATAGTAGGTGAAGACAGACCTGCTCGTCTTACTTGTAGCACTCACCCCATGAGACATAAATGTGTTTTTCATGAAGGCCGGACGGGGCAACACAGAAAACAGGCTCTACTCTTCACAACATCTTCAGGTCTTATCATTCATCCAGTACATTCTCTTCATCCATAGTTTCTCAGGATGTGACACTACGTCAGCGATTTATGGTAAAAGCAAAGCAGCAATAGTACAATGTTTCCAGCGGTATGCCAATGAAACAACAAACGTCGCCAAAGTTTTTTATGACTCCAAATCTTCACCAGGAGACATTGCTGGAGCTGAAGAACGAATGTTCCTGCTCATGTTCCAGGCCCCGCCAAATGAGCATGATCTCAATCACCACAGGTACCTTTCCTTTTTCTTTGCTCGTACTGACCCCATTAAGTAAATTTAATAATTTATATAATTCATTAATATTCAATAATACGTTGTACACTATCTGACCAAAAGTATCCGGATACCCCCCTAAAGAAATGGATCTAGCAGGTGACGTAATTTAATGCGTAACCGAAAGCTATAAAAGTATTGGTAGTTTACAGTGGAGGGTCCGGACCATGTACTGTAGTTACCACTACTCTTCCTGAAACTCCTGAAACTATTGGTAGTGGTTTGTCAGGTCATATTTATGCGTTAGTGAGACGATGAGTAAGTCAAAAGAGCTTAGTGACTTTGATCGTGGCATTTTAGTAGGATGCCACCTTTGTGGGAAATCAGTTAAAATTTCGGACAATCTACAGAAGCTAAAATGATAGTGAAGACTTTGAGTTGTTTGAAACTTTTTCCGAAGTATCAAATTGACGGCTTTTAATATATAGGAAAGCAGTTAATGAAATAAATTATGTATAATCTATTTAATGTAAGTACTTGTTGTTTGAACCTACTTTTGATAACCATTTTTTGATTATATGAACAACTTTTATACATTTTGGTTTGTTTTCTTACTTCCTCCTTTGTACTACATGTGTTCTTCTGTATAATATGAGATATACATTATACGTACAGGTATACATAATTTATTATTTATGCGAGTTATAAATACTATACGTATCTAATTAAACAGCATACAAAGTGATTAAGAGAGTTACAGACCTTGGAAACGAAACTTGAGTGACGAGCATTTTACTAGCAAAATGTTGAAAAGTACCCCTAAACTTCAAAACGCTCTAACTATTTACCGGGTGAAGATAAATTAGCATAAATCTATACATTTTTGAAGGAAAATTTTCACTCTACAACTTTTTCTATCACGAGTTTTCTGAGAAATGGAAGGGGAAAGAGTTAGAAGAGGAAGTTTGACGAGATACTTGAACCACTACCACTTTTTTTGAAAATTTTTTATATTCAATGGCTCATATCTCGAAAACGGTAACACTTAAATACAAACATGGTTATACCATTTGAAAGGGAATTTTATCAGCTTTAATTTTTGTATTTGATAATATTCTGTGCGAGGAACCGTTTTCGAGATAAACACCAAAAACTGAAAAAATTGACCTTTGGAACCCCCCCCCCCGCGGTGCCCGAAATCGAGGGGACTTTATTAGGCGTTGTTAAGGGGGCCAACCCCTACACATTCCTGAAAAAAATCTCAACCCCTTTATTTAGTGCGAAATGAAAACCTAATTTGACTGGACTACTGTATTGAAGGCTGAAGTTGAGACGGCAGGGTTTAAATTGAATGCAGATTTGCAGAAGCCTTATTATGTGTTTCTAACTTTTCTCGTTAAAAAGATATTCTTGAGGTCCTTTTCGCACGATTTTTTTTTCATCGGATATGTTTGTCATCATTAAATGAACGCATTTATACACGGATCCTTTAAATCCGTTACGTCCACACCGTTTGTAAATGCTTATTTTTAGAGCGCCTTACTAATATTTTTTTGTTTGTCCTAAAAAAAAAATCTCGCGGCATACCGGATGAGAATCGCTGTATTGAAGGCTGAAATTGAGACGGCAGGGTTTAAATTGAATGCAGATTTGCAGAAGCCTTATTATGTGTTTCTAACTTTTCTCGTTAAAAAGATATTCTTGAGGTCCTTTTCGCGAGACAGTAATGGAAGTAAACCTTTTGAATATTACATTTTTCTATGTCAAAACTAAATCGTCATTAAAACGGCCTAAACTCGAAAACGAATAACAAAATCATAAATAAGTTATGTAAAATAAGGAAAGGCATAAGTAATGTGACTACAATTAAGAACTCTATGACCATTTGATTGATAATTTAAAAATGAAGAATAAATCAATAGTTATACAGTCACCAAGAATCAGCTATGAAATTTTAGATTAAAAAAAAAGAAAATTTTAAAAATGAACATTAGGAAGTTGCAAACTTACCAGTTTGAAACATAAATGCACACAAATTTCAAACAACTATTGATCATTACTTTTTCCGATTTATTTGTTATCTTGTTGGTCTCTGAAGACACGTAAGTAAAGTACTTGTTCGATTTGGTACCGCAGTTCACGTTTTCCGATTTATTTGTTTTGTTTTACAGTAATGGCCTTTTACGTAACGGGAGTTAAAAAATATTCGTTCGGAAAAAATAGCATTTATTTCAAAACCCTGGAGTAATAAGCGAGATGGAAACTGAGCGAGTCCGTTCAAAGACTTTTTTTTTTTTTTATAAATAGTTTTAAGTTCACAGAGCGGTCATTTTCATAATACTTCCACATTGCCGAATTGTCCACACTGTGAGTACAATCAGAATTCTTGAATTATGATAGAATGAGCAGTCCCAACTACGAAATACAACCCCATAAAGTGATGAAGCTACCAAAGAACTTAAGGCTGCCCTGTAGGGTGCTAACCCTGCTGGATTCTCTCACCTCAATGTTAAACTATGGAGAAAATTTTTCGAAGGATTGCCGACTTGGATTGAAAGATTTTTTTTTTATTGTACTCCGTAACAGAGAAAGAAATTTTACACTTTGGTGCATTTTTTTTAATGCAAATATTTTTAAATATAAATTATTCGGAGGAAAAAATATGGTTTAGTGCGTTTGAAACGCTCTTAAATTCTTTTGGTGGACGAAATTTATAAAATAAATCCTGTTGCAAGGTGCAGAAAAGTTCAGGTTATCTGAAAATACTATTTTTATTGGATTATCAGCTATTTATGTAGCTGAAAATAACAGGCAAATTTTCTCCAAAGGTTTAGGGTTTCACAGCAGATTTAACTAAGGCGTACTTACTCGCAATGTCTCCATCTTAGTCGACGTAAATTCGGATGCCTCAATTCTCGCACATTTACGTCTACAATTCAGTGGCGCACCCCGAGGGGGGCAGGGGCCCTGCCCCCCAAAGAAGTAGAAATATTGATTTTGCATTATAAATATTTTTATACGTTCATCTCGCCCCCCCCATGCATTATAAACATTTTTATCCATTCATCTCGCCTCCCCCCCCCCAAGAAAAAATCCTGGGTGCGCCACTGCTACAATTCATATGATTTTGAAAGAACTGAGCTTGAAAATTTGTGAAGCTGATGACTCTGATCATAATACACTACTTATGCCTAACGAAAGCTAGGGCGCTAGTGTATAGAACCACAGCTGTAGACATGGCTGTTTGTAGCTTGTAGCCGCTCATTATCAGCCTTAAGGCCTGTTCACATTATAGTCCGTTAATGTAACGTAAAAGGAAAAAGGCCGCTGAGACGGAAATAAACCAATCATAGGCCTTAACAATATAGTGGGTAATCGTTTGGAGGTTTCTCATTGGTTAAATATATTTCAATACTTTTACGCTAACGCTAACGGACTGCAATGTGAGCAGAGCCTTGAGCTGTAAGTCAGGATCAGTCTGATATTCGTTTTGCATAAGATGACCGTAGCGGTCCCAGGCCAATTATACAGTAAATATGCCTTTTTTGTTCACCGTATTAGGAGGGGGAAATTTTTCTTTAGGTGACTTCGTAAGAGGTATTAACTCAAAACGAGGCGGTCGTAAAAGACGCAGTATTTGTGCACCTATCTTCGTTTCTATAGCAAAATTATTTTAAAGAAAATTGTAGAAAATTGTACTTTAAAGGAAATTGAAGAGGAACCGGACAAAATTCCGCAGAGACAACTGACAAGGAATTTTAGATATATCTTTTTTAAAACTGCAAATCGTAAATTAAAATTCCATAAGGTGCTAAATGGACTTATAGTCCAGATGTACAGCAGGGTACGTTTAAGCTCCTATCAGATCACAAACATCAGTGCAACACAACAGTGTTGCTTCAGAATCAACATTGCTCCCGGTAACTGAAAATTTTTTTCTCAATTAGTGGGAAAAGACTGAAAACTTCTTCATGCTTGATGTCTATTTCATTCTGATCAACCATCCCCCATCCAACTACAGATCAAATTTGCAACCTTGTGTGTTAAACTGCGCGGGTTTTTGTGGTCTGACAGGTTTTGTTTTGTTTGAAGCGCTACGGTCAATTTTTATTTTTTATTTATTTATTTTTTTTTTTGGGGGGGGGGGGGCTGCACGTAGGATAATTAGACCTACTGCTTAAAGCCGATTCCGAACGTCTGCAAACATCCATGCCAAGAATGGGACTCGAACCCACAGACTATGGTACCGAAAGCCAGCGCCCTAGCCATTCGGCCATCATCTGGCATGTAGTCTGATAGGAATTTTAGATAGCACTGAACAATCGACGTTGAAACTTGTGGTTTTTGTTACCTGGTACTATAAGCTCCGTGTTTTTAGGCCTTTTTCGCATTGCATCTGGAGTGTTGCGTTACGGCCTGTTCACATTAAAGAGCTGTTCACATTCAATCCGTCGGCGTTAAAGATTCCGTTGGCTCTGAGAAGAAAACCTGTTCACATTGCTTGCGTTACAGAAAGCGTCGAGCGCATCTGATTGGCTGACGGCCGCAGGTGTCTTTTACTCGGTATATTTCTCAGAACGAGGAACGACTTATTAAAAAATGGTTGCCATAGCAGACGATTCTTCAAATGACCTTGATTGGTTCGACGTATCACGTATTTTTCATCAGCGTTGAAATTCAATCGACGGGTGATGTCATAATGCTCAGCTCTATGATTGGTTAAAAAAAGTTTACTCTAACGCTACGTTAACGCTGGGATTTAATGTGAACAGCTCTTGATTCCGGAGCGTTGCGTAGCGTCAGCATTTAAAATTTTAATCAATCACAGAGGTCAATTCCTTGACCACGTGATACGTCAATGTGAACAGGTCAGAACCCTGTTCACACTGCAACCGGAACGTTGCGTAAGGGCCTGTTCACATAGAATACGTCAGCGTTAGCTTTACTCGTATTGAAATATGTTTAACCAATTACAAACCTCCAAACGATTAGCCACGAAATTGTTACGGTCTGTGATTGGTTTAAATGCGACGGACGGACGCTGACGGACTCAATGTCACGCTGACGGACTCAATGTGAACAGGCCCTAACGTTACTACGTTGGCTCCCAAGATTGTTGACATGACCAGTGATGGGTTCGACGTATCATGTGGTCAATGAATTGATCTCTGTGATTGGTTAAAATTTTTTAACGCTGACGCTACGTAACGTTCCAGATTCAATGTGAACAGGCCAAAACTCTGATGGAGCCGCGATTGTTGGCATGACTTGTGATAGGTCTAGCAAAATCATGTGGACAATGAACTGACGTCCGATATTGGTTACATTTTTTATCGCTGACTCTACCCAACGCTACGGAAGTCAATGTGAACAAGGAAGCCATGAAAATAAAATAAAAAAGTTCTTTTTCAGTGAATTCTGCATCCCGCATCCCTCAAAGAAAAATGGTTTGAAATTCATAAAAATCAGACATTAAATTAAAAAAAAATTAAATTAATTTACGCTGTCTTAAAATTCAAGGTTCTTATGCATAGTAAATTGTTGGGATTCGAGATTTTTTTTAAATCGGAATCAGCAACAAACAAGATCGACACACTTACGGAACAAAACTGAGAGAATCCTTCACGTATTTAAAATATTAAACTTTAATTGAAATTCAAAATTTAAAAGGGTTCCTCGACCTTTTCAAATTTTGGAAGACTATTAATGTTTATCACCGGCTTTAAAACATTCAGTTTCATTCTCATTCACTGACGAGTTCCAGTTTCCCTGATGCGTGCGAACCCGGATGTGCATGTGTGGGTAGAAATCGTTTTCAAGATCGCTTGCAATCGATTGCAATGGGTGGCAGTAATTTTTACGGAGGGTAGTAAAATAAAATTAAAAAAATCGATTCCAAAAGCGCAAAAATGTTTTAATAGGGTCGCGTAGAAAATTCAGAGTTCTTAAAAACTGACGAATGCGCTTCTTAATGGGTAATTAATGACGGCAAGGCGTACCGCTTTTCTAAGGCGTTCTAACGTTAATGTTGTTGTTTCCAATCCCCTTGGTGTACCAAAGCATACACCAAAGTCCTAAGGACCTTGATCCATGGCGAAGGCGTAGTAAGCAGCTTCACTTAAAGCGAGGTACCACTAGGGCTGAAGTATGACTTGAACTCGAGAACATCGGTCCCGTAATTTTGAACCGAGTCAAATGACGAGACCGGAACACTTGACCCTGCACCTCCAAAGGAATTTTGAGAACTTGGAAGATGTTGCAGCTACGACAGATTTTTTCCGTGCACCAGCCGCAATTAGTGTACACGTCGGCGGTTTTTTTCAGGGACGGGCATCGAACCAGCGACGTTCAGATCACTGGCCCGCTGCCTTAGACAACCGAGCCACCTCGCCCATCGTTCTAACGTTTATTTAAAATGAATGAAAGAGGCGTTAAGCGTCACTCTAAACGAAAATACCGGTTAAAAGGGAAACAATAAGGCCTCGTTCACCTTTCTTGGGAAGCATAGTGCAGTGCTCCTTCTCAGGCCCAGATTTCCGCATGGGCAAGTGGGGCGCTTGCCCAGGGCCCCCAAAATTATGGGGCCCCCTAATTTAGTATTAAGTTGTACATAGTTTTGAGAATTTTGATTTTGGTTAATACAGTAAAGGAGGGCAGTGGCGGATACAGAAAAAAATCCTGAATGGGGCACAGGGTAACCACTATAGTGAAAGCAAGATTAGCGCCCTTTACACGTACGTTCTTTCCCGCGTGAAACCACGATCCCGCACGATTGAGTGCACGTGTGAAGGTGTCGGAGAGGAAGGGAAAGCTGCTTTGGAGTGTACTGCAAGTTTTCCCGCGCGCAATTTCAGGAATTTATTTATTAACATTAAAAAGTAAATTAATTAATTAATTAACACTTATTATTATTATTATTTTCCCCTTTCAAATTTCCGACTTGTTGGTCGAATTTTTTTTGAAATTCCGGTCCCGATTTACGGGAGGCCTGGGTGAGTGTCCCACATGTTCATGTGGAAAATCAGGTCCTGAAGGGGGGTGGGACGTGCCGCCCTCTGAATCTGTCCTTGAAGGGGGCCCCCAAAGTCTGCTTTGCCCAGGGCCCCATTGCGTCAAAGTCGGGCTGTCGTGTATTCACACTACACCGAGGTTCTCTCTCTGGCAAAGGGACGATGAGGTAAATAAAACTAGTCGTCTAAACGACACAAACATTTATTTACAATTTAACACAAGATTACAACCAAAACTCTGAGCACGAGGTGGGCAAACGTATTGCCTCTTACCAGACCCCGTCTCCTACTGATTTCTCCCGACGATCCCTTCAAACCCTAGGGTTCAACGCCCCCACAGCCAATCCCTCTGATTGGTGAAAGGGGGGGGATCACGGGGTACGGCACTCTTACAAACATTACACTACACCCCCCACACAAGATAAGTGTTGGGGGTTCAAACACAACAAACACTAATCTGACAATTAGTAATGTTTGACCTAATTTCTAACATTCAAATTAATAAAATACCACTTAAACACTTATATAACACCTTAAAAGAAAATTAGTTATAAGTATGAAAAATACTGATTCAGCACTTACTGACAAATTTTTCTAGTAAACAAAAATAACATACTACTACGGGAATTCGACAGACGTACAGAAGACATCACACACAATTTCTATACAGGGATCCTGTACAACACTAAGAAATTAGAAGGTTAGTATTATACAAGAATTTTTCAATGACACGTAGAAATGTTTTGGGAACACAATAGTTAGTTATAGTGCACTTCACTAAAGTTTGTGAGTCACTTAGTTCCAGAGTCCTTTAACTATTGATATCAAAATAAACGGGATAAGGCATCCGCGTTAGGCATCTTTGCCCCTGGACAATGTTTCATAGTTATATTATACTTTTGTAGTGCAAAAACCCAGCGCTGCAGCCTGGAGGATTGTGGAGAACACCTTGTTAAAAAAGGTAAGGGATTATGATCTGTATAAAATTCGATCTCTGCTCCAAATATCCACGTTTCAAATTTCTTGAGACTCCAAACGATCGCAAATGCTTCACGTTCGATCGTTGACCAATTTTGTTGGTCAACGATCAATTGGTTAATTTTTGGCTTGCATAAGAAATGGGATAAATTCTTTCTTCAAACTTCTGCGCTAAACAAGCCGCTATCCCAACCTGCGAGGCATCTGAGTAGATGATGAACGGTCTTCCAAGAATAGGCGTGAAGAGCGAAGGAGCATTCATCAATGCAGTCTTCAGTTTATGAAAAGAAGACTCGTGTGCATCTGACCAAGGTATGATGTCAGTAACCTTCTTCTTCGTTAATTCCGTAAGTGGGAAGGCTAACTCTGCATAGTTAGGAATGTATTCACGGTAGTAATTACATAGTCCCAGCACACTACGGAGTTCTTTCTTTGTCTTGGGTCTAGGCAATTGTTCTATGGCTTTAACTTTATCCGGATCTGTTCTGTGTTTGCCTGATCCAATTATATGACCTAAAAATTTGATTTCGGGTCTAGCGAAAGCACATTTTTTTACATTCACCGTAAAATTTAACTCTCTAAGTTTAGCAAGCACAGAATCTAAATGCATCAAGTGAGTTTTCCAGTCCTTAGAGAAAATCGCAATGTCATCGATATATGCTCTAGCAAAGTCTCGGTATGAGCAAAGAGCTATATTCATAACCCTCTGAAAAGTCGCAGATGCGTTCTTCAATCCGAAACTCATGACTTTAAATCTGTATTGCTGTCTATGGGTCTTGAATGCTGTCAATTTTTTACTTTCTGGGTCCATCGGAATGGCCCAATATCCCTTTAATAAATCTAACGTCGTTATCACGTTGGCTTTACCAATAGAATTAATTAACTCGAACGGCTGTCTCTTCCATGGGAAAATCATCTGTTATCGTTGCTATATTCAAGGCTCTAAAATCGACACATAACCGCATTCCTCCATCCTTTTTGTTAACACACACAACTGGGTATGCTATCTCATCATCGCTTTCTTCAATCAAATCTAAGTCTAAGAGCTCTTTAACTTGCTCATCTACCTTCGGCTTTAGTGATTCTGGAATTCTATATACAAAAGGTTTCTTCCTTTCTTCGTTCGGTTTGAAGCGAATTTTATGTGCTCCCACTTTCGCAATTTTCACATTTCCCGTAAACAACATATGATGTTTACTCAGTAAAGTCAACAATTCTCCAACCTGGGTTTTATTTAAATGTGCGCATTCAAACTGTTTTGAAATATCTTCAATATTTACATTAGACGAATTAGGTGTTGGATGGATTTCTCCAAATTCTTCCTCATTTTCAAATACTACACCTACAGCTTGAACTCGGGGATGGTACTGCCTTATTTTGTTCACATGCACATGCCTTACTTTCCCATCCGCAAGTTTTACTTTATAAGAATGTAGATTACACCTTTCAATAATCTCGCCTGGTCCTGTCCACCTAGCGTATAATTTGTTTGCAGAGTCAGGAATTAAAAGATACACCTGCTCCCCAATACTAAATTCTTTCATCCGTGCACGTCGATTAAAATAATTTGCGTAAGCTTTCTGTTTATCAGCTGCAGAAAAGGAAGCATGCTCAGCTGCTTTTTCTAAGTTAATTTTTAGGTCTTGCAAATATTCTGCAACAGTTTTATTTAGTCCTAAAGGAATGGGTATCTCCCCTGCCCAACTCGATTTTAATACTGCTAACGGACCACGGGCTTCTCTTCCATACATCAATTTAAATGGAGAAACCCCTGTCGTGCAGTTGGGTACTTCTCTGTAGGCAAATAACAAAAAGAGTATATGTTTATCCCAATTCGATGGGTTGCTTCTAATTATGTGATGAATCATGTTTTTGATAACTTGGTTATACCGCTCAACCAGTCCATTACTAGCCGCGTATCCAGGCGTGGAAAATCTAGGATGCGAGCCCAAACGTTTAAGAAATTCCTGGGTCAACTGAGATATAAAGTTGGTGCCCTGATCACTGGCCACAACATTAGGAATTCCTGTTCTAGAAAATATCTCTAATAAAGCATCACACGTTGCTTTCGCAGTTATAGACCGTAATGGCACTGCTTCCGGCCACCTTGAATACTGGTCCTGTAAACATAGAATATATTTATGCTTTCGAGCAGATGGTGGTTCTATAGGCCCAATTATGTCTACATTGACTACCTCAAAGGGTAAATTTGGCCTTACCACGGGTGAGATAGGAATTTTATCACTGGCCCTCTCCGGTTTTCTTAACTGACAGTTCTCACAAGTTTTTATGAAATCTGCAATGTCTTGAGTCATGTTTGGCCAAAAGAAGCTTAATCTGATTCTTTCTTTCGTCTTCTTTAAGCCCATATGGTTTCCGAATATAGATTTGTGTGCTAATTTTAATACTTGCAAACGTCTCCCCTTTGGCAACACTAACTGCGAAACAGCTTCTCCTACGACCTTATCTTTGTGATAAATCAAATCGTCAACCATAAAAAAATTTCCTTTTCCACATTTTACATCTTTTCTTACTTTCTGGAGAGTTTCACATTTAATTTGTTCTAATTTCAATTTCGCAGCTTCCGAAAGTTGAGTCTCCATATCACCTTTTTGAGTCCCCGCTTCATATTCTTCTTTATTTGTGTCTGTTTTCTTGGTCTCGCTTTCCACCACATAAATATCCAGCTTATCTTCGGCATTCGAACTTTCCCCGACGGGGTTAATAGCCTGCGATGTTTCTCCCTGCTCTTTTTGGGACCCATTCCCCGTTTGACATTCAACCCTCTTCCACCCATAAATTTCATCGGCCTCAGTATCCCTCTCCGTAATCGTGTTTTCGTTTCTCAGAAGCTCATATACATATGGGGGTAGCAGGCATTCTGCAGCCAATTTCTCCGTGGATGCCGCTATTATTGATATTGGATACGTCATCTGGCTGCAGGTTTCATCAGCCAGTGCAATCTGTATAGAATGTAACTTAGCCTCTACTCTTTCGTTAAACGCGGACATCAAAACAATTTTACCCTGTGATGCTTCGTTACTAAGCGGAATATGTTTATCTTTCAACACGGTGATCTGTGTAGCACTGTTTAATACAGAGGGAATCTTTTTACCACCGATTAAAATGCTTAAATATTTCAAAGCTTGAATATCTGGTTTAGGAGCGAAATATGGGGATACTATTTCCGCTATTATAGCGCTTTCTTCGTTTGATTTGCTATTCGGTTTTTTATACTGCTGGCTCGTAAACTCTTGAGGTTGTTCCGAACAGCTTTTCGCCAAATGTTCGGTGGATGAACACATAAAACAATGTTTAATTGGTTTCGTTCTATAATTGTAACTCCGGTCTTCGTAATTTCGTACTGGTGGGGGAATATATTTGTCACTTCTTTCGTTATTCATCCCCTTTTGGTAGTTAGTTTCATATTTCGTAAA
>OU015503.1:90637541-90720041 GCA_907164885.2 Dolomedes plantarius | reverse complement strand
TCGGGTTGGTGACTCTCAGACCCAATCAAATGTCCCAAATAATTAATATTTGCACATGCAAAATCACACATTCATGTTTTTTTAATAAAAATATAATATACGAATGTAAATAATATATTTGCAATATTATTCATACTTCATGCATATAATAATATATTTGAAGCATATAAATAATATATCTATGTTATTTATATAAAATATAATATATTTTTAAACCTACAAATAATATATTTGTAATATTCTTCATAAAATTTTATACATTATAAATTCAGTGGTGTCGAAAATTAAGGTTACAAACACGTTTTTGACGATAACTTAAAATAGCTACCAGTAAAATCGATAAAGTTTTTACCATATATATTTTAGGGAAAAGGTAACATAATGTTACTGGTGCTCTCTTTCTCGATATTAAATGTGCTTTTGACAAGGTTTGGCACCCTGGTCTCATCTATAAACTTATCGATATTAAATTGCCCGAGTCTCTTATTCACCTCCTTCATAACTATTTCCATAATCGTAATTTTGTTGTTCGCGTTAATCGCGATCTTTCCCGTAATTTCTATATTTCTTCAGGTGTTACTCAAGGTAGCGTTCTCAGCCCGACCCTGTTTAATTTGTACTTAAATGATATTCCTAGAGGAATTAATACTCTTCTTGCCCGACGATACTGTTATCCTATCTACCTCTCACAACATTAATTATCTTGCCAGTCAGATCCAACGGCATATTGACACTTTAGAGAGTTGGTTCACGCGATGGAAAATTCGAATCAACCCCTCGAAGTGCCATGCGATTTTCTTTTCCAATCGTTACTGTAATCATTTACCTTTACAATTCGCCTATTGACTGGGAGAACACTGTGACCTATCTTGGTGTGACCCTTGATCGCAAGCTGACATGGAAATTCCATGTCGATAAACTAGTACAAAAATGTAAAGCTGTTAACATGCAACTTCGTTCATTAATATACGGCAGCCATCTTTCCATGAGAAACAGAGTCCTTCTTTTTAAACAAGTTATTCTCCACGTAGCTCTTTATGCAATACCGGTCTGGTTCTACGCCGCGAAAACTCATATCCATAAACTGGAGGTCATCCAGAACTTGACTCTCAGACTTATTCGCCGACCGATCCGTTATATATCTAATGAAACCATACGACGAGACTTCTGAATCCTTTCCTTCAAGGAAACTGCACTTAAACTCTCTAAGATTTTTTTTGATAATATTCCTAACATTCGCAATGAGATTATAGCTCAATTTCCAGACTATGACTACTCCCACCGTGCTAACCGCAAACGCCCTCGGGCGTGTCTTCTTAAGAGCTAACACTGTCTCTTCGATCTTGCTTACTTATTCTCATTTTTATACTCCTACCTCTTGTATTTTTACCAACCCCCTGGAACTTTACTGTAATCTCAGAGCGAATATCTTCCTCATTGTTCTTAAATAACTGTGGCAACTCTGGCCCAGTGGATGCGCGTGCGCTTTGTAATTTTTTCTCCCGGGTGCGATTCCCGGCGTTTGTTTTTATTTTACTATTACTTATTTTACTTGTATTATGTTTTTACTGATAAGGGCCTATTTATGATATTTAATTACCTGCTGAGCAAATATATTTCTGATGCATAATGTTACAATTCGAGATAAAGTCCTACAGACCTTGGAGCTCCGACAAGTTGAAATACCTGAACCTGAACATAATGTTACTCAAGACTATCCTTACTGATTTTTGCTTAATCGTCTGCTACCGTAATTTTTTTTCTTAAACCTGCCACATTAAATAATTGTCAATTTATATTTATTTACTTATTTATTTTTTGCTATTATTATTATTATTATTATTATTTTAAGTATTATTATTATTATTTTAATTATTATTATTATTATTATTATTATTATTTTAATTATTATTATTATTATTATTATTTTTTTTAATTTTCAAGTCAACACTTTTCTTTTAATCCTGAGAACGGAAATATAGCCACAAAAAATTATTCATACCGAGGATATGGAGCCCTGCTCTCTGGTGCCTCGTTAATGTACCATGTCTATGTCTGACATAATGTTAGAATCCAATTTTGATTCAACGGTGTATAGGGTAAGTATGGTAGGAGCACGAGAAAGTGGCCGTTTCAGCACCTGACATAATTGTCTGCAGAGTTGTAATTCTTGCATTAAACTCCGCAAGATCCACTTATTTCAGTGCGAATGAGTTGTCATTATCGTTTAGACGACTCGCTGAAATGGAGAGCCATCGACAAGCTGGAAGGTGGCCAGCCTCAAGCGGAGGTGGCTCGGTGACAAGTGGCACCAAAAGAAGTATCCAGGTTTATGGCATCAATTCGAAACAAGTGGTACTGTCATCAGGAAGTCCAGCCATGTCCATCCAAGAGCTACGGCACCTGCACAGGATCGTTACGTGGTATTAAATGCGCGGCGGCATTGACAGATGATGGATAGAGAGAACTTCAGAGACTCTCTCCGGATCTTGTTACTGCGTCTGGAACAACTACACTCATGGACAAAAAAATTAGCGCACCAAGAAGGAGTTGTCAAAATGAAACGAAATTTTACATACGTAATGACTACTTTGATATAAGTAAATGATAAGAAAATCAAAGAAAAGGGATAATTTATTTCAGAGAAAAAGGCAAAAGAACGGAGGAGTTAATACTCCGTTGGACCCCCTCTAGCGCGAATGCACGATGCGATACGATCGGGCATTGAGTCATACAAGTTCTGTATGATGTCTTGAGACATTTCGTTCCATATTTGCTGTAACCTTGCCTCTAGTTCGTTCAATCTCGTGGGATGCCCAACTCGTCGTCCCAAATGATCCCAGATATGCTCGATTGGAGACAAATCTGGGGATCGGGCAGGCCAAGGAAGGGTAGTAACAGTGCGGAGACAGTCTTGTGACACCCTTGCCGTATGAGGCCGAGCATTGTCTTATTGAAAAATGGTTCCTGTGAGCCGTTGCATGAGTGGCAACACATGTGGTTGCAGGATTTCATGAACATACCGCTGGGCTGTCATGGTGCCACGGAACAATACTAGGGGTGACCGTGTATTGTAGGCAATGGCACCCCATACCATCACACCAGCTGTGGGAGCGATGTGTCGCAGTACACCAAAGGCAGGATTGAAGCGTTCACCACGGGCTCTCCACACACGAACACGATTGTCATCACTGCCGAGATTGAATCGGGATTCGTCGCTAAAGACGACATGGTTCCATTCCGCTGCAGTCCAGTTTCCTCTTGAACGGCAAAACTCCAAACGGAGGCGTCGATGGGTGGGCGTCAAGGACAGCACACGTAATGGGCGCCGCGATACCAATTGTCCTTCAGCCAGGCGCCTTCGTATGGATCGAGAAGACACAGAGGCCCCTAGTGAAGGTGCTACCTGTGCCTGGATGGCGGCCGACGAAGCAGTTGGCTGTACGCGTGCATTTCTTACGATGTGGCGGTCTTCTCGACGACTGGTCTGTCGAGGGCGTCCTGAGCCTGGTCTTCGTGTACATGACATCTCTCGGGTCCACTGGTCCCAACACCTCCTCACAACACAATCAGAGCGGCCTAATTGACGAGCTACTCGCCTAGCTGACCACCCAGCTTCCATCATCCCGACGATTCTCCCCCTCTCAAACTGCGACAACTGCTTATATTGTCTTCGGACACGGCGTGATGGCATGTGTATCTCAGCTCTTCCTTTGTAAATGATTCAGCACAATCAAACAAGCTTTGGTTACCTGTTTTATACTCCACAGAGTACGATGTTCAACGCCCTCTACCAGCTATACGTAATGCGCAATCACGCTGCATTTCTAATCATTTGCATATCTCCCCGACATGTACCTTCATTGCAAGTTTCGTTACGATCCCGCAATTATTTCTTGGTGCACTAATTTTTTTGTCCATGAGTGTATATGCAGACTCAGTGAAGTAGCGAGCATAACTGGCGCCCAGGGTACGATACATTTTTGACGCACCCCATGGTCTTGGGGATGAAATGGTCCAATAGTCTTGGAGACCATTTGGTGCCCCTCTGCGAGTTGAGCCCGGGGTATGATAGACCCCCTTGCCCCCCCCCCCTTCGCTACGCCAGTGTGCAGACGCCTAGCAGAAAATGGCTTTTACGCCCTGAGACCAGTGGTGTGTTCCAGTGCCGTAACTAGGCAGGTGCAACAGGTGCCCCCGCACAGGGCTCACTTGAAGGGAGCTCCAAAATGCTGTATGTTTACGTATTTGTTTTATTATTTTCCAAAACCTAATTAATTAAGGGGCCTGAATGCAAATTCTTGCACGGGACATAGGAGTGGCTAATTACGGCACTGGTGAGTTCCCCTCTCACCATATCGCACAAGAGAGCCCGTTTGTCGCGGAGCCAAACACATCTTTCTTGGGCACAACAACATTGGGGGCGTGTTCTTTTCACTGATGAGTCCAGATTCAGCACACAAAGGGATTCTTGACGAGTGTTCATATGGAGACAGTCTGGAACATGCTATCATCCCTCCAACATAAGGGAAAACGATCCCTCTGGTGGTAGGGGAATCCTCGTCTGGGACGGTATCATGTTGGGCATTCGGACATCGCTGCATGTCTTCGATGCAGGCAGTGTCACTACACAGCGCTATAGGGAGGAGGTCATTGAAGCCTATGTAAGATTGTCAGGGGGTGCTGCCGGTCCCGACTTCTTTTTTTATGGACGATAATGCGAGGTCGCGCAGAGCTAATCTTGTCGACGATTTTTTTGGAGGAAGAGGATATTCGATGTATGGAATGGCCAGCTATGTCTTGGGACCTAAATCTTACAGAACATGTATGGGAGGGTCTAGGAAAAGACATTCCACGACGTCACCCCCCTCACAGCACCATCCAGGCGTTTAACCCTTCAGCGGTCTCGCCCGGGTATAGAGTGCAACATTTTCGTAATTTTGAGTGGTTTTTTTTTACATGTAAGATTTGAATGTTCTAAGCAGTTTCTATTTATACACCCTTTCTAATGCAGGTTTGATTTTCTGACCCTTGTATTCCGTTCCATTCATTGTTAGTCGTGATTTAACCGTGGTAAACCAGCGATTATACTGGATTACAATACGACAAAAGCAGCAGTTGATGTAGACGATCAAATGTGCAGCTATTACATGGTATCCCGTATATTACGAAGATGGACTCTCTCATTGTTTTTTGAGTTTTTAGACATAATAGGAATCAATTCGCAAGTTGTTCTGTTATCCAATAAACCGGACAGTTTTGAAATAAGGCGATTGTATCTGCATTTTTTGGCCTTGAATTATAAATATATCTTAATATTATCAACATTTTATATCTTGTCATAAGACGCAGAATTATTAATTTTCAATTTGAAAAAAAAAGGTTTTTACAAAATGAATAATCAAGGTTGAAAGAGACGTTGCACTTTGTGCCACGCGCCTGCTGATGTTCCAAAAATTGGCGCGCCCGCTGAAGGGTTAAATTCACGATTTTGGAAGAACAGGATTTGTTGCCAGAAGCATTTATTGATATCCTCATTAACAGTTTGACGTTTGGTTGTGCGGCTTGTATACCTGTGCACAGTAACCACACCCCCTATCAGACGGAACGTTCCGGCGATATGATACCATCATGGTTTGACCGTTTTTGGTCTAATTGGTATATTGCTAACAATTTTCCTCTAATTCATCTTGTTATGTTGCTATAGTTTTCTCATTGTATGAGCCATCTCTGTAACAAATTTCGCTGCTATAAACCAATTATTTCGCCAGATATCACTGATTTTGTGTTTGTGACCTTAATTTTGGGCCCCAGTGTACATTACTAAAGATATATTTATTATTATTCTTCATCCTTTGTGCGTATAAGATATTTGTAGAATATAAATAATATATTTAAAGTTATTTATATAAAAATATAATCTATTTACAAGCATATAAATAATTTTTTTTTAAAAATACGAGCAAAATTACATATAATAAATATGTTATTAATGATATAATTCTTCTTCTTCTTCTTCTTCATGCTTCGTGCATATATTAATAATTTTTTGGAAAGCGTCACAATCGGTGATAATTTTAAATTTTGTTCCTAACAAGTAGTTTCGACATTTCTTTAGCGCTTTAATGACGGCAAGAATTTCCAGTTCATAACTATGATACTTTTCTTGTTGAACTGTAGTTTTACGGCTAAAATAATGAATAGGATGAAACTGTCCATCATCTGATTTGTTGCAAGAGCACAGCGCGTAAACCTAAGGAGCTGGCATCCGTGTGGAGTTCTAATGGGTATCCCTGTTGAAAAACATGAAGAACTGGGTTTTGTGAAAGAATGTTTTTCAGTTGTTGAAAAGCTGCTATTTATTCAGAGGGTTTGGGAGCTTCAATAACTTGAAATTTTGGTTCAACCTTTTCACTTTTGACGGATTCATTATCAAGGGCATCATCATCGGCACGAAATATTTTTGTTCAAGAGTTGCCTTGATAGTCCCAATATCAAAAGCATTATCATCATCGTTATCATGAAGCAAATCTAAATCATTGGTACCAGCATCATCTAAATCTTTTCCATCATCATCATCACATTCAAAATCAATTGGGATATCCATTTTCTCTACCCTAGAAATCTTATCTTGAGTAGATGTGAGAGGTTTTTCAGACATGCCTAATTGGCCCTGATCTTGAATTTTTTTTCTAGAATTTTCTGTTCCGCAAAAGGGAGTCGTCGAGAACGTTGAGCTACGGGGATTTCATCTTGTAATAAAATAGTCATCTTAATTTCAGTGTCTTGAACTTTATGGGGTTCGTAGGAAGTAACAATATTTTGAACTTCCTCACGAATTTCAGAATTCAAAATGTGTGAAAGATCAAATGGAAAAGCTTGATCATGAGGAACATTAGCAATATTAACGAAGATGTTTTTATCAGGAGTACTGCATAAACGAATACCGTCTTTATCAAATGTAAATTGGGTTTGCTGCAAAAAGTCGATTCTGATAATCACATCAAAAGGAATCAAGTCATCTTTTAAAACATGTAGTTTAGCAGGTAAAGTAATGTTTTTAATTTCGATGGAATCCTGAAAGAAACCGATGCTGTGAACTTGGTTTCGGCCAATTCCTGAAAAGGGAATGTTGGTGGGCTGCAATGGTGGCGAACCAATTCTTCGATAGGTTTTCTCATTGATGAGGGTTGCCTGTGACCCAGTGTCACAGAGTGCTGTCAATTGAATTCCTGCAAGTTGAATGTCAACATGCATGGGATTTTTCGATGAAGTTTCAGGAGAAAGCGCGTTTACAGTTTTATCAGGAATAGGTTTTTGAGAATCAGGTTTTGTTTTAGAATTTCGATAACTTTTGGGGCAATTAGCATGAACATGACCAAAACTTTTACATCCGTAGCATTGCTTAACGTGTGACTTATTCAAACATTGGTTGCTTTTGTGACCTCTCAAGCCACAGGAGTAACACACTGGTTGTGTATTAGGGCTACGTGTATTATCGACTTTCACATTGAAGTTGGAAGCATCAAATTTTTTCTGATTATTTTGTCTGGAATGTTGGGAACTGTTAAAGATTTTTTCATAAATTTTCAAATTTTCCTTAAATTTAGGGATGGATTTACAACCGTAAAGAATAATTTTATTGTTTGCTGAATCAGGAATTCCGTTTATGACATACTCAAACAGAGAAGAATCATCGAGAGAACCTTTGTGTGCCAAATTTCTCATAGCTAAGAAATATTCTTGTAGGGTTTCAAACGGTTTTATAATTCGCTTAACAAATGGTGCTTCAATTGTTCCCAATTTGTAATTCCACGAATAGACCTACTTAAAGTTTGAGCGGGACCAGTCAAACATTTTCTAACAAAAGTAATTTGGTGAATTGGAATGTTTATCTGATATAAACAAAAAATTTCTTCAACGTCAGATATAAAATTCTCAACACTGTAATTATCACGAGACGAGAAAGGTTTTATTAAATCAACAACGCCTTTTAGACTAAACAACTGGAAAGAGAGACTCGCAGTTTCAACTGAAGGCAATAAACTTTGATCTGATTCACCAAAGGAAATATGCGTATTTTGCTTATTCGAAGATTCTTCTGCGTAAGTGGTGGGAGGGGAGGGAGTTCTATTTTCCGCTACAACGTTGTTAGTTTGGGTTGAACTTGCAACCGGAAGTGGATCATCATTTACTTCTCATTCCGAAAGATCAGAAAATTCCGCTTTTAATAACGATAAATCACTAAGACTCGTAAGAATGGTATTGGAACATTTATCTGGGTCATTTGAAAATTCTAAATGAATTAGATTACAAACAGAAATCAAGTCCTTAAGTGAAAACTAAGTATTTCCTGTTTCGTTTCTTCCAACGCGAATGGCTGTTTGAAACCTGTAAATTTACGTAATCTGGGACGATTTTGTCTGTCACCGTCTGTACCAAAAATTAAATGATGTAAAACCTTTATTTGATTCGTACTACCAATTTTTAACGATTTAGCAATATTGGGGTAATCGTTGAGAGTAGCCATAATTATATAGATTGAAACAATTTACACAAATATGCAAATATTCAAAACCAAAATCAATAACTTGATTCTCTGTCTAAAATTGCGTTTAAGATGAAGAACAAATAATAAAATTCCACATCAAAATACCATTAGAATTTCGGTTAAAAAAATTTTCTTCACATAAAAATATACAGTTCTCAATAAAAGAATATATTTTGTTCTTAACCATATGCATCAAAATAATAATATAATATTCTTCAAAACTCTATTCAATTCGCAATCATTTAAAATATATACGAAATAAATGATCTCTTGTGGTTGTTCAAGGAAACAAGATTCGTCAAATTAAATATCGAAATATTCATAAAATCATCAAATATATTCATCGAAATAGAATTATCGTCAAGAAAACAGAAGAGATAAATTCAACGACAAAGCACATCAAAAGTGAATTTAGCATCAATTAAATTCCTGCATCAAAAGAACGTTGAAATATTCTTCAGTTTTCTTATATCATCAATAAGATTAGAATTCCATTAATCATAAAAATTTTCTTGAACAAGCGTCAACGTATACATCAAATAATTTTAATATGATCAGAATATATTTACATTTCTGGTTTTGGTTCTCAACATCCCATCAGAATATTATCAGAGTTCGTGGCACATCACTTTCGCTTTCGGTTGCGATATCCAATGCCGAAATGACAGACAACAGTAATCCAGTAATCATAAAAAAAAATAAATAAAGTTTTAAGTTCAGCATGCCAGGTGTGGTTTTTAAGAGTCCGAGACCGGCAAGAGCCCTCATGTGGAATGGAGTGCTAACTCTATCCATTAGAAGGGAATAATTAAACGTTAAATCATTTTAAATATTTAATGAAATCTTTACATGACAGGACTAACACTTAGGATGAAATAAAATAAACACAAAAGCATCAAAAGAACTAAACATCGGGAGCTTTCGGAACAACACATCCGCTTAGAGATCTTTCACAGTCCATAATGATGTTTGCGCGCGGTCCTTCGCGCCGGAGTAGTGAGGAATGGAAGTTGAAGTAGTAGTTCAGTGGTGTTGCCAACTACATATATATTTATGTTATATATATATATATATAAATATTTATATACATATAAATAATATATGTTATTTATATACATATTATCTATAAAACAGATCCGTAACTGGCTGACTGACAGATAACGCACACACCAAACCGCTGGACTTAAAGGGTTGAAATTTTGCATGGCGATTCTTCTTACCCCGCAAATACACATTCGCGAAAGAGGAGAGAAGAGTAAGGGGGAAACAGTGGTTGATGGGTCCCCTCTCCGATAACCCCACTATTCTACTCTCAACTCGGGCGCTCGCTTCGGAAGCGATTTTTGAACGAACGGTCAAAGGAACGAATAACTTCTCCCCAACGTTGGGGGGGGGGGGTCAAAGGGGGAATCGTCCCCGGATCGCGCTTTTCGGAAACGGATGAATGGTGAATGGGAGGGGGGGTCAAAGGTCAAAGGGGTAATGACGTCGGGAAGTTTCGAGATGCGGGAATATGAGAACGGTCAGTCTGGTCAATTAGTCACGATCCTGGAGCGTGACTAATGTCTCGCGGGGGGTGGCTGATTCGCGCGTGTGTGTACATGCGGCTTTATAGTGTAGGGGTGCACTAAGAAAGATATTTGAAAAATTCTTCTTAGATTTTTTTAAATTAAATTTTTAAGCTGATTCTGTAACATTCTTTTAAATTTGCATTTAAAATAATAATCTGATACCGCATGTACACACAAGCAAATCAGCCCCCCGGTCCCCTCACGACATATTGGTCATGCTCCAGGAGCATGACTAATTGACCCATGCTCCAGGAGCATGACTAATCGACCCATCCGACTGTTTTTACTTTTCCGCCTATCGCAACTTCCCGACGTCATTACCCCTTTGACCTTTGATCCCCCTCCCCGTCATCCGATTTCGATAAGCGCGATTCGGGGACTCCCCTTTGACCCCCCCAACGTAGGGAGAAGGTCCCTCGTCCCTTTGATCATTCGTCAGAAAACTGCCTTCCGAAGGGAGCGCCCGAGCGGCGAGGCGAACTCTCGGGTTAACTTGAGGGGACCCATAAATCACTGTTTCCCCCTACAATTCGCTCCCCTTTCGCGAATGTGTGTTCGCGGTGTTAGGGTTATAAAATTTATATCACGAGAAAGATCATAAAAATTCTTTTAAAATGAAATCTTTTTCGAATCTTTACCTCCCTTTTCTGATATTTAGTGAATTTTTAAAGATTAAATTTTAGAATTTAATTTATTAAATGCTGATCACGTGGTTTCTTTTCTTTTTGTGATAATTTAAACTAATTTTGCGTCACGTGCATAATAACGGAATAAATTGACGGAAAAAATTTTTTTGTAATGCGGCAGACGATTGGACATTATCCAAAAAAATATTAAAATGCAGTAAAAGAAATTTTCCTCAAACTGTACTATATTAATTGTACTATATTCTTTAGTATGTTCTATTAGATTTGGACTCACTACTCTTAATGGCCTGTTCACATAGGAGTCCGTTGCGTAGCGTTAAGGGAAAGATGACGTTGAGACGAAAATAAACCAATCATAGGCGTTAAAAATTTCATTGCTAATCGTTTCGAGGCCTATGATTGGTTTATTATCGTCTCAACGTCATCTTTTACGCAACGCAACATCTTAACGCAACGCAACGGACTCCTATGTGAATAGGCCCTAAATCTTTAAAACATTCGATTTTAAAAAATATATATATGTTAAAGCCTGATCATTTCTGAACAAAATAAAGCAAACCGCATGAAAATATTCCACTTAGTTCCGGAGATATTGATATTCTAAATATTTAATTATTGATGAAGTTTATGGTAAGAAAAATTTTAAACTCATTTTTCTCAAAATGAAATTTTGCATCATTCCGCAACTAATATCTCAAAAACTATGAAACAAAATTCCATGAAACTTTTATCACTGCATAATCATGTTATTTTATTGCGTCTGAACTAGAGTTATTGCAATCACTGCACATTTTGTTATTTTTTCAGGGGTAAATTAATGCAAAAATTTAAGGAAATTTTAAGTATATTTTGAGCAGTTTTAAAAAAAATAAAAAAAATATTTTAATGTTGAATGTTTTATGTCAATTGTATTTTGAATTATTTATTTTAATCATAAAACAGGAATTATACATTTAAGTGTAAAATTAATTTCCTAGTTCTGCGCGCAAGCCAGTATACAATAAAAATACTTAAAAAACAAGGTATATCTAAAGAATTTAAAAAAAAAATTATTTAAAATTATCTTGAGAGTTGAAAATTTGTTTATTAAAATAAATATATCAATTTATCATATACATAAAATTTGGAAAAATTGGGAGTAAATTGAAATAGTTACAAAGAGTCAAAAAGTATGAAAATATGCCTTATTTCCTCGACTTGAGAGTCGTGAGTCCCCTTAATTTGAATATTTTCTTCTACATTATTTTGTCTATAAAAGTATCCGTTACGATTTTTTATAAATACTTTTTTTTTTGCACTAATTGCATACATTGACCGTTGTATTTATTATAAATATATTTTTTTGCTTTTTTTTTGGCATTAAGTGCATACATTGACCGTTGTATTTAATTTGAATGTACCCCGTAGCGAAGCACGGGTATTCACCTAGTTTATTTATATGCAAATAAACAGGGCCTTTTTATCGCATGGGCAAATCGGGACTTTGCCCAGGGCCCCCTGATGATAGGGGCCCCCAAAACCACCTTGGTGTACGCACCTAGTACTTCTAATAGTATGCATTTTTATAAATGTTCGTAAGGGGGGGGCCTCCAAATAGCATCTGCCCAGGGGCCCCCAGCGTTCATAATCGGGCCCTGCAAATAAATAATATATTTATAATATTCTTCGTGCAAAATTGTAAATATTATTATTGATATAATAATTTCAAGATAAAAAGAACTTTTTATATACCATGTTTTTAAATTTTCTGTTGAATCATATAAATTTGACAATTCTATATATTAATAAATACTTAAAAAAAAAATTTTTATGAATTATTATCCCATCAACTTGAAAGAAAATGAAGTTAATTGGAAGTTAACTTGCGTTTAACTTTTCGTTCCCGTCCCGGCCGACAGATGGCTGCACTAACCTACAAAACAAAATTAACTGAAAAGGAATTCAATCCTGCTTAAAGATGTCTAAAAGTATTAAAATAATGCATTGTCATCGTGTTCTGGTCTATTCTAAAAGTTTCAAATGTCTAGCTAGACGGGAAGTTAGTTAAAAATCGATTGCAAGATTTGTATGGGATAAACACACAAACAAACAAGAAAGCGAGTTAATAAAAAACATGGTAATAATTATTATGTTTCATCTTGATTTGGGCATATAATGTATTTATAGCCTATCTTCTATATCTATCTATATCTATATACTAATAAAGGGACAAGTGGATGTCGAGATCACGTGACCGTAACTCATCCGGGCGGGCCACTCCTCGAAAAAAAATGGCCGACAAATATACAGGAAAATCGGTGTATTTTTTTTTCTCATGAAAGTACATAAATGTTACATATTTGGAAAGAGTTTCGAAAACTGATAATTTTTTCTGCGTACACTTATTCTGTTAATTCAATAGTTTTAGAGATATTTTCATTCTAAAATCACTCACTGCTGAGAAACCAAATCATTTGGTGCAGTGGTGTTGCCATCTGTCGGCAGCGACGGGAATGAAAATTGAAAGGAATTTATTTACTTGAATTTAATACATTTGTAGGCTTTTTTTTTTCTTTTGTGGGACCCGAAGTACATAAATATGTTACACGGATGGCTTGAGCGTAGCTAGGCGAAGCCCGAGCCTAGCCTGGCGAAGCCCGGCTAGTAAATAATAAATTCATATTAATTATATTAAAATATACTATATTTATAGGACGATATATGGCCTAATGTCACCAGAAATTAAAAACTCGAATTTCCCCGAAGTGCTGGAAATCCTTGCAACATTTTAGATCGCCTGGTTGCTAGGTTGTTGTAGTGTCCTAACCGGACAAGAGGCCTTTTTAATCCGTGGAGTAATGTTAACCTATGGAGAAAATTTGTCTTCTATTTACAGCTATATAAATGCTGATAATCCAATAAAAATTGTATTTTAAGATAACCTGCAACAGGATTCATTTCATAAATTTCATCCATCAGAGGAATTGATGAACGTTTAAAATGCACTTTACCAGATTTTTTCCGCCGAAAAATTTATTCGCACTTTTATTCGCACTTTTTTTTTTTTTTTAAATGAAAACTGTCCCAAATTTCTTTCTCTATTATAGAGTGCAATTAAAAATAAATAAATAAATGTTTAAATCCATGTCGGGAATCCTTGGACAAATTTTCTCCATATGTTAACATTGAGGTGAGTGAATCCAATAGGGTTAGTAAACAGCAGCCTTAAGTACGCCTATATCATACAGGTATACAATCAAGCGAGAGTATTGTTTTCAATTTCCTTTGTGTTCCTGTTATCATTACGCTTGTTAAACTGTGGCTGATTTATACTTCGCAGAAAAAGCATTTCACCAAATTCTAGAGAAGGGGAAAGGCCGTTATTTCCATACAATTTTAACTACAGAATTTTACATAAGACGACGGTTTCAATCAATATATTTAATGAAATGATTTTTTATTATTTACTCTGCAGGTAACCGTACATCACAAGCTGCAAATTAGAATAGCGCCAGATACTTTATACCAAGGGTGGGCATTAAGTCGATCGCGATCGACCGGTGGACCACCAAAACATTTTGGGGTGACCGCCTTTACTAAGACCTGAGACGCGAATACTAAAAGAAACATATTTATAGAACACTGACGCCATAAACACCGAGTTTTTTTTAAAATTGTAGTTATGTAGGTAAGTACATATTTCGCATTTATTATTAAGTCATAATAAATATTGTAGACCTTTTTTTATAAGCTCACCACACCTACGCCACTGGGTGGACCGCAACAACTTGAAAAAATTAGAAGTAGCCTGTACCCTGGAAAAGTCTGCCCACTCCAGCTTTATACCAATATGTAATCAGAAATTAAGTATTTACCACACAACCCTAGAGTTCCACGAAGAGACAATAATTATCCCATACCCTAATAATTGACGTTTTCGTTTGTACGTATTAAATTGATTGAAAATACAATAACAAAATTTTGATTTTCAGCTGGAAAGGTCCAGATGTATATATTTTATGCTGTTGACTAACGATGTAATAATTATCGTTTTCAATTCTGATGAAGGTTTGAAGCAACAAGCGACATTGTACGGTCAGTCTTGCGAGATAAAGTTGAGAATGAAAATTGACATAGCGATAGCTTTTAGACTTTTCTTGGTCTAAATGATCAGAAAAGTTTTTTTTTAAATATAGTCATGGGTTCAGATAATGTTAAATTTCTAGGCAGTTAGATCTTGTGCTTGTAAGCGAACTGTAAATTGATTTTATTTATTTTTTCCTCTGTAATCAAGAAAAATAAATTTAAATGTCTTGAGTGTATGTCTGTTCTCAAGGTAATATAGCTCGTTTTTTAAACTGCTTTTCTTATCAGATTTTGAATTATAAATTTTAGGGTACGAATAAATTATAAAGTAATAAAATAAAGTTTACGTGATCTCTCATATGCAGGGGAATATCTTCAATTACAGCATAACTTTCAGCGAGATTAGTTTATGAAACATAATAACTTTGTTTTGTTTGGATTTCATTTCTACATATTGTTATCTATATAGATAGTGATGCATAAAAAAACTGTTGAAATCAAATTATAAATGGATTGATATTTTGTGTATTAGAATATGGCTAACAGATGGCGCTAGCTCTCTGAGCTACGGTTTTCCATCTGACATGCGTATTGACAAAAACCTCGTCTGAGGAGCACCAGCAGTAAAGAAGCAAAGAAGGGGGATTAAACATATCTTATACAGCTGATAGAGAAATTTCAGTGACGGCAAGCTATGCGTGAAATGAATGGAGTTTCTTGGATTAATGAAAATCGATGTGATATATAGAATGTTAAATTTCCATTTTTGCCAATGTAGGATAATACTGGATCATTCAGTAATATGACTAACCAAATATTTAGGTAGTTTTTGTATGAAATTGTTACCCAAATGGAGAAGATAGGTGACTTCGAGTACAATACAAAGGATTTAATAGGACATGGAGCTTTTGCCATTGTATTCAAAGGAAGGCATCATAAAGTAAGTATTTGTTAGTTTAATCGCATTTTTTACGTTTATAATTACTATTACAATGTTCATGATGAGTAATATCTATCTTTATCGTCTGGTAGCATTTGTTTACTTTTTTGTGGGGGTGTTATAATTTTCTGTAATATTACATCAGATGATAAAGTGCTTCAGTATTAATGCCGATGTCAATTATTTGCTATATAAACTGCATGTTAATGTGAATTCATCTCAGCAAATCACCAATGTCCAGTAAATTGGTTTAGGGTTAATACCGCTCGAATATGAAACTGAAACTAAGGCGAGTAGAGTTATTGACCTAAAGATCAAAATTTTTATTCATTGGTAAATAATCATGTTTTAAATTAAATTACTTAATTTATCTAAAGAAAAAAAATTATCTCGTAGAAAGATAACGTAGTTGAGCTGTAATGCTTAGCTTGTGCTGGCCTTTTGTTTTGATTTTATATTTTTTTTCTTTTCTAAGTCGAAGTGAAAGTTAATTGATTACTCTTTAAAGCAATTTTTGTTTAACTTATTCCTTGTAAGTGATCTGTGGCATATGGTGTGCATAATGCATCTTTGCATGCTGGTATGGATTTTATAAGGCTTTCCAATAATCACAAGTAATGATGTTTAAATATAAGTAATAAATTGTTAAGACCCCCAAGTTTTTGATATTTGTTTTCAAATAAAACTGTATGCATATTAAGTATGATGGAGATTATTTAAAAATGTGAATTTGTTTTCTTTGGAATGGCAAAAAATAATATTTTATACAACACAAAACTAGAACAATATTCACCCTGGAAAATATATGTGAAGATTATTTTGTAATATTTGTAGTTTATTAAAAAATGCTCACTCATATTTCAGTAAATCCTTTAAGCAGAATTTATGATTTTATTGTTTTCAACTCATAACATAATGTTGACATCATTTTGTAGTTCATGATATTAATAACATTTTTTAGATATTGATGATTTTAGTGAGGTGATTCTGATCTTTGTAATGTTGTTAAAGAAAATTACTATTAATATGTTTTTTTGCTCATTAATTATGAAATAAGTGTAAACTTGAAGCATCTGATCACAATTTTGAATAGATGTGTATTTTTGTGGAGTTTCTTGAAATTATTATATTGTTTCAAATGATTAATTACCTATAATGTCTTACGCTGACATTATAGGTAATATTTTGTTGATAAGTATTAGTGTACAATGTTTTATGGTGACTTTGATAATATTTCTTTGTTTTTCTTTTGTGTTTCTTGCAGGCCATATTCATTTGAACTTTGAATTTCATATTTGTGATTTTAATATATCTTTATTTGAAATGCTTTACTGTTCATTCTGTTATGTATAATTTCAGTGTACTAGTAGACATAAAATTCTTTGATCTAAGGCAACCACAAAATGCTAAAATTTTCTTTACTGCTTTCTATTGTGCTAAAATCCTGTCCCTTGTAGTCTGTTATTTTTTTTTGTAATTTAAAGTGGTAAGAAGAAGTAATCCAGAGATTTTTGTTTTATTATTGTTGTTATTGAGCCAGAAGGATGAGGTAGGAACTAAAAACTGGGAATTTTTAAAATCTAGATTAAACCTTTAAGTTTGATTAATCATCAAGTTAAATTTAAAAAAAATCAATTGAAAGTAAAGAAATAGCTCAGTTGAAATATCCTTTAAAATAGATCAGTACTTACTTTCTTCATTTACAAGTGATGAACAATTATTTTCAGTTAATATTTTTAATTCTGTAGTATTGACTTATGATTTTTTTTCTGAGCATTTACTGAGATTTATCTTAATTGCTATTTAATATCCATTATTTATATAAACCCTAACCAGTGGCTGTATTAATGAATACATTGTCCTTGATGATCTTCCTTTGTTACTGTTTGCTATTTTAAGTGAACTGTTATGAAGTTATTCATATTTTTTTTCTGCCTCATTGTAACTAAAAGAATTTGATGGTTTACGATCCTTTTTCATGTTACCATATGCTATGAAAGAAATGATAAGTTTTCTGTATGTACAATGGGAATGAAAAAGATGAGGAAAAAATATTTCATGAAATGTCATGAATTTAACTATCAATTTATATATACTTATCAAGTTCATTTATTAAAATCTTAGTTTTAAGCATACCCTTAAAAAAAAAAAAAAAACTCACTTTATAACTTGATAATGAATTTTTAATGATTCTTTATTCTTATATATATATATATATATATATATATATATATATATATATATGTGTGTGTGTGTGTCAGCAAGTTTATATGAAATTTAGTTTAATGATATTCTGAAATCCTAGAGGATATTTTACATTTAGATGTAAAGTTTCAAAGCATTCCTTTGTTCATTTATTTAATTTTATGTCAAAAAGTTGTAGTGTTAATTATAAAAGTATATTAACAAGGGAAAAAGGTACAGATGTGTTAGATGCACCTCTTTGCTTGGTTTTCAGTTTTTTCTTGCTTTTATATGACAAGGTACATAAAAAGTCAATAAACCTCCAAGATTTTTTTTAAAATGACCTTGTACTCATAAAGAGTATATTTATGGGGATAAAAACAACCCATCTCAGTTAAGAGTAAATTACTTTCAGTTTGTTGTGCTTTTATATTATAAGGTATATAAAAAGTAGGTAAAACATGTAGATTGTTTTTAATTAAATGACCTTGCACTCATTAAGAGTATATTTATTAGGATAACACAGAAATATCTAAAAGTTTTGAATTTATTTATTCAATAAAAATCATTTTATCTGTACATAGTTTATGCTAAATGCCATGTACATGGGTTGTGTTCATAGTGATAAAATTTTTTTGCTTGTATTCAATTTATCAATTGCTATAATGTGAATTGTCTAATCATAAATCAAATACAGTGTTCAGTGACAATATGAAATGAATAGTTACATAATATTTTTTAATGTCACTTAACCAATTCACTTCAGTATTATTAATTGAAATTATTTAAAATTTGACTTGAATTATTAAATAAATATATAATTTATCTCTAGAATTTAAGGCATTTTAATGTTTTTGGTTAAGTTATTTCTTTAGCTTTATTGTAATGTGATAGGGATTCAGATCCCATTATGTATTAGATAAATAGAAATAACATTTAATCCTGCAAGCACAAGATAAATTTCTTCGAAATATTTTATGGTTGTTTAAAGTATGCAAAATATATCCAGTAGTATTAGAAAAATTTCTCTCTTTTTAAAAAAAATTATTGATGTGTAACAATTTGTTAGTAATTTTGTTATTAAGAATTAAACGTCATATATCCATTCAAGTAGTTTAGGTATTTAGTATCAGAATAAGTTCAGTATATAAGTTATTGACAATATTTGTGAAATTAATTTTTTAAAAATTCTACTAAAATTTTAAGTTGAAATTAGTATATATTAAGAATTTTTGTATATATATATATGAAGTAAAGTAATGACATTTGAGTGAGGTTTGGAGCTAAACAAATGTTGATTACAAATGTCTCTGTAACTTTATAGTTCTTGTAAGGGTTGTAGTTCTCATAGTTTTCCTGTTTTCCTTTTCTTACGCTTATATTAATAAAAGAGCTATTTTGAATTGGATTTTTTTTAGTTAATTGTCATGAAGCTGTTTTATTGGACTGTTAAATATAAAATGTAATATTTGTCTACTACCTGAAATTGACTTTATACACACACACTCACACATATATATAAATTTACTGATAAAATTTTTTGCATCTACAAAATTCTTTAGACAGCTTTATTTATTTAGATTCTTATCACTCTGTTGTTCGTTCTAAGTACGGTTCTAAAATCGAGGTCAAAGTAAAATCCACCGGATGTGTGTGATACCTTTCAACCTCTGCTAAAATTAAGTCTGAAAAAATTTTAACAGTCAGCTATTATATTCCTTCAACATCAACCTTGCGATAGTAATGATTATTCAAGACTTTAGTTCTGTGAAAATCTAGAAATTATGCACTTCGTAAGGTCCATAGTCTTGTTATAGAGGAAAATCAATTATTGTATTTCATTTATCCTCTTGTAGTTATTCTTTTTAAAATTTATTTAACTCAGATTTTTAAATGATTCTATTTACTGTAGTTCATGTAGCGAAAAAAAAAAAATGATCTGTGGTTGGTAGATCAATGTGCGTGACAATTATTCAAATCATTTTTATTTATTTATTTTTTTTTGACTAAGAATATTAACTTTGTAGACTATAATGTATTCAAGAAAACTAATCTTTATTGCAATGTTGCTATATCCTATATTCTAGTAGTTGCATATCTAGTATTGAAATATGTTACGTTGGAAATTCGTACTGTTTTGAGTTAACTAACTTAACCTTGGATTAAGAAGAAGCTTATGCTTTAATTTTTTTATGTGACGTCATGATTTTGACGTCGAAAAATGGTCATCTATAAATGGCGTCTTTCGAAGTTTTAACTGCTCTTGGAGCCATTAGTTTGTTTCCTTCTTTTAAAAGACATGGCATTGTTTACTGTTTGTTGATCGTGTAAAGGAAATAAGATGGCTATGCACGACTAAGGTAATTGGAAATTTCATGCCAGTTGACTAGCGGTTATTAAGAAAAAATAATAATAGCCGCGTGCGAGACATATGAAATACTATTTAAATATGACGAAGTGTTTATAAGATATTATGAAACCTTTTGTTAAGTTAATATTAAATTCAATCACTGTGGATGTAAATATTTTCACGAGTGAAGTAAATGTAATAACGAACCCAAAATACGTTGTGATAGTCAGGATCGCGTCTCTGTGTATCATTGTAATGTATAGCATTTTATCTAGATATTTTCGTTATTTTTTTCATTGGTAATCGCATTCCCTTGACTGGATCTAAGCCTGTGATTTCTGGATTGAATTAGTTTTCATTCTTTGTCAAACATTTTATTTCAGTAATTAATTTTCTAAAAATGTTAACGAATTCGCAATTAAATGCTACAATATACCTCTTTCTTCGAGCTTACGTAATGCTTGTGTTTTTGACAGGACACAATTTTGTTAGGTGCTCACGTAGGTCCTACTGCGTCACTGGTATACTGAAGGGATCTCGCCCAAAACATTAACCTCTTTTGGCAGATTGCCCAGTGCGAGATGCAGTGGCTTTTCAAAACTATTCTCTCCCGCGATGCAAGCACCAAACATCTGTCGAGCCACGATACGCATTCGGATCTGTTTATTTCTTATCCAGGTAAACATACGCACACTTTTTATCGAGGACTGAATGAAGCTGATGCGTATGTCTCTGAAAACAAAGAGCATAATTTCCTGTTATTAGAGATCAGAGATATCTTAGCGCACGGCTCATTACTGCCGGGTCAAGTGTAAAAGAACTTGAGTGAGCCTGTGCATGCATTTTTCGTAACTGAGGTGCAGTTCTGATAGGATAGAAAGCAATTTTATCTGGCCACCTTATTGCAACATAATATATTCATTCAAATAATGTTTTTCTCAACACATGCATTGAATCAAATGACCAGTTGAAACTAAGACAGTGAGTGGAATTTTACAAGTGGTTGTAGTATCATACATTAAACACGTGTCATTAAAAAAAAAGGAAAAAAAAGTTTAACGTTTGTTTTGTTTAATACCGATTATTCAAAACTAGTACTAATTATATTGAGAACATTGATTTTTGTGCACACGCAGATAACAACACAACATATAGGGGTATAATTTAAAAATTTAATTAAAACAATTTATTAGAATATTTTTCTGCTTGAAAAGAAATTTATAGAAATGCTAATTGTGTAAGACACATTCTCTCTCTGTTTGTTGTTGTGCGTCAGTAGATTAACAGTAATATTTACAATAATTATCAGTTCTCGCGTATCGTATGGTCATACGGTTATGTTATGTTGATATATTCCTTAATTATTTTAGGATTTGTTAATTCAGCCCTCTTCCTAGTTATACTAAATTTAAACAGCGTGTACATTCATTCTTGGGACGTTGCCTTAAAACGGGTTCTAGCACCAACTCGCAAACGTACTTAGAACCTTCGTGATCTTTCTTACTTAAGTGAACGAACGGATTAAGATAAAGAAAAATCGAAGATCCATTCATACTTTGTACTTCCGCACTCTTTCGCTGTCCCTGTAACTACTCTGTCTATGAAGCGCAGTCTTAGCCGCGTGCTTACTTATCTGATCGTACCAACATAGCAGTCTCGCACTTTAAGTCTATTTGCATAACATCGGTATTCTGTGAACGAATTGAGGAGTTTTAGAACAAAATCCTGGGCTGTCCTCATTAATCGAACCCCAGTATTTTTACATTGTCTGAAGTAATAATTTGGATTATGACGTTGTACGGAGTAACAGTAGTATAGTAGACTTTTTTGCTCGATCATAAGAAATTCAGAGGTTGTAAAAAAAAGAATTGTATTAATTTTGTTTTAATTTTTTATATCTTTTATGAAAACATACAGTTCTTCTAAGATAGCGTAAATTTTATCACGGAATTTACGTGATGTCGCTTTCAAAAGCTGTTATTTGTCACAGATGTCTTGGAAAACTTATGCAAACACACACAGTTATGTAAATATACAATAAATAAAAAATAAACAAGTATTCTATATTAAAAACACAATAGACAAATCATGTGTTATATCTTTATTATAGCACATCTATCTTATGTTACTATATTTAAAATCGTTTATATGTATGTATTGAATTAGATATTAAATATTTTAACTACCCCTTTTTATGGTCATGAACTACTGTTTATTCAAAATTATCCTGAAATAAGTTTCAAAATCCTTTACAACTGATTTTTAATAGAAAAATTGATCTAGCTCTAAATTAACTCGATATAGGATTTTTAAAAATCTGACTTTACCGTAAAGTCAAATTTCAAAAATCCCATATCCAGATAAGTACATGTTTTATTTTCCACTTCAGAATGCAGTTCTTAATTAAGCATTATATGTTTCCGATTTGAGTCTGCTTTTAACGAACTAATATTGATTGATCTATCTAAGTATTAGCAAACTCTTTGGCTTCAAGGAGCTAATAAAGGGTTTATATCTTGTCTGCTCCCTCTTCCTCGTACTAAGATGGGTAATGAACTCTTAGACGAATTCAGTGAGTGATGTTTGTGCCAAGTTTGGAGAGGGGAAAAACTTATGGCTTCCAGCATGTTGACTGACGCAAATGAAGATAACCAAATGAAACTCGTACACCCAAAAGCAAATTATTTTAGTCCTCAATGAAATGCTGTTGAGAATTCTTTCAAAATGTTTTATTTGATATTTAATTAATGGCTTTGCTCGTAGAAACCGATGACTCAAAAAGAATAATTTAAGGCATTTTCAAATAAATAAAATCGTTATTCTAACTTAAATTATATATTTCCATGGCAACTGAAGCTCGTATTACTTTTGTCCTTTAAAAAAAAAATTTTTTTTTTTGGAATGCGGTTTCTAAATAACTTCGCAAATTAAGTTTAATTGGGGAACAATTTCAAGTACTTTTGCGCCGTTGCATAAAAAACAGGGTTGATTATTCAGAGCTTTGAGTATAGGATCATTAATCTGGTAATACTAAAAAAAAATGTTAGCGGCTCCAAGGTTTCGAGTGTGGCCCCCTTGAATTCCTTCTGTATCTTTATGTACGTATGTGGGGCTACGGGTTCATTGTATAGCTCATAAACACTCAAATACTATTTGCTGCAGTTACAGTGTAATAATTTTAACGCCGTACCAGATATTACAAACATATACCGCGAGACGGAAGTTTGGGGGTTTCAAGTCCTTGAAAGCTATTCCACTTCCTGTTATTTTATATGAATAAAATAAGTTCAAATTTTCATTCGTCTGTGAATACTATTTTTTTTTTTAAACAAAACCTTCCGAAGAGTTTTAGCGTAAGTTTCGATCTGTGGTCTTTACTGATGAATGTTTGTTTCTAGATGCCCAGCCCTGTTATTTATCCACTTTTTTTTTTCCTCTAACATTTCTGGATTAGCATTCTTATTAAAAAAAATTTTAGGTAGCTTGTTAGGTAGGGTTACTGGTATTGTTCATTATATTTTGTAGTGTACTCAAGCTCGCTTTTGATAAAAGATGGGCGCAACTTTTAATTTAAATGAAAGATAGGTGTAACATTTAATTTTGATGAAAGACGGGTGCAACATTTAATTAAGATAAAAGATGGATGCATCGTTTAAGTTCAGATGAAAGATTGGGCTGGTTCGTTGAACTTGCATTGTTGCCATCTGTCGGTTTAGAAAAAGACTCTTTTGTTTATAGCAAAGCTGTTTTATTTTCAGAAAATTGCTGCTAATCATGCACTCGTACTGTGGATAATATAAAGAAAAAGTAGGGGGTAATGTGCGAGTGTCTTTGACAGATGGTAAGGAATCAAAATGTGGTCATGGAAAGCATTCTTCGTTGAGCACATGAAATTATCTCTCAAAAATAATGAGAAATAAGTCATTTCGATTCTTTTATTATGAACGGATTAATTAATTCTCCTGTCTTATGACCATCATCATTTGGGATAAATTTTGAAATTTTCCTCTTTTGGTATTCCTGGTATCCAAATATTGATTGTTTATTTGTTCATCGGCACGTTCCCACTGAGGGCCATTTTTGCAAAACTATACCAAACAAAATCGTGAACGTTAGATGTCTACCATTTCGTCGAATAAAACATTTTGAGATATGTTTAATTTTTATACAGTTCTCTGTATTGCAATAAAAGAAATAATGTTGCGTCAAAAACGTTCACATCGTTTAAGATTCTCAAAACAATTATAGGCCAAGAGAAGCATTTTTATTGATATCGGGACTCGAGGTCCAGAGAGATTCTCTAATCATTAAAAAAAAAAATTTCAAAAATTGCCTATCTTCTACGTGGGGAACTGTTTAGCTTCAGTGCATGTGCTCTTGAATTACCCGTAATTACTTTTTCACTGTGGAACAACAAGGAAAAAAAAAGCTGTCTAGGTTTAGTGCTATTTCTATGTATATGCTTTTGAATTATCCGTAATTACCTTACTACTGTGGAAAGAAAACATTGAAATTCTCTGTCATTTATACTTATTTCATTTGTATATTTTTTACTGAACTTTCCGGATGATTTGTCAGTTAAAAAAACCACAACAGTTACAGCGTATCGATTATTATTTTTAGTCGATTTATTTAGTGGTGGGTTTTTGTAAAATGTTCAAGAACTCGGAATTTTGTGAGCGTTGGAGCAGATCGAAGCTGAGGCAAATTGCCAAAAAATAGCAGCCGGTTATCTGTTACTTTCCATTTCGTTTTAAATCAGTCTTTAGGCTATCTCAATGCCATACATGATATTTTTTAATAACTACGAAGCCTTGTTTTAGTAGCATTTTGTTTCTTTTATCCCCCCGATGAATTTTTGATTGTTTAGGTCCTGTAGACGTGAATCTTAAGGACATGGATTTCGATTTATTCCCGTCAAACGTTAGTTGAGGGAGTCTGTCATTATCTTCAATATGTCATAGAGACCCTAGTCGCAGAAAACTCATCTGAAGTGAGGAATAATTGTGACTGAATACGACAGAAAAAAAATTAAAACTGGAAATATCGCTGAATATGATAGCTTCTATTGCTTGAGTGCTCGATTGTGAAAGCAAATACATATACTTTCATCATCAAGCTGGGTTTTTTTTTCTTTTTTTCTGTTCTTGTCACCTTCCACGTAACATGCGATTTATATGACGCCAGATGTGATTTTCTACTTAGTTTAGAGCAGTTACTTAAAATGTCACTTAACGTATTGGTTTCTGTAGCATTAGTAGTTGAATGTAAAAGCAAATACATACACTTTCATCTTTCAGAATGTTTTAATTTGTTCAGATTGTTTTAATTTGTCTCCTCCCTCGTGACATTTTATTTATTTTGGTAACATTGTACCATCACGTCTGAAGTGACATGCAGGTTATTTAAATTTAATAACTGAAAATATCGCTGAACATCTTGGATTCGATTGTCGAAGTGCTGGAATGTAAAAGCATTTCAGGATTCAGTATGTTTTAATTTGATCAGTTCTTGTCACTTCCCTCGTCACATGTGATTTATTCCTGACATTACAATGTGACATCTGAAGTCCTCCTAAATTGAAATTGAAATGAACCTCAAAACATATTCGCAAGTTAGCGAAGTATCAAGGACATTTTTAATTTTAACCAATTCCGAACTTGAAATAAGACAAAAGGAAAACAAAGATCTGCCCATATCAGCTTCTGGATTAGTTATTTTTGTCATGTCAGGGTTGACATACGACCGATATGCCAGTTCGCAGTCTCTCGCGGATCTTAAGTTCTCAAAGGCAGAAAGGTAAGGACTAAGGGGTTGAGCCGTTTCATTCTTAGAACGGTCAAAATTATAGAGCTGGGTCGATAGTAGTTCTTGCGTTACCATGCTGAAATTGAAATTGGATCATACCTCAAAATATATTCATAAGTGAACAAAGCTTATATCTGCCCATGTAAATGTCTGGATTTGTTGTTTTTATAATGCCAATTAGTTTTGTAGTCATTAGCAACTTAATATGGTAATACCGATAGAAGATAAAATTTATCCATATTAGACAAGGTACGAACTTTGCTCCTCTCCTTTTTTTTTTTAACTGTAAATAAAAAAAATGTTACATAGGCCATTTACCTACACCTTTTTTTGGTATATTCTATGACAGTGTGGATATCAATTTTTTTTTTCTTCATCTGGGACTACCTACGTTCTATTGTAATCATAGTAGGCTAACAATGGTATGTATTGTCACTCAGTCGTATAGTTTTTCTGCTTTTGTGTTGTCATCTTTTTCAAGGCCTTGACTTTCTGTCAGAGATGCTGCAACAGTAGTTATTTGTTGTATTTTCTTTTTTGTTTTTCATCGATTGGCATGCCTCTCTTTTCTTTTAGCAACTCATGTATGAAATGTCTTTTTTCTTAGAGTTTTTAAAAAAAAAAATTGTTGCTATTGATAGAATATTTTGGAAATTTTCTGTCGAGGTTTGTTTATTGATTTTATTGTGGTAGTAGTAATTTATCAGATGCATGTGTTACGAAATATTTTCTTTTTCTGCGGTTTAACTGCTATTAAAGTTTAAGGAATAAATCCTAATCCTCTATCACTTCACACTAGAATGTTTTATTAATATTTCACTGTAGAGGTGTTACGAAACGTAACGTATATATTCTGATGTATTTAATAAAAAAAATATTAATAATAGTTTTTAATACAATAGTTTATTTTAGTCATACGTAACAAATTTTTGAGAACTGATTTGCACTCGCTTCTGTATATTTAGCCAAACAACTTTGATAAAGGTTTTTTGAAAATTTATTAATTTAAACTTCCAAATGTGGGATAAAGTTTTAGTTTTAAATTGGTTTATTTTATTATTTTAATGTTTTTAGAGTAGAGGATACAAACAATGTAATTTTCTCCAAGGATATTTGTAAACATTTAGGTGCATAACAATACTCTATTACCTTTTTTAAATTAAGTGAAAATGCACGTTTGTTTAGGATGAATAGTAGTTAAACGGCACAAGCTATTTTAATATGTTCGAATGAATTCTGAAACATTCAAACATCGGAAAATTGTATTTATGTGTTTACCATTAAAAGCATGAAATACGCAGAAACAATTTAAATTCTTCTAACGAAAACTTTTCTAATTTTCAAATGTTGAGGTTATAGTTTAAAATCTCAGTGATACATGCTAATTTTTTAGAGCTTCTTCCTGTTTTTCGCTTCTTATTTCTGTTGTGATAATTAGTTTATTAAAATGGTATTGCGTGAAATTTCGAATTTGTTTTGAAATAACGAATTTTAGAAAATTGTTTTGGCACAACGTCTGCCAGTTCACGTATCTACGCAAATACACCTAATTTTTCGTTACTTATTTTTGGTGAAATAATTATCAGTTTATAACAATGGGAAATTTCGAATTAGTTTTAAAACAATGAGTTTCAGAAAAAAAAATTCGCCTATCGTCTGCCATTTCATGAATTAAATTAGCCAGAGCCCCCCCCCCCCCCCCCAATAAGTTAATTTATAAAAAAGATGAGTTATGAGATATATGCTAATTTATAGAAAAAATTTGCAATGTTAAAATTCTCAAATTATGGAACAATGCACTGACCAAAATCTTTGAGTATTTTTTTCTAAGAAAGGAAGATACAAAAAAAATTTTGGCCAATTTGTTAAGCATTCAGGAAAATATTTAATTATTTATGAAACGGAATACATTTCCATTTTTGCCTTGACAAAATTTTCTCTGTTTGGTGTACCGACGTACGCCTTTTGCATAAACAGATATCGCTCAGATATCGCTACTCATGAAGCGATTTAAAATATATATCTTACTCGTTCTTGGTTAAATAATTGGTGGTTTATAACAGCAGAATCATAGTTATTGGGGTCGAATCTGTAAAGAATTTAGTTATTACTGTGAGACTAGTCTATTTATCAATGCAGGGTTCTGCGCAGATGACTGGTTATGCGTGACTGTTGTGTATACAATTCTGCTTTAATCACTGGCGTCTGTTAGTTGCCCTCCAAGCGGTAAACTATGATTTTAGAGACCCGATTTAAGCCGCTAGTTCTTTCAGTTGCGTCGTTATCCAGGCTGAAAAACAGTTTTGAGCTGGATTATGCATAAAATAAAATCTGGGCTAAGTCGGGCCTTAACGTCAACAGCTCTCTTTGTCAGTCGGCCGGTAAGATTATATCCCCGAAATACACCCAACATTTGTTGTTAGGGCCTCTCTTTTTGTTTGTTTGTTTGTTGTTTGTTTGTGTGTGAATGCCTATACACTGACGATATCATGCTAGACATATAAATTAAAACTAAGCATTGGATGTACGAGAAAAAAAAAATACTGTGCATGGAACTCTCACGCGATAGAAGTGAAATTCCTTACAATATCCGAAGTGCACTGGTAAAGCGCGAGATTGACACATTTTTTTTTTTTTTTTTAATTGTGGAGTTATCGTTTCGATATCAATCACATGATCATTTCTCTATCTCCCAGTTTCGTGGGTTGCTCGAAACGTATTTCGTTTGTGACCCGACTCGGGTCACATTGCGACAATCACCGCTCACCTTCCACTTCTGAATCACATAGGCCACTGTCGATTTTGGATAAATCAGCTCGCTAGATATATATGCCCCTTAAGGATCGGCCATTTCTGTGATACCCGACGATTCGACATCAGATAACTCAGCATTTCGTGGCATCTTGCATGCGACTAATGCCAATGTTGTTTCCTACACGAAATTTAAGGGCGGAGGGCGTGACGTATTTCAGGACTGCAGATATCGTCATGTGCATGGGTGTCCAAATACTTATCGATAGGTAGTGTGTGTATATATATATATATATATATATATATATATATTATAATGTGTATGTGAGTTCTGCTTGTGGAATTGGTTGCTAAAACCTTTTTCTTCCATATAGCTAAGTTTAATTTTCCTTGAGTAAGTAGATGACGATAATAAATTTTCTGAGGAGTGGACAACCCTTGCAGTAAACATCATAAGTCCACGGGACATTTGGATACATCGATTATGCATAAAATAATATATGTTTAGTATATTATTTTATTCATATATGTTTAGTCTATAAATAAACTTGAGCCTCTTTTAGGTGACTGTAATTCTTATTTTATATCAAATTTAAGCAGAAACTTAATATACCATTAGCAGTATATTTGACTTGAATGGTAAACCTGAGAAGTCAATATTCTGATAGAAAACGTTTGAAAGGTGTACGGATACCTTGGTGGCCATATCTTTTAATTTTATTCGTTTTTGGACGAGCGTAGCGAATCTCTCCTATCGCCGAAAGACCTACATTTTGTGGATCGATTTTCTCGAAAACTATGACGCATTAGAAGCTGAAATTTGGCATGCCGGCTTTAAATCGAATGTAGATTTGCAGAAGCTCAAAAGGGTGTTCCTAACGTTTTTCATTAAAAAGATATTCTTGAGGTCTCTTTTCGCGAGACAGTGACGCGAAATTAGATCTTATGACGTTTTACAGTGTCGAAACAAACGGCCTTCACTCGAAGTCGAATTTTTTTTTTTTAAAGTAAATTTATGTTAAATAGGAACGTCATAAGTAGTGTGACCACAATCAAGAACCTTATAACTATATGATTAATAGTTTTATAATAAAATAAAAATCTATAGTTTTACAGTCATCAAGAATCAGCCGTGGGTTGATAAGTTAAAAGAAAAGGAAAATTAAACAATGGACATAAAAACTTGCAAGCTAACCAGTTTGAAACAAAAATATATCCAAATTTCAAACAACTGTTATCACTACGTTCCCAGATTTATTTATTGTGTTATACAACAGTGGCCTCGTGAGGAACGTAAGTAAATAACTATTAATTTCGGTTGGTACTGTAGGTCACGTTTTCTGATTTATTTGTTGTGTAGTATAGTAGTTGTCTTTTAAGAAATGCGAGTTAAAAACTATTTATTCGGAAAAAGAAGTAGTATTAATTTCAAAACCTGGGAAAATGTCTGGTTCGCAGACAGGTTGTACGTGTAGTTAGATGGAAGTAAAAAAGTCGAGCTCTTATGAGTCCATTTAAAGCCTGGCTCTTTTACTAGTATTTGTAGTGATTCCTTCTTAACTTTTTTGCGTACTTATTTACAATTCCTTATTACTGCAGTACAGTTTTATCATATCGCGCTTGCGCAAAAGGTTTTTACGTATTTTCAATTAACAAATTATTACATTTGTTGTACACATTGTGTCTTGTAACGGTTGCGTAAACAGAACTGAGCTAATGTCACATTGTCCCAATTTTCGTTCTAGTTGTTATAAAGTTAAATAAGGCGTGGGTCAATTTCACCCGACCGGTAATTTCACAGCACTTCCGTTGCAAGGTGTTTGGTAACTAACTCCTATCTTTTTTTTATGTTAGTGAAAGTATCTATGTTTGGTAAAACGATTGTGTTTTATTAGTTCCGTTCTCTTATCACAATGAACTATCGCCTGGCCTCGAAACCTGAATTAATGTTATGCAAACGTTTTTGCTTTCAATGACCTTAAACCTGATCTTTATTAATTATAAAGACAGCTGTGATTTAATTGATTGTCTAATTTGTGTGTTCGCGATTTCAACATATTAACTGCAAATTGTGTAATTGGCGTCATTTTGGGTGGCTATTAATTAGATTAAGGCTTGAGACGTGTCGATTGTATGTAAACTTCAATGGAAGGTTTAAATTCCTTTGTTTTTCTTTTGGACATAATACGTAATATAAAAACTTAATTGTTTTGAGCCTTAATTTATTATTATAGAGCTTGAGGTGTGATGATTAAACGCAAACATCAGTGGAAGGTTCAAATTTCCTTTTTATTTCTTCTGGGCATAATATGTAAAACAAAGTAGGGTTACTTGTATTGAGTCGTAATTTATAATTATGTTTGCAGTCTTCTGCCCATTTAGGGCTGCTGTGTACTAACCCTATTGGATTCTCTTACCTCAATGTTAACCTATGGAGAAAATGTGTTTACTATTGACAGCTACATAAATGATGATATCCAATAAAAATGGTATTTTAAGATAGCCTCAACTTTTCTGCCCCGTGCGACTGGATTCATTTTATAAATTTCGTCCATCAAAGGAATTTAAGAGCGTTTAAAACACACTATACCAGATCCCCCCCCCCCCGAATAAATTAAATTTCAAAATATTATTTCCATTTTTTTTTTTTTAACGAAAAATGCCCGAAGGTGTAAAATTTATTTCTCTATTACGGAGTAATCCAAGTCGGCAATCTTTGGACACATTTTCTTTATAGTTAACATTGAGGTAAGCAAATCCAACAGGGTTAGTACCAGGGTTTCCAAATGTCCCGGATTTTAAGGGACAGTCCCTTATTTGTAAATTTTGTCCCGCGTCCGGGGAACTTTGATACGGGACGGCAAAAGTCCCGTTTTTCGCCGAAATGAGAAATTTATTGTATACGAGTTGGGTGCATACAAGGGCCTGTTCACATCCGGATGTATTTAACACAGTAAAGCATACAATTCAATGGACTGTGGGAACACGCTCATTCGAAAACTTTTTTATGACTCAAAAGTAGCCCCTAAGATTTCCTGCGCACATTATTTTATGTACATTGTACAATAATGAAATTACAAATTTTACATACACGTCCCTAACACTTTATAAGGGCACTTACTTAGTTGTAGTAAACTAATAAAATAACAATCAGTTTTGTACTATATGCCTAAACCAACTTTAAATTGCTTTTGATTTGCAAATTTTCTGTGTAATTACATTATTGTTTACTTAACCTAAACTCTGTGTAAATTGCAAAACTGAACGAAAAATGCATTGAAAATGGCTATTTGAAAGGTTAAAATTTGAAAAATTTCCTGGACCGGACCCCCTTTCCATACTCCCCAGTAGTATAGTTATCAAAACCCATCCCTTATTTTCGGTGTTTTTATTCAACCTGTCCCTTATTTTCGATGTTTTTATTCAACCTGTCCCTTATTTTCGGTGTTTTTATTTGACAACCCTGGTTAGTACATAGCAGCTTTAAGAAAAATTCTCTTCACGTTTTTAAACGTTCTTGTACAGGACAAAAATGCTGTAAAATTAAATCAAAAAGACAACATCGGAAACCGTGAACAGCCAGAAACAAATTTATATGTAAAATAAAGATTATTTTCTCTGCAAATTAAAATGGAAAAATACCTTCAGCTTTTGAGTTCCATTTTAGCTGCTTTTCTCCATGATTTAATTTTAATTAGACGTATAATATAGCTCGTAAAGCCCTTAAGACAAGAAGCTAAGCAATTAATGTGTAATGTGATGGCAAAACTAACATTTATGACATCAAAAATTAATAAAAATTTACAATTTAGATGATTGTTATTAATAGAATTTTTTTTTTCTCTTTGTATGTATAAATAAGGAAGGACAAAAGCGTTTTACCAAAATAACTGTTTTATTTATGAAGCAAGCATATTTTTTATTTGACAGAAAATGAAAAATAAAGATCTTTTGATTTCAACAGTTAAGGTTTAAGTTTAGTAACTTCTTATCTTTAGAAATGTTAAGGTAAAAATAAAAATTCTTCATAATTTTCTTTTGTTCAGCTTATCATTACACGAAAAAAAAAATTAGATTGCTGTCGGCGGTTTAAACAGATTTAGTTTGCTGTAATGCCAATATTGGTTTCTGACGATTAAATTTGTCTAAAAAATCTTTAATAAATTTTTCTGTACGTGCCCCCCCTCCCCTTTTTATCTCTACGAAAATGTTGTAAAATAATCGTGTTTTATTTTATTTTTTTTTTTACATGTAGCGTGTGCAGTTGAGAAAACTTTTTTTTAAAAATAATTTTCTGTACTACTTCCTATCCATTTTTATTTTGCTACTCAGTTGAACTCCAGACAAAATCGAAATTGATCTCCCAGCTGAAAATACGAAATAAAAATGATATACATTACATCCGGAAAAGCTATACTATTCGAGCACGGAAGTATTTTAATTATATTGCATGTGCATGCAATATCACCGTGAAGGGCCACTCGTTCTGTCTGTATGTTGCATGATGCTCTTTATAATTGTTATCCATGTACTGAAGGGCATTATCCGTTTAATGTTCGTAGATACTCTTGAGTTCCTGATCATCCATCTGTAAATAGAAATTTGTGAAGTTTATGTTCTGTAATGAAAAAAAATTGAAATTAAATTAAAATCGTTTAAAAGAGTGTGTATATATATATATATATATATACAGTGGAATCTCGATCGATAGTTTTCGGATCCATCGTTTTTCCGTATGTATCATTCATTTTATCCAGTCCCAACGATCATATTGCTTTATGTTTCCGCATCTATCGTTTTCCCGCAATTTTCGTTCATTTCAATCGGTCCCTTGAAAAACGATAGATCGAGATTCCACTGTATATATGGCTAACTAAAAACTTTTTTTTCCCACTTGAAAAGCGAAATTTCCCCCCCCCCCCTTCTTTTTTTAAAGTATATCCTCTTCATTTAAAATCTGCCTGGTTTATTTTTTACGTATGATTCACTGTATTTTGTGCTATCCGTGTTATTTGGCCCATCCTGTCTTCCTGTGCATTTTTTGTGCTCGTTGTTATGTATATTTATGTTTATTTTTGAGGTATGTGGGAAATATGGCAGTCTTTACTATTCGACTGAGTAACTATGTCGGAACCGCCCATCGCAGTAGGCGACACTTATCACTCCGCTCCTCACTTGAAAATCCCCCGAGCTGAGTCGGTAACGTTCGAGTACAAGGCATCCTAAACTCCTGCAACAGTAGGCGATAAGTTCTACATCGTTGAATCTTACCATATCCTGCAAATGTGGTGTATTTCTTTTTTTAAGATATGTTGCGCATAAAAATTTAATCCAATCCTGTTCTTTCTTTCTTTTTTTTTTTTTTTTTCAAGTATGAGTTAAAGATGTAGTTCATCGCATTATTTTCTGCATCTACTCGGCTACACATATCACACTCCTGTATTTCCGGTCTTTTCCAGAATTTCTATTTTAAGGGGTCTGGTACCTTTTAAAAGCTAAGAGACTCGACAAATATATCTATATTTTCAATGATCAGTAGCTATGAATATCTTTTAATCAGAAAAATGAATATTTTATTGTGAGTCAAACCCTTATTCTTCTTTATAAATATGGCTCTAAATTTTATCTAGCTTGAGAATTTTTTAAAATTTTAACAATGGTTTTTTGCATTGTTAAGTCATTGCACATATAATATTTCCAAGAACAGATGGCTAGAATACCATGAAATTTTATAAACATGTAATATAAATATGTATAATCAAATTGACCAACTATTATGCCATTCCTATAATAAAATTTTAATTAAAGTTAAATTTATCAAAATAAATTTTTAATTTAAAAATTAAAAACGAAATTCTATGAAGAACTAAGAATTTCGATTTCAGAGTTGGTCATTTTAAAGATATATTATATAACTGAAATTCAAAACTAGAAAAATGTGTATATTTTTTAATATAGAGATTAAAGGCTGCGTGCAATGACGTAACATTGAAAAAAACTGGTTGAAATTTTTAAAAATTTTAAAATTCTCTTTAAGCTGGAAGAAACTGAGAGCTATATTTGTAAAGAAAAAAGAGTGTTTAACTCACAGTAAAATTTTCATATTTCTGAATAAATTATTTTCATAACTACTGGTTATTAAACATGGGGATATGTTTGTGGAATCTCTTGCCATTTAAAAGGTACCAGAAGGCATATCACATGTTCATTGTTTAAAACGTTTATGGGCGTCCCTAATCCAGGAATGACTGGAGCAAAGCTCGTGTAAAACACGACTCGTCCACTAACAGGTTGTCCTATTAATAATTTTTAGGAGTCCGCTGTGCAGATCTCGAAATTAATGTCACGCGTGAGCTCTGATACCTTGACCTGTATTGTATAGCGAGCACAGCTGTTTTATATTGCTCGACCGTTTATCTCTGAAAGTCATTGTTTTTGCCTTTCGTATTTATGTAAACATTAAAGTTGGGTAACTGCTAGATAAATACAAGTATTTAGTAATTTTAAGTTTGAAAAACAGGATTTCGTATCATGTTTTGTTTATTTTTTTCTCTTTCTTTCTCCGTATTTAGTCGTTATCATTTGTACGTGTATTGTCGACCGATGTAATGGACATTGGTTCTGAGGATATTGGTCAAGGATTCTGGTTTTGGTAGTAGTGTGTTAATCGCCTCTGATTATCTGGCTACTGCATTCGATTGAAGTATTCTGTACCCGTCCCTGAAATGTGCGTTTGGAATGTGGATCTAGACTGTTCTAGAGCAGTGGTGCGCAAAACTGTGGATAGCGACCCACTGGGGGTGGGGTGGGGAGGTCGTGCAAAAATTGGAGGGGTCGCGGATAGTTTGAAGTAAATTTATGTTATACAGAATTATTTATTTTTGAAATGCTTTAAATTTTCTAAAGTTACATATTTTTAATATTTTATTTATATTTTTTTATATGTTAAAATAAATGATATGACGTTAAATAAGGTGCTAAACAGTTTTACCAAAAACAAATGCAGATGGAAAGCAAAGCAATTTTTAATTGTTATTACGTAAAATGAATATACACTAATTCTGTTTTTACACGATTGATACCTTCCTAAAGAATACGTGTAAAAAAAATTCGTGTAAAAAAGACATCGTATCTATGGAAGAAAATAGGATTGGTCCCTGATCTAAAAAATCAGTGAAAATAATTTTAAAAACCATATGAAAATATTCGTCTTAAACTTATTATTTTATTCTAAACAAAATACACATGCATTAACATGTAATGAAATTAAAAAAAATTCTTCATGAAAAAGAATTGTCTTACACATACATTTTTTTAATTCATTTTAATTTTTTTTTGACAATAAATGACGCATACGTTTGCGCATGACTGGAATAACATTTCGCAGTTGTAAATATATGTAAATAAGTTATGTGATAGAATAAAAGAAGAAAATGTTTTTGCGGACTGAATTCTGGAATCAAAGCAGAACTGGATACACTATCGCCAAAAATAATACGCCACAAATAAAATTTTTCTTTTCTCAGAATTTAGGCAAAAATAATAAATAAATAAATAAAATTAAAATTGAGAAATTGGATTGCACCGCTTGTGTTAAATCAAAATGACTCGTGTAAAAAGATAATGAAAATTTATTTTGAATTCGTGTTTAATCAAATTCGTGTAAAAAAAGTTTGGGCAAAAACAGAATTTGGTGTATAACGAAAATGTACAGTTTCCTTTCTTTTTTCCCCTCTTTTTTTTCTTTTGTTAACATTCATATTTTTTTAAAATGTGTTTTTCTACCAAAAGACTTTCATTGGGGGATCGAGGTGTTTTTTATTTATAGAAAGTGGGTCACGTTCAAAAAAAGGTTTGCGCAACACTGTTCTAGAGTACTAAATATGCCAAAAAAATTGATAGAAATCGAGCATAAAAGTTTTGACTATGGAACTAGGATCCAATCTGCTTTAGTGTATAAAATATATTCATTTAAAAAAGTCATAGAAATCGTGCATAAAAAGTATTGATTATGGAACTAAAATCAAAATTCCTTTAGTATGGTTAGTGTTTTGAAGATGATGTCTGTTTATATGTGCTATATTATCTTTATACTCTTCCCTATATTTACCTGAATATGATTTCTATAAATTACATATTCAATTTTTTCAGATCATTTTTAATATTTTCTCTAATATCTGTGTAAATCACTTCGCAATTTCCGTTTCTGTGTTGACTGCACTTATTGACCGAAATTTTATCTGCGTAACCACAGGTGTGATTGTTTCTTCATATGCTAAACCTCATTTATCTTTCGAAACAGCAAATAATCGTCGCAAATCCAAAACAAAAGATGTTGGTAGTTCTGTGTCATTCGCTTTTATCACGCCATCTGCGAGTGCTTAAAGTTGCTTGCTCTTATGTAATCTTCGGATACCGCTTTTAGATAAAGCTTAATATAGCATCGTCTGCAAATATTTGGCTACGCAACAGTGCACTTTGTACCCCGAGAAAAGAGAAAGGGCGATATCTCGGTATTTATTCCTGAAATTAATTCTCATCCGTAAACATGTTTTAACAAAATATTTTTGCCTTGAGAGGGTGTCTGTATTATCTCGTTTCCAGGAGAAATTTCCAAGTGTTCGGATAATGATAAATAAAAAAATAATTGATAGATTCGGAGCAAGAAATTTGATTGTTGTTGTTTATATTGTTGAGGATATATCGCACACCTCTGTTAGAAGAGTGTTACATCTCAAAACAGCCATATTTCCAGGAAGAGCTAAAGAAGATATATGTCGAAATTTCATTTCTTGTTTTATGAATACCTACGATAATTTTGGGAAACGTATTGTTCGAATCACCTCAGAAGGCAAAACTATATAATATTAAAGTTGTTTTCAATTTTTAAAGCATGATTTTGAATTTTAATTACTAGTTACATGGACTGAAAAGCTTGAGGGAATACTGTCATATCTCTAAACTAATGCACAATCTATCTAAACTTTTCACAATACGAAGAATAAAACCTTGATAACAGGAACAGCAGGTTAGAAAAAGAAATAAATTTATTTTTCCAAATAAAATTTAATGAACATTTTTATTACAGGAACATTTTAACACAACAACATTAGGCACTGACAAAAATCTTATTTTGATTCTTCGCGCATGAGCAAGTTCCCCCTCCTAGTTGTGGAAGAGGGTAATAAGCGTCATCTAGGAGATTGTGTTGGTACTAAGCTTATAGCATTATATTCGAAAATGAGAAACTTCTTATGGAGCATTGTGGTGCAATTATCTCAAAATCGAAAATTTCGAAGATGTAACACTCTTCTAGCACAGGTGCGATATGTGAATTTATATATATTTTTTTTCTGTTCATGGTTCTTTATGTGAGACACGAGACAGTGAAACAATTCAGCTCGTGTTTGATTTGGAAGCGTTTTATCTATTATTTGTTATGCCCCGTCGGGTTGAATATTTTCTGGAAAACTTATAGCTTGCTTTTATTCAGAAGTTAGTTGAATAGTTTTTCCTCTATAATAGTGGTTCTGGACATTGTTACGCGAGACATGGATGGTTGTGCGTGAATGGTCTGGAATTCTTATTTGTATACAAGACCTTTTTTTTTTCTGACATATTTTAAATTTTGGGGTTTGATAGTACGTGACAAGATATGCATAGGCGGTGTTTAAAGAATAGGCAGGGTACAATAAAATAATATAGGCAGGGTACATGTACGTTGGATTATTTTTTTGTTGTACCTTTATGAAAAGGTTTGTGAAAGGTCGTTGTTGTGATATTAAGTGTAAAATTTTTTCAGCACTGCTTGCTTTGGAGGAAATTTCTCTAATGATTTGTCGGCTTGGGTTTAAAGATTTTTTAAAAACAAAATTATACTCCGTAAGATAGAAAATTTTGGCTCTATCTTTTTCATTGTTTAAAAGAAACGCAAATATTTTTAAATTCTAATTTTTTTGGGGAAAAATGGGGTATACTGTGTTTTAAGCGCATACAATTTCCTTTGGTGGATGAAATTTCTAAATCAGGGGTTCCCAACCTTTTTCCTACATCGACCCCTTTTAAAAGAATGATTTTCTCCATCGATCCTCCCCCCACATTTTTCTCTTTAATATACAGCACACAATATAATTATAATATTAATAATCTATATATATAAAACAGTTCCGTAACTGACTCACTGACTGACATACAACGCACAGACCAAACCGCTGGACCTATAGGGCTGAAATTTTGCATGGCGATTCTTCTTATGGTGTAGGGGTGCACTAAGAGAGATTTTTGAAAAATTCTTCTTAGATTTTTTTAAATTAAATTTTTAAGCTGTTTTAGTAACTTTTTTTAAGTTTGCATTTAAAATAATAATTTGAGGGTTATAAAATTTATATAAGAAAGATCATAAAAATTCCTTTAAAATGAAATCTTTTTCGAATCTTTACCTCCATTTTCTGATTTTTGGGAAATTTTTAAAAATTAATTTTTAGAATTTAATTTATTAAATGCTGATCACGGGATTTCTTTTTCTGGTACTTTAAATAAATTTATCGTCACGTGCATAACAACTAAAATAATCAATTGTATATATTGATCGCCGTATTTATTATCAATATATATATATATATATATATATATATAATATATATATATAATATAATGGCATTAATTGCATACATTGACCGCTGTATTTAATTTGAATGTACTCCGTAGCGAAGTGCGGGTTTTTCAGCTAGTTGCACATAAAACACTTAACGATGACAATTTGACTTAGAATATGAACAAAAAATTAGAAAAAGTGGTTATTAGGTTTATGTTTTATTACTTTTGTACTATTTTCATTTTTAATTTCACAAATATAAACAAAATTTCAAAAACGCAGATTGCAATTGCACAAAGTTTGTTTTCAATTAATGTTGGTGGTTGTGCTTGATGCATCGACACAATGTTTTGAAATTTGGCCTGAAATTTTTTATTGTCGTATAGTCACAATTACTAACATAACGAGTATAAATATATATTTTACTAAACAATTTTATGCGTGATCACTCCGCCCTATGCAAATCTGTATTTATATATATTAAAACGTATATTATTATCTAATAATTACATTCTTAAGAACTTTAATTAAATTTTAAAACAGAAAAATTTATCATCGACCCCTTATAGACCCCTGGAATATTATAGACCCTTTTTAAACTTCTATCGACCCCCAAGGGGTCCACCTGGACCCCGTTGGAATCCCTGTTCTAAATGATTAAGTTTTGTGATTTTTATAAATTTTTATATTCTTGACCTAGTAAATGACTCCTTTTTTCAATATAAGGAATGTGTATAGAATTTATGGCCTATTTTTTTTTTCTGTTGAATCTACATGTTATTACTTTCGAATTTGAATCATAAGAGTAGAATATCACTCCAGTGTTCTACGACATGATGTTTATAAATCAATTTTTTTCTGTGCTCTAAATTTGTCAGGAGTTTAAACCTTTTTCTACCTCTTGTACTTTTGACTCGGTAGATCAATGATAGACCAATATTTTTTTTACAAGTTTTTAATACTGACATCTTTATTCTTGTTTAACCCATAAAGACAGATGGTAGTCATTTTATCTCCCCATTCATTGAAAGGGTCTTTTTTTTTTCTTTCTTTTCTTCTTCTCTCCTTTAAGCGTAGAATTTGAAACGAATTTCGCTATCAGAAATCTTTTGTAAGTCATTTTAAGTTAAGTGACAATTAACTCTTTTCATGATTTCCTTTTCCATTCTGGTTGTCCTATTTCTGAATTTTTTTTCCGTAGTCATTGCTTTTTCTCTATGAAACTAGTCTTGGCGTTAAAAGAGTCGTGAAACACCTGTACAGTGCGGCCCGCTTACGCAGTTGAATTTCTAAACTATCATTTTAACTGTCGAAATTCATTTTAAGAGGAAGGTGACGGCCGAGATGAAAAATTTTGTAATGAGATTTCATTATTCTCTTGGCCTCGATATTTAACCCAGCAGTAATTTTGCTGGTAGAGTGCCAAAAAACATTGAATGTAATATGAAAGCTTCGTGCTCTGCAAAGTCGGGGAGGTTTTTTAACTGTAACGGTAAAGTATGCGGTTATGTGCTGTAATTGGTCAGTGTTACGCAACCAGGAACCACACTGCACTGAAACTGAGAAAATTGAGTTTTAATAAAGCATTAAATTGAAAATTCCGGTTACTGATGGAGGGGTTCTCTCTAGTTCATAAAAAGAGTATTATTAGGCCTAGAAAAATATTTTCTTTTCACCAGATAGCTTAAACACGTGAACAGAGCCTGACTAAGGCAGGGGCATACGGGGCAGTTGCCCCGGGCCCCTACATCAGAGGGGCCCCCACATTTGGGCCCCCCCCCCCAAATTGAATAGAAAGTTTATTTTATGTTTCCTTCTTTAATGAACTTTTAAAAAAGAAAATATAAGTACTGTGTAAAATCCGAAAATGGGAAAATCAATAAAATGGACAGAACGACATTTCGTCTGACCATTGGAGGGGGGGGGGGGGGGGCTTTATAGCTATTTTAGGTTCTAGTCAATTTTCTTGTTATATATCTATAATGAGGTGAAAAATTGAACCATAAAGTTCGATTCTTCATTACTGAAGTAGTAAAGCAGAGGGGGCCCCCAAAGAAGTTTTTGCCCCGGGCCCCTATTAGGCTAAGTCGGGCCCTGCACGTGAAGCACCTTACCTGCTATTTAACCTAACTTTTGTGAATCGGTTGCGTGTAGCATAATACCGCCCAATTGGAGGCTTTCGTAGTGGTTAGCTTTGATGCCTAGGTATGTTTCCTTTAGTTGGATTTTATAGTTGTTTTATTATTTGCATTTCACGAATCATCAAGATTCATCAATCACGAATCAAGTTTCTAAGCCGATTCTTTGGCCAGTCCGTGAGAGAAAACTATTGCATCAGTTTACTTCATTTTGGTCTTAAACGAAAGATTTTAATCTATAGATGTGTCAAATTCGGTTTTTGTAACCGCAGTTTTTATTAATTAGCGATAATTTACAATAAAAAAATTGCTTCCTGCGCATGCTCAGTGACATGTTTAAATCTGGCTTTAGATACTTACTAAGCACGAGGCAGCATTAACTCGTTAATTTGTTAATTCCGAGGAATCTCTCTAGCCCTCTCAGTGCCATTTGTGAGATAAAGAATTAAACCTGACGGAAATTGTTTATTTCGCGTTAATTGTTTTTTTGGGGGGGAGGGGGCAGTTTCGTGATCCGAACAGCGTAAACTAATTTTTTTAATTATTGCCCTCATTATCCGTAATAAAGTTTTAAATCTTTAAAATATTTCAGTGCCACATCGGGCTCAAATATCTTACAAAATATATTATTTGTATGTAGTTTTATTGTAATTACTCGCTGAAAACCCGTATTCCGCTACGGAGTACATTCAAATTAAATACAACGGTCAATGTATACAATTAATGCCAAAAATATGTATAAATATATTTATAATAAAGGCAACGATCAATGTATGCAATTGATGTAAAAAAACAAAAAAATATATTTATAAAAAAATTGTAACGGATATTTTTATAGACAAAATAATGTAGAAGAAAATATTCAAATTAAATCTAATAGAACATAGTAAAGAATATAGGACAGTTTGAGGAAGATATCTTTTACTGTATTTTAATATTTTTTTGGATAATTTCCAATCGTCTACCGCATTAGCAAGAAATTTTTTTTTAAATTTTGTCTATTTCGTTGTTATGCACGTGACGATAAATTAATTTAAAGTTCCAGAAAAAGAAATCACGTGATCAGCATTTAATAAATTAAATTCTAAAAATTAATCTTTAAAAATTCACCAAAAATCAGAAAATGGGGATAAAGATTCGAAAAAGATTTCATTTTAAAGGAATTTTTATGATCTTTCTTATATAAATTTTATAACCCTCAAATTATTATTTTAAATGCAAACTTAAAAAAAGTTACCAAAACAGCTTAAAAATTTAATTTTTAAAAAATCTAAGAATTTTTCAAAAATCTCTCTTAGTACACCCCTACACTATATAAGAAGAATCGCCATCCAAAATTTCAGCCCTAATGGGCCAGCGGTTTGGTCTGTGCGTTATCTATCAGTCAGTCAGTCAGTCACGGAACTGTTTTATATCCATAGATTATTTATGAAATTTGTTGTAATCAATGTTTGAACATGTATTGGAAAATTTAATATTTTAAACAATAAAACTTCCGTAATAATGTTATTGAAAAGAGCAATTTATTTAAAAATAATTAACAAGCATTTAAATTATTTATCTTTATACAATATATTTTAGACAAATACAAAGTTCATTAATAAATTTTGTCTGCCGCAAAAGAAAAAAAATATATATACTTTCAAGAATGGAGATTTTGAAGTGCTTCAAGGTTAAATTATCATTCGCTTAACAAAACATGTATGATAAAAAAATCATTGTAATTGCAAGAACATCTCGATAACCCCAAAAATCTAATTTCGTATTCTGAAAATTATCTATTCTGTTTATGAGTCAAGGCTTCCTACTACTTGAATGTTTATTTGACTGTTGGACTCGGTCGGAAAGGACGCTGTTACGAATTTGCACCTTCGCGATCACATGCAAGGAAAGTAAACAAAATTCACGTGTTGTGTTTCCGCGTTTTAATTGATACTGCATTTCGTTATCGGCGTTGTTAAATGGCGTTACCGCACACCGAAAGGTTTTTATTTTTAAAGACGTCGGGGGGGGGGGGGGGCACTGTCGCTCGCTTTTTCGACGAGTTACTGCATACCTTATCTTTACATTGGCAAATTCAGTACGCCATTGATAATAGTGATTCAGATTGGTGCATAGCCTCACTGCATACCTTATCTTTGCATTGGCAATTTCAGTACGCCATTCATTATTATAGTTCTTCACGTTGATGCATAGCTTAACCCCCTTCTCCCTGTTATTTACTGTGGGTGATATTACGCAACAGAGACGCATGTCGCTCTTTATCACTTCTTTCGAGGATCTTTTCACTCTTTTGTGGCATTCTATATTTAGGTTGATAAAAGATAAACAACGCTCAATATCGACATATCAACATATAGCAACAATGCTACGAGCCGCAGCAACTCCGTATATGCCAGCTTTTAACCATTTGGCATGACAATTAATAGAAGAATAATTATTATTAGAGTTATTGAAACTATTTAAGAACAATTCAATAATTATTAAAGTTATTGAAACTATTTAAGAATGTAGGAATATTAATTTTTCTAACAACTAGAGTAGGGCAAATTTTAAAAAAAACGTTAGACAATACCTCCTATCAAATATAACCTCTCTCTGTTTTTTGGTTTTCTGAGCACTTACACATTTTCAAATGTACCCTATTGGATTCGCTCACCTCAGTGTTAACCTATGGAGAAAATTTGTCCAAGGATTGCCGACTTGGATTGCTTTTTTTATTATTATTGAGTTATTTTTTTTATTATTGATTTTTTTATTAAGTTTTTTTTATTGTACTCCGTAATAGAGAAAGAAATTTACACCTTGGGGCATATTTCGCCTTTTTAAAAGATGCAAATAATAGTTTAAATTTTAAATTATTCGGGGAAATACGTGTTTTTTACAAAACACGAAAACTGCCCCATGGTGTAAAATTTCTTTCTCTATTACAGAGTACAATTTAAAAAAAATCTTTCAATCCAAGTCGGCAATACTTGGACACATTTTCTCCGTACGTTAACACTAGCTGAAAACCCGCGCTTCGCTACGGAGTACATTCAAATTAAATACAACGGTCAAAGTATGCAATTTATGCCAAGAAATAAATATATATATTTATAATAAATGCGATGATCCATGTATACAATTGATGTAAAATCTATATAAATCTATATATATATATATATATATATATATATATATATATATATATATATATTTATAAAAAAATCGTAAGGGATATGCATTTGTTTTGGATAATATCCAATCGTCTACTGCATTAGAAAGAGAAAAAAATATTTTTTTGTCTATTTAGTTGTTACGCACGTGACGATAAATTTATTGAAAGTACCAGAAAAAGAAATCACGTGATCAGCATTTAATAAAATAAATTCTAAAATTAATCTTTAAAAATTCACCAAAAATCAGGAGATGGAGGTAAAAATTCGAAAAAAATTTCATTTTAAAGGAATTTTTTATGATCTTTCTCGTGATATAAATTTTATAACCCTCAATGTATTATTTTAAATGCAAACGTAAAAAAAGTTTAAAAAACAGCTTAAAAATTTAATTTAAAAAAATCTAAGAAGAATTTTTGAAAAATCTTTCTTAGTGCACCCCTACACTATTAGAAGAATCGCCACGCAAAATTTCAGCCCTTTAGGTCCAGCGGTTTGGTCTGTGCGTTGTATGTCAGTCAGTCAGTGAATGAATGAGTCAGTTACGGAACTGTTTTATATATATAGATTACATATATGAGATTTTTACAAACATTAATACTAACTTTCCATACAAAACAAAATTAACTGAAAATGAATTCAAATCTGCTTAAAGATGACTAAAAGTATTAAAAGAATGCATCGTTATCGTGTTCTGAGCTATTCTAAAAGTTTCAAATGTCTATCTAGTCGGGAAGTTAGTTAAAAATCGATTGCAAGATTTGTACTGGACAAACACACAAACAAGAAAGCGAGTCAATAAAAACGTGGTAAAAATTTAAGAGGATTGTGTAGGTGAATTCGAAATTCGGCATTATTACAATTCCTAGCTCTCCCAAAATAAACATTTCTGACTATAAACTGCAACTTCGGTTTTCCTCCCATTCTTAAAAACGGTTAATTTATTTTTACCGAGACATTTTTCTAAATCGCTGGCTGTCGTATCGTCCTTGCATGGTTGTGTTGCTCCGATTTTAGTGCATATTATTGAATACTCGGAGGCGAAATATGTTGGGTTTGTACCGTCCTTCCACCCCTACAAACCACACGACCACACGGAGGGACTTTCGGCACAGCAGATTTAACGGCCCATACCCGGCATAGACACGAGAAATGTCCGGATTTGAACAGAGAACACTTGAGTGCCGAATTCGGACGCGCTGACCACTAGGATTCCTCGGCACATTTTTCTTGATACAGACATGTTATGAACAGAAGAATAATAGAAGTTCCGCGTTATTTTAATTATTGGCAGTTGAACAAAACAATTGAACTTCATCAGTATGTATATGAAGAACTAGCTGAAAACCCGCGCTAGGCTACGGAGTACATTCAAATGAAATACAACGGTCAACGTATGCAATTTATGCCAAAAAATAAATATATATATTTATAATAAATGCGATGATCAATGTAGACAATTGATGTAAAATATATATCTATCTATATATATATATTTTTATAAAAAAATCGTAAGGGATATGCATTTTTTTGGATAATATCCAATCGTCTGCTGCATTAGAAAGAGAAAAAAATATTTTTTTTGTCTATTTAGTTGTAACGCACGTGACGATGAATTTATTGAAAGTACCAGAAAAAGAAATCACGTGATCAGCATTTAATAAATTAAATTCTAAAAATTAATCTTTAAAAATTCACTAAAAATCAGGAAATGGAGGTAAAAATTCGAAAAAAATTTCATTTTAAAGGAATTTTTATGATCTTTCTCGTGATATAAATTTTATAACCCTCAATGTATTATTTTAAATGCAAACGTAAAAAAAGTTTAAAAACAGCTTAAAAATTTAATTTTAAAAAATCTAAGAAGAATTTTTGAAAAATCTTTCTTAGTGCACCCCTACACTATAAGAAGAATCGCCATGCAAAATTTCAGCCCTTTAGGTCCAGCGGTTTGGTCTGTGCGTTGTATGTCAGTCAGTCAGTCAGTGAATGAATGAGTCAGTTACGGAACTGTTTTATATATATAGATACGGGCTGTTGACTGTATAATTTCTTATTTCTTGTATGAAGGTAATTTAAAAATTCGTTAAACTGCAGTTAACGCAGATCATAATCTAAAAGTTACTGTCTGAATTAACGAACATCTTAGCATGGTAATGCTTTTGAAAGTTCCCGTTTAAGATCATGCATTTGTTTGGTCACGTGACCAGCATATAAATATTTAACAAGATAATTTAATATTTACAGGATTTATTACTTACGGGATATAGAAATTTATTTATTATTTATTTTTTTCGCTGTGTTGCTGTTGCTAATGTCCCCTGGTTGGAGGTTCCATTCACCAAGTCCTTTATGGGCTATTGGGCTGAAAGGGGTGGGTCCTATTTTGAATTAGCACCACAAGGGTCAGAGTCCAACTTGGCTAATTGACCGGTCCCGTAATTTTGAACAGAGTCAAGTGACGAGACCGGAACACTTGACCCCGCACCTCCAGAGGTAAATATGAGAACTTGGAGGATATTGCAGCTACGACCTATTTTACGTGCCTCGGCCACCATTAGTGAACACGGCGGTGGATTTGCAGCGACGAGCATCGAACCAGGGACGTTCAGATTACTGGCCACCGCGCGTGCATTATTTTTTTAAGCGGAGGCACTTGTTGTGTAAACATTCGCCTATAATTTGCCTAAGTTTGCTGGCCATTTTATTATGGGGGCACTATCCAGTATTACCCCCTGTGAAGGGACGACACAGACAGAGGTATATTAGTGGCCGGGATTCGATCCGAGCACCCTCAGCACCGAAATCCAGCGCGCTTTACCATAGGGCCACTATAAGCCCAGAGATAGATAATTTAAGATATAAGATAACTCAAGTGGGGAAATTATTACAAACAGTCGAATTTTGTCATTCTGTTTTATTTTCAAAACAAGTTCTGTTTGGATTTTCCACACTGATATGTTATCTGACGGTTATTTGTGAGTATAATTTCAGAGCATTTGAGTACTAAAGGAAACAAATGTAATCTAGTCTAATGGGGTAGTAAATGTATCACACTAGTCTGGGTTTATTTTAAGAGAGGTGATGCGAAGGGATGATGGAATTAAGTAGGTAAGCAAGTTCTTGAGGATATGTATCAACTTTCCTCTAAAAAAAGAAACACCTGAGAGAAAAATGCGAAGAATACGGAAGGAAGCAAGAATCGGTGGTCATTTAGTGTTATTTCCCTCGCTTATTTCTTTTCAGTTCTAATAACCCACTTATGTAATGCTTTAGAAAGTGCCCGAGAGTTTCTTATTTTTGTTGCTTCTTGGTATTTCAGTTTCCTACTTTTCTTTTTACGATGGCCGAGGGATATGACATTTTCCTCCAGTCCAAATTGCTATTCTTGTGCGACTTTATGGGTACTGCGATGCTTCGCTTTACTCATTAAAGTCGTAAAAATCGCTACATAATTCCACCTGCGCCTGTCTTTCTGCATGTTAAGTTCCTCTTTGTTGCTGTATGTTGGGTTTGATTTATGATTATAAACAAAACGGCGCAGACTGGGGTATTTGTCGGATGAAGCTGGCCGAAAATATTTGTTGTCCAATACTTGGCGTAAAGCTCATATTACTTTAGTTTATCACATTATTGCACTTTCAAAGTAGTTTTTGTTTGGAAATAAATTTTCTAAATAAACAGTATTCGTGTAAAGCCTTTTTTTAACTCTTAAGATTAACATTAATTGTAAAATATCGTTAGCAGTTAACTCTGTGGAAAAACACTTTGAGATAATCTAGTTTCTTATCTATACTTGGCAAATCTTGGTTATTCATAAGGTCGAAAAGGTCTCGTCTTGACATAATTTTTACTCCAGATGGCCCAGAAAAAATAAACATAGTTTAATAAAATTTATATTTCAAGATCTTTTGAAAAGATTATCATTTATGAATTTATATTCGTAGGTTTGCATCAGAAAGAAATATCTTCAAAATTAGTGGTTATTAACGGCTATACTTTTCAAAGTTATTTTCTAAATCACTTGAACTTTCAAATAAGGTAGAACAAATCATCGGGACTCTTCGGGAAATATAACAAATTCCTTATCGAATAGTGAAATTTCCAACAAAAATTTACACAAATATACGGAATCTTTCATACCACCTTATTTTATATTTTAAACCAACAAATGTAAACAAATTCATGTTAAATACAAACGTACATACCTGGCCTTTCACAATCCATAATTACTTAGTATCAGTAATTGGCTGTAACACAGAAAAATAACACTAAAATATGTTGTCACTTAGTCAAAGTTAATATTAGAGATTGGAGATAATCAATTTATATCAAGTTTAAACTGGTCTTACTGTAATTGAAATCATACTGAGGAGCTAGTATGGTAAGTAGATTCCCCCACTATTCTCCTTCTCTACTAGTTACGTTTTTCCCACCTCGTTTGCGTTTTGAAAAACTTGACTTTTGGCCAGCTAGATTGGGAAAACACCCCTATGTGCGGTGTAAGCAAAATCCTGCATGCACAGTAAACTGAATGATACTTTTGTTTTTCTGTAAGTTGGTATGATTGGATTGGTTATGGATTATTCCGGAAAAACTTGCTCAAAAATTTTATCCCATTTAACCCTCAAACGGTACAGTGGGGGTCGGATCCGACCTAAGGGTGTGTCTTCTCCCCCCCCTCCCCCCCGTACTCTCCTCTCTGATTGCAAGAGATCAAGTTGACAAAGAACCCTACCAGATAGACCTCCTAGATATAGGAATAAGTAAATGCGAGTGTCTGTTGAAAAACAATATTCATGATCACTTGTCATTATATATATATATATATATATATATATATATATATATATATATATATATATATAAAATTATTTTTTAAAATTTTTATTTCGATTTTGAAGGCAAAAAATTTCAGTATATATTATTTTTTACATTTTTGTACTCGGAAAGTCGGTTTCACTAACTTCTAAAACTAGGTAGACTAAATTATATATTAGACCTGCTATATGCAACATTCTATGTAAATGCTAAAGAGATTTTCTTTGTTTAGCAAAATTATAAATCGTTGGTCATTTTTTCTACAAAAAGGGTTTTATTTCATGTAAAATATTATCAATAAATATTATTATAGAACAAAAATACTTATTGTGTACTTATTTCTACCAAAAACCTCATCAAAAAAGCGCACCATCTATTTCGTCTCAAAACACTGTACCATTTGAGGATTCTTATTCGCTTAACGCAGTAGTGGCGTGCTAAGGTTTTAATGAAAAAGTCCTTTAAAATAGCAGAGAAACGTGTAAAACCGAAAATGGAAAATGCTAAACGAAATTCAGCATTTGTTTTGCATTGACTGCTGTGGGGATGTTGCAGAACCACAGGTTAGATGTTTATTGGCATTATTTAGTTATTTTAAATTTTTTTAGTCTTTTTTTTATTAACAGTTTGTTGAAAGTTTTTAATGATTTCCATAATTTTCAGCTTTGGGTGCATTTTAATAATAATGGTTCGAATAATATTTGAAAAATAATCTGCGTTCTGGTAAAATTCTTTTAACGGCATAGAAAGTTGTTCGGAAATAATAAAAAAACACATGCGTCTTCGATTTCTTTTGACACCCATGCTTATTGTTCAACTCAAGGATATCCTCAGTGATTCACAGCATGTCTTATCAGCAGTTACGTAACCTCTAAACTTCAGGCGTTGGACTGTATATAAATGAAGAATTTTTCTAAAAAAATACCGTAATTTTATCTTTAAAAAATCGAGATCTGGCTATCAATTGCCCTTTTGGCGTAACTAGGGGAATTTGGATAAAACATTGTAATTATCTGAACGTGCCGGCCTTGATATGTCATAGTGAGATATATTCACGATATGTATAATTAAAGCCTTCAGATAATATGAAAGCATATTGAAATCAAGATTATGTAATATGTTATGTCGTAAAAATAACTTCAACTGGGTAGTGATATGAAAAATTAATCTTAATCCATTAATGCGTTGCTTCAATTTATTTCGCTAATTTTGGAATACCATGTTAAATCCATTCCGAAAATTTCTAGTTTGGTAGGTTTCTAAATCGCACGTTTATGAATGAAATTTCTCTTAGTTTATTTGAATTGTAATCCAGTAACACGTTGCTTCAATTAATTTTACACATCTTGAAATTTCTTTTGAATTCCATGGGAAATTTTCTAGTTCGGTAAATTTCTAGTCGCATGTTTGTAAATGAAAGTTTTCCTTCTTTATTTGATTTGTAATCCAGTAACACGTTGCTTCAATTAATTTTACACATCTTGAAATTTCTTTTTAATTCCAAGAAAATTTTCTAGTTCGGTAAATTTCTAGTCGCATGTTTGTAAATGAAAGTTTTCCTTCTTTATTTGATTTGTAATCCAGTAACACGTTGCTTCAATTCATTTTACACATCTTGAAATTTCTTTTTAATTCCATGGAAAATTTTCTAGTTCGGTAGATTTCTAGTCGCACGTTTGTAAATGAAAGTTTTCCTTCTTTATTTGATTTGCAATCCAGAAACACGTTGCTTCAATTCATTTTACACATTATGAAATTTCTTTTTAATTCCATGGGGATTTTTTTTAGTTTTGTAGATTTCTAATGGCACGTTTGGGAATAGAATGAAAAATCCTCTCTTTATTTGAAGTATACTCCAGTAACACGTTGCTTCAATTCATTTTAAGCATCTTGATATTTCTTGTTAAAATTATAGGAAAATGTCTAGTTTGGTAAATTTTTAATCCCCCGTTTATAAATGAAAGTTTTCCCCTCTTTATTTGAATTGTAATCCAGTAACACGTGGCTTCAATTCATTTTACATATCTTGAAATTTCTTTTCAGTTCCATTGAATTTTTTCTAGTTCGGTAGATTTCTTGTCGCACGTTTGCAAATGAAAGTTTTCCTTCTTTATTTGATTTGTAATCCAGTAATACGTTGCTTCAATTAATTTTGCACATCTTGAAATTTCTTTTGAATTCCATGGGAAATTATCTAGTTCGGTAGATTTCCAGTCGCACGTTTTTAAATGAAAGTTTTCCTTCTTTATTTGAATTGTAATCCAGAAACACATTGCTTCAATTCATTTTACACATCTTGATCATTTCTTGTTAAAATCGTAGGAAAATGTCGTATTTGGTAAATTTCTAATCCCCCGTTTATAAATGAAAGTTCTCCCTCTTTATTTGAATTGTAATCCAGTCACACGTTGCTTCAATTCATTTTTCGCTTCTTGAAATTTCTTTTTAATTCCATGGGAAATGTTCTAGTTTGGTAAATTTCTAATCCCCCATTTGTAAATGAAAGTATTCCCTCTTTATTTAAATCATAATCCAGTAACACGTTGCCTCAATTCATTTCATACATCTTGAAATTTCTTGAAAAATCCATGGAAAATTTCTAGTTTGGTAAATTTCTAGTTGCATGTTTGTGAATGAAATTTCCTGTTCTTTATTAGAATGCAGCGCATACTTGGGCAAATTTTGAAAAAATTTCTAAGCTGATCATTTACCTGATTATTAGCTGAAAATTACTTAGACATTACGATCAAAATTAAATCTCAAATTGTCAGTTATTCACGTTCGAGTACATTACCGTTCCAAGCCGGAAGTCCTGATAGTTGAAATTTCAGACCCTCTTACTCTCGTACCGTATTTCCAAACCATTAAAATATTTACAAACTCAATGACTTTTACATCGCACAGTAGTTAGAAATTCTACCATTAACCGGAACAATTAGTGCCTACCATTGTTTGGAGCGCTGTACACAGCCGCTCATTGTCACATATTTTACATTAAATATTTATTACATCAGCGATGTTTTGGGCCGTTTCAGCTGTGTCCACAGATGCCGGCGATCCTTTTAAAAAAATTTGTTTTGTGAAAGGTCATTCTCCCTTGGCCTCCCCATTCACGTTGATCACGATCGAAAATGTGGCAATTACGGTAACCATCCATAAGTTCACGGTTCACCAGGATCAGGCCTTTCATCGCTCATCTCGGCAGCTGCAGATTGCTAAATTGAAGTTGTGACAACGCGTATATCCATGTAAAGTGAGTGAATGCAGTGATTCGGGTTCAATGGTTTTGCGTTAAACGGCAAATTAGATGATCTTTCCTTTTTTCCACTTCTAGGAAAATTAGGTGCGTATTGGAATGATAATGCTCAGCTCTAGTTTAGGAATGCTCGGAGACGCGACCAGATTTTTTTTAAAAAAAACCCTGCACTGGTCGCGTATATAAAAATTGCAGGCATGGTCGCGTGGCGTCTAATAGACGCCACACTATCGTATTTAGGTTTCAGTTATTCTATTTGTATAAATGAAGGCCTTATTTGAATAGTGGTCTAACTTCATTCTTGTTCATTTTGAGATACAGAGCCTTAAAGTCTAATGAGTGCTGAGAAATGACTGCTGAAGTCTGATTTGTAATGCCCTCTGTTGGCAGCAGAAATAATCTGGAGGTGTACCAGTTTAAAAATAAGATAGAAATGACTTGTATGAACATGAAAGTGAGGCTCACTCCATTTTTAAAAAAAAGTGGAGTTGGACCACTATTCAAATAAGGTCTTCAAATAAATATTTATTAAAACAGTAAGTTAAAGATATGATGGATGTAAATGAAAACCAATCAATTTTTTAAAAATTTGTAATTTTATATGCCTTTTTTACAATAAAATAAGATAAATTAAAGCAAAGGAAAAAAGTATTTCTATAAGCATTTTTTACAATAGAATAAATATAATTAAAGCAAATTTAAAACAAATATATTTCTACTAGCTGAAAACCCGTACTTCGCTACGAAGTACATTCAAATTAAATACAACGGTCAATGTATGCAATTAATGCCAATATATATATATATATATATATATATATATATATTTTTTATTTTTATTTATAATAAGTACAACGATCAGTGTATGCAATTGATATAAACAAAAACGAAAAAAATATATTTATAAAAAAAATCGTAACGGATATTTTTATAGACAAAATAATGTAGAAGAAAATATTCAAATTAAATCTAATAGAACATACTAAAGAATATAGTACAGTTTGAGGAACATTTCTTTTGCTGTATATTATTTTTTTTGGATAATGTGCAATCGTCTGCCGCATTAGCAAGAATTACAAGATAAAAGGAACTTTTTATATACTATGTTTTTAAATTTTCTGTTGAATCTCATAAACTTGACAATTCTATGTATTAATAAATGCTTTTTTAAATTTTTTTGATGAATTATCCCATCAACTTCAAAGAAAATGATCAAATGCGTAATCAATTGCATTTAACTTTTCGTTCCTGCCCCGGTCAATAGATGGCTGCATCATTCTGCAAAACAAAATTAACTGAAAATGAATTCAAGACTGCTTAAAGATGGCTAAAAGTATCAAAAGAATGCATTGTTATCATGTACTGAGCTATTTTAAGTTTTTCAAATGTCTAGCTAGTCGGGAAGTTAGTTAAAAATCGATTGCAAGATTTGTACTGGACAAACACGCAAACAAACAAGAAAGTGAGTTAATAAAAACATGGTAAAAAAAATTTTTTTTTGTCTATTTCGTTGTTATGCACGTGACGCAAAATTAGTTTAAAGTACCACAAAAAGAAAAGAAACCACGTGATCAGCATTTAATAAATTAAATTCTAAAAATTAATCTTTAAAAATTCACCAAAAATCAGAAAATGGTGGAAAAGATTTGAAACAGATTTCATTTTAAAGGAATTTTTATGATCTTTCTCGCGATATAAATTTTATAACCCTCGGATTGTTATTTTAAATGCAAACTTTAAAGAATGTTACAAAAACAGCTTAAAAATTTAATTTAAAAAAATCTAAGAAGAATTTTTCAAAAATCTCTCTTAGTGCACCCCTACACTATAAGAAGAATCGCCATGCAAAATTTCAGCCCTTTAGGTCCAGCGGTTTGGTCTGTGCGTTCTATGTCAGTCAGTCACGGTACTGTTTTATATATAGAGATTAGCAAATTTTACAAATTTGGTGAAACGGTAATCAGATGTTTTGGTATATATCCGTTCACTATAAAAGAATGATAGCAACTGCAGGGGTTTTGTTTGTTAGCTATGACTCATACATAAACACTTCGAAGGTACTGCCATCTGCTGTGCATACATAGCAATCCATCGATACGCAAATGTAAACAAAATGCTATTAGCGTCTGGTGAGACGTCGCGCGACCAGTGCGAAATTTGAGGATGTACCGTCGCGGCGTGCTCGAACATTATGTTCATTAATGAGCAAATAATAAATTGCCGTATTGATTATTGTAATAATCATGATGTTGAAAGTAATGTTGATTTATCTGTTTCTAACCAACGCGCAACTGCTCGGTGAACCGTAGATTGAGGCTTGATATGATATTAATTAATGGTTTGTATCGCTATGTCGTAAAATAGCAATCTACATTCTTATAAAAGAGGTTATGTAAGAATCAGTCTACTAGTGAATGAGCGTGTTCATTAGCGAAGGAAATAAATAAAATTAGAATGTAAAAAGTAACAAATATTAGCTTGTTGTCTAATATTTTATTTATTGACAACGAAAGAACAGCTCTCAGAATATGTGTTAAACTCGGATTTAAATGAAGAGATTAAAGAACAGCTGTCGTTCATATCTGTCGTGACCCTAATGCTTAAGTGACAATAGAGTTTCGCTTATAGATCTAGTTGCCGCAAAGTCCAAAGTGGGGAGTTTGAAATACCTGTCTCTAATTGGTTCTCGTTGGATTTTTATCCACTATTATTCTTATTTTATTGTAAGTATAATGAGCGTTGCGTCTTAGTTTTTATTTAAAAAAAATCAGAATTTAAAGGAATGATACTGTTTTGTTCAGTCGGTTATAATCGCTTGCGAAGACCATGAGCTTAGCGTACTTCAGTAGGACTTGATTGATTTTTTTAGGGCTGCTGGTAGTAACGATATTGCCCTCCCTCAGGTCCAGGGCCCGACTTAGCCTAATTGGGGCCCGGGGCAAAAACTTCTTTGGGGCCCCCCCCTCTGCTTCACTACTTCAGTAATGAAGAACTTAATACTTATTACTAAACTTTCTATTCTATTTGGGGGCTCCCCTCTGATGTGGGGGGCCCGGGGCAACTGCCCCGTATGCCCCTGCCCTAGTCAGGCTCTGCTCAGGTCAGTGTTAAACTATGGTGAAAAATTTTCCAGCGATTGTCGAGTTGGATTGAAGTAATTGTATTCCATGATAAAGAAAGATATTTTTTATTCTGCTATCTTAATCTTATTCATTTTGGAAAATTTCGTCCACTGAAGGAAATCATGTGCTTTTAAAACGTAGTATACCCCATTCTCCCCCCCCCCCCCCAAAAAAAAGAGGGTGGGGGAAAAGCTTTTTCACCTATTGGGTGCTCCCCAAATGTTATTCGACATCTCTCTCTCCCTCTCCCCCCCCCCCCCTCTCTGTCTGTCTCTCTCTCTCTCTGTGTGTATGTATGTATATATATGTATATCATTTAAGTATATGTATATATCATTTAAGTATTATGTATATATCATTTAAAGACAGTACATATTATATACTGTCCTTAATTGACATCGCCGGGCGATGGTCGAATAGCAAGGGCGTTGGCATTCAGGACCAGAGTCTGTAGGTTCGAGTTCCACTTTTGGCATGGATGTTTGTAGCCGTTCGGAATCGGCTTTAAGCTGTAGATCCCAGTCTAATTAGTCCTCGTGTGGAAAAATAATACCGTAGCGCTCTCAATCAACCAACCTTAAATGACATTAAAGTAGTAAAAAAAAAAAAAAATCGTGTCTTGGCATGGCAACAGCAGCTTGATGCTCGAGAAATAAAATGCATAAAAAGTACCAATGTTTAGAGAAAAGCGGTCAAGAGCCTGCTAGGTAACTTGGACTAAAAGCTTATAAACCTCTAGTAGCTACACATTTTTCGACCAGCTATTTAAAGCTCATGTCCCCGGACAACAGCAGGCACTCTTGGGTAAAGAAGACAGATGGCCGAAATCAAAACAAGGAGAGCAAAAATTATTAGTTAGATATCTCGCTTTATCCTCCCATTTTCGGTTTCAATACGAGGTCCTACCCAACTTTCAATAATGGTCAGCTATTTAGTTTTCGCGCCACTGAGATTGAAAAACCTCCGTGACAGATGGTCATGGTTTTACCCTTGGCGTTTTCTTTTGTTGTCATTTCAGATGGTTTGCTGCGGAAAGAACATTGTTACTTACATGTTGGGTGTACATTATAGTCCTTCATCTGTACGTCTAAGCAGAGGTGCTTGAAAAGGAGTGTTGGACCGTTACCGTATTCACAATGTTGATGGTATATAAAAGATCTGCTCTTGAGGCCAGTACAATACGAAACGAAGAAAATGGCCGCTAGCATATCCATCGTTGTCCATTATCTGGATTTCTGCGCGACGACTCGCGCATTCGGCCTGAAATACTGTCATGTCTTAAATGCGGTGTGGAGTTGTTAGTTTATTAAAAGAAAAACTTTCACTGTGAAGCTTGACAAAAGGTTCGTCCGCCTCGTCTACCGTGGAGGACAAAATTTTTTACTTCGCTGAAGCCTTTTAATGTCCTCCAAGTTTGTCTTTAAGTTATTTGTACACACTTTTTTATAGCTTACTCTAGCGGCTATATTTGGCTACTTCAGGATTGAACACTTAAACCCAGAGAATAGGGGCCTGTTCACATAACGTTCGTCGGCGTCAGCCGTATTGAAATATAAAAAACCAATTACAAACTTCCAAACGATTAGCCACGAAATTGTTAAGGTCTATGATTGGTTTAAAATATGCCGATACTAGTAACGCTGACGGATTCTGTGTGAACAAAAATACATATACAATAATATAAATAAATAAATACAGTGCAAATAAATAAATACAATACAATACCATACAAATAAATACTCAGGATTTTTAAAAATGTTTTTTGATGCGTGTGGCTGAAGTAATTCCGGCCGATAATTATTAAAATTGATCGTTATATGAAATGGGCAATTTTTAAACAGCAACAACAACAAAAAATAAATAAATCTTAAGGGGAAAAGGGTTATATATACCTTCGTATTTTTGTGTGATATTAGATGAACTTGAGCGAACTTGATAATATCCAAGTCCTTGATAAGCCCTTCAGTGCATCGTAGTGCTAACGATGTATATTCATCGAGTATTGATCCCTTGTCTGGTGTCTTAAAGTCGCTTTTCTTAAAGTAAAAGTTGTGCAGACGCCAGAGGGATATCCCCAGAGCTGTTTGGTTCCATTCTTTTTATGCCTTTTTTTGTAAATAATAAGATCTTGTTTATTCGTTATTCGTTTCCAGAAAGGATATGGGGGAAAAAAAACAGTTACTCGTTAGGTAGTTTTTATTTAGCATTTGTGCTTTCTCCACTTTTACGATAGCGGTTTCAATAAAGTTGTGGCTTGTATTCTGTTTATACGATTATGTAATCTGATAAATGAAAACCAGTTACTTTTTACATTATAAGTAGATAGACCAGTTATTTGTTAGAATCTGTGTCCTCTCTTTTTTTTTAAATATAGTCTATATATATAACAGTTCCGTAACTGACTGACTGACTGACAGATAACGCACAGTCCAAACCACAGGACCTAAAGAGCTGAAATTTTGCATGGCGATTCTTCTTATAGTGTAGGGGTGCACTAAGAAATATTTTTGAAAAATTCTTCTTAGATTTTTTAAAATAAAATTTTTAAGTTGTTTTTGTAACATTTTTAAAGTTTGCATTTAAGATAATAATCTGAGGGTTAAGAAATTTATATCACGAGAAAGGTCATAAAAAAATTCCTTTAAAATGAAATCTTTTTCGAATGTTTACCTCCATTTTCTGATTTTTGGGAAATTTTTAAAGATTAATTTTTAGAATTTAATTTATTAAATACTGATCACGTGGTTTCTTTTCTTTTTGTAATACTTTAAGTTAATTTTGCGTCACGTGCATAACAACGAAATAAATAGACAAAAAAAATATTAAAATACAGTAAAAGAAATGTTCCTCAAACTGTACTATATTAACTGTATTATATTCTTTATTATGTTCTATTAGATTTAATTTAAATATTTTCTTCTACATTATTTTGTCTATAAAAATATCCGTTACAATTAATATATATATATTAAATTAAGTAAGTTAAATGGTTGTTGTAGTTGTTCCTAATGCCCAGGTCCATATAAGACTTTCGGGCTGATGTGTGCGGCACCGGTTTATATAGCACCACAAGGGTCGGAGTCACTCTTAGCGAGTTGCCACCTCAATTTTGACCGAGCACCCCCAGGGGCGACATCTGGGGGGGGGGGTCGTATCCCCTCCCACCCTCTCTGACCTCATAGAGGGACTTTCCGGTCTACGAATTTAACATGACCATATCCGGCCTAGACACGGAGATATTTAATGGCACATGTCGGGATTCGATCTGAGAACCCTCAACACCGAAAGCCAGAGCGCTACCACATGGCTACCTCGAGCCCAATGCGAATTGTTTAACAAGTATAAATCATGTATTCTCCAATAGAGGCTTTTTAGTATTAAAAACTTTTAAAAGAGAGGAAAATTTAATTTTGTTTTAAAATGTTTGTGTTTCTTTGACTTAATTTACATAACAACTTATATTTTAAAGTTTTATTTAAGTTTGACGTAGACTGCTTTTCAGTTTTACGTAGATTTAATACCATATTTTTTTCATGCGCCTTGTAGCTGTTTGACTCTTTCCACGTATTTAACATTCTTCATTTATTAGGGACAGCGATACATTTTATTTATTTGCAATAGTTATATTAGCATTCAGTTATTTCTCAAGCCCCTATCAGACCACAAAAATCTGCGAAACACAACAGTATTGCTTCAGGGGAATACTGCTTCCGGAAACAGAAAGTATTTTCCTTGACCAGTGAGAAAGGAGGAAGCACTCCGTACGCTATAACTAATCTGTTCTGGTCAACTAACTCTTCCTGATTCCTCTACAGATCAAATTTCTAACCCTACATATTGAGTTGTACAGATTTTTGTCGTCGGAAAATCATGTTTGTTCTAATTTAGATCTTTTTTATATTATTCAAATTTAGATCGATGTTGTTTATTTTTATTCAGATTTAGATTTCTTTTATATTTATTCTAATGCAAAGTTGTTTATTCATCCTCATCTCTCGCTATCTGCGTGTGTGTGGGCGTGATAGAATAATAAACCTAGGTTAAAAATTTAATATATTTGAACTCTCGCAAAAATATATTGAATATTTTAAGTTTTATAAGTTCTAGGGTTTTATCGAGTTCAATTTGAACCACTCGTGAAAACTGGACAAGAATCGGGTTTCTTCGATTATAAAATGTTGGTAGAGAGAAAGCATTGCATTCACTCTGTGTCTGGCAGCAACTTCAGTTCATTCTACGCCACCTCTGCCCTGCGCGCGCACCCGTTACCATGCCAGCCCTAGCACCCTTGTTCTGTTTATTTTTGGTTTGACATTGCGGAAATTGTTTTGTAGCGTTATAATTCTCGACTGTGCACTGCGATCACTGCTGCTCAAGGAAATAGGGAATCCAGTGTGATTTTAGTTCATGTTCTGTGTAGCTTTTCGTTCCTTTTTCTAGTTTTCCATGGTTTGTTTTTTAAAAAAATCTTAATTTTCGTATCTTTTCTTTTAAAGATGTTTGGACAAATCGGTGCTGTATGAATTTTTGAGCGATGATGACAATTCTTTGCTGTTTTGATATTGATTTTGGAATAATTATTTTGAGAGACAGTTTATAATTCTGTTTCAGGATTTGTACAGTCCTTTTCAAGTCTTTAAGAATTCATTATTTTCATTTTTAGTTTTTATGGGCCCTTAAAAAGATTTAAAAAAATTGCTTATTTTTCCATTCAAGGTCCTTAACTTTTTTCGTTTGCTATTTGGTCCTTAAAAATAACCTTTTCTCGAGTTGAAATACAAGAATTTTCAGTTTATTGCTGTCAACGATTGATTTTGGGAAATTGCAGATAATACTTTTTTTTGTGAGTGTGGCTCAGTTTGTTTTTAGTACTGTTGTTTAGGGTAAGAATGCTTATATATTATGCTTATCTCCCCCTCTTCACTACAAATATATATATATTCGTATTTATGTATAGACTTCTGGTCCGCTTGCTATGTCATTGATTACTGGTGTAAATTTATCAAGTTAAAAGGAAGGATATCTTAATAGATTGCAACCTGTAAAAATAATTTTGAAGTATGATTATTGATATCATGAATTTATAAAGTTGATATTTTAGGAGAAATTATCATAATGCTGTATGTGATTCTAAAACAGATACTTTTAAATGTCCAAATTTTTCGGAAATAACACATACTTTAAATCGTTTATAAGGTCCTTAACATGTTACCACAGCTCCTTAAAAAGTTCTGACAAAGTCCGTATCTTTGATTTCTGGAAAAGTGTACGGACCATGCTGTTTTCTTGAAGTTTTCTTATTCATTGTAACGCTACTTAAGTATGATGAATGCGAGACGATTCGTAGGAAGATAATAGCTTCGTTCTGGTCTGAATATGAAAGACGTTTACTTCTCTTTGAAAAGGCTGGATTGATGTACTGTGAAATTATTTTTGGTTACGTAATGACCTGTTAGAAACAGCGTGTTACAGTCTATAATTTAATGTTTTTATTGTTACATTACATCTGAAACAATTTATTGCGTTAGAAATAGATCAATCATTCATGGTATAATGGATGTCGTGTTTTGATACTTTACATATAAATTTGAGATAAGAAATCTTCAGGTAATAGATAAAAAAAACGCTAGATTTTCCATGGGATGCTTATAGACTTCGATGAATTCACTCACTCCTATCGCAGATTAGCATCTACTTTAAATTTTTGGTTACAATTCAGCATTAAATTAGTTCAGTATCAAAATTCTAGAGCCATATTCCTCTACATGTCAGCCTTTGATATGAGAACTTTGGCGTTATTCAATAGGATTCTTAGGTTTAGATGAATTTAATCACTAGTGTCGTAAATAAGCACCTACTCTGAATTTTTGGTTAAAATTCAGCTTCATATTCGTTCAGTATCAAAACTTAGAGAGCCGTATCTCTTGAAGTATAGAAGGTTAATGACTTTTGATACGAGAACCTTGGTCATTTATGTTTTGAAACTAAAGCTATAATGGATGAACTTCGACTGTTGGCCTGAATTCAGTAGTTTGCTGACAGATTGTCTTTGATTTCTTACCCAGTTTGTCCCTGTTGCCCATATATTATCCTTTTTTAAAAGTAAAAGGTAAGGGAGTATTGAATAATTTATTCTCGTTGCTGTGGCGTCTTTAGTGTATATTGTATCTCTGTATAATCAGTGTCGGGTATTAACTCTTCAGCAGTCGCGCCCGGGTATAGAGTAAAACATTTTCGTAATTTTGAATGGTTTGTTTTTACATGTAAGGTTTGAATGTTCTAAGCAGTTTCTATTTATAGCTACACCCTTTCTAATGCAGGCATGATTTTCTGACTCTTCTATTCCTTTCCCTTCATTGTCAGTCGGAATTTAAGCGTGGTAAACCAGCGATTATACTGGATTACAATACGACAAAAGCAGGAGTTGATGTAGTCTATCAAATGTGCAGCAATTACACGGTATCCTGCATACCACGAAGATGGACTATCTCATTGTTTCTTAGGTTTTTGGACATAATAGGAATCAATTCGCAAGTTGTCCTTTGATCCAATAAAACGGACAGTTTTGAAATAAGGCGACTTTATCTGCATTCTTTGGCCTTTAATTATAAATATATCTTATTATCAACATTTTATATCGTGTCATAAAAAGCAGAATTATTATTTTCAATTTGAAAAAAAAAAAGTTTATTTTACAGAAGGAATAATTAAGGTTGAAAGAGACGTTGCACTTCGTGCCACACGCGCCTGTTGGTGTTCCAAAAATTGGCGCGCCTGCTGAAGGGTTAAATAACTTCATTTCAGATTTCTAAGAGATTCTCAAATTTCTAGGGTATACCGGGATTAAAAGCGTAATTGGTGTAATTTTTTTTTCTCTATTGCGGAGTACAATTTTTAAAAAAATCTCTCAATCCAAGTCGGCAAGCCTTGGAGATACTTTGAAGTATATAACCCCATAGGTTAACATTGAGGTGAGCGAATTCAATAGGGTTATAGTACACAGCAAGAAAGGAATATTTTCAGCGCATTCACCCCCTCCCCCACTACACATACGTTTTTAAAATTCTTGGCCTGTGAACATTTAATACTATTCTGTTCTGTACTAATATTTGTCATCTCTCTCCAGATTACCACTTCCATTGTGTTTTTTGTACGTTCTATTCTGGTGTATGCCCATTATTAACTCTTGGGCTGAAAACAACAAACCGTGATGTCTCTGAAAAGCGAGTAACAGTTATGTGGCACACTTCGCTGACTCGGGGCGGGAACCTCACTTGAAGCACGTCACAATGGTCTTAATTATTGACTCTTAATTGTCTAGTTTCTTGTTTTTCGTTGCGTGTAGTTCATTGGCCGGGTCACGTGAGCTTTCCAGTAAGGTTGGTTGCCTGTTTCCCCCGATGCCTGTCGTCTAACCTTAGTTCACAACCTGGGAACTGAGTGCCGTTCGATGGTTTTTTCAGCGTTGACCTTAAAAATACCTCGCTGTTTATTAGTTTCTTTCAACAAGTTTTCTCTGTTTTTAGTCTTTTGTAATATTCTACTTTTTTTTTTGTGTTATGGCCTGTGCTTGTGTTGTGTAATATCAATGGCATTTTCCTGTTCCTTTAATGACCCTTTCGTGAAGGCATGTTTTTGAAACTTGCTATTGAAAAGTGTATTCATTGCATTTTAATTATATTGCGGCGTTTAATTAAGAGGAAACTGACCTTTAATTTTAAGCTCTTTGATCCTTGTCGTTTTATTATTATTATTATTTTAAATGACCCCCCCCCCCCTCAAACAATTGGACGTTTGTATTTTTTATTAATATTTAAAAAAATAGTTTAAAATTAAATAGTAGGATGGATGTGTGTGTGTGTGTTTGTTTGTTTTTGTTTGTTTGTTTGTTATATGCAGTAGCGCAACCAGGGGAGGAGCGAAGGGGCCCCGCCCCACAAGCAAATAGAAATTGCATTATTAATATTGAATTTGCATTGTAAATATTTTATCCGCTCACCTCGCTCGCCCTCCCCCCCCCCCTAGATTATCTTGGGTGCGCCACTGTATATATACAGTGGAATCTCGATCTATCGTTTTTCAAGGGACCGACTGAACTGAACGATAAATGCGGGGAAACGATAGATCCGGGAACATAACAATGCAATATGATCGCCGGGACTGAGTAAAATGAACGACACATACGGGAAACGATGATTTCGAAAACGATCGATCGAGATTCCACTCTGTGTGTGTGTATGTATATATATATATATATATATATATATGTGTGTGTGTGTATATATATATATATATATATATATATATATATATATATATATATATATATATATATATATATATATATATATATATATATATATATATATATATATATATAGGTGTGTGTGTGTGTGTGTGTATAGTGAAACTTCTTTAAGGCGGCCAGTCATTTTTCCGAAAAAAGGTGGCCGTTTTGAGGGGTGGAGAGAGAAGTTTCAATTTATATATATATATATATATATATATATATATATATATATATATATATATATATATATAAAGAAGTTTAATTCAGGGAAATAAAATCAAGACTGATGCCTGTAAAACCTGTGAGTTACTGCCACATGTTGCAATTTTCCACTGCTCTGGGTTTGTAGCGTAACCAAAAAATAGTTCTTATTTTATAGTATTGGCTCTTTTTGCGTTAGGGGCAATTTCCAAGTTACTTAAAAATTACATTTGAATTTTCTCTTTTGTGTTTAGAATCTTATATGGTGTTTTCCTTTGTTCTCATACGGCCATTGCTGCAGCTTTGTTGCCTGTTGTTTTTTTCCGTGTCTTGAAGATGCCTTTGAAAGCAATTTTTTAAAAAATTTCGTTGTTTCGTCAAGTACGTTGTATTTTAATTATGAAGAAACTGGAGTGTTTAATTACAAAGGATATGATTCTCATTTTACGTACCGTAGCTACAGTTTTTGAAAAAATGAATAAATTTTGGATCGATGATGAAAAATTATTAAATAGGTATGACTTTTATTCCAAAAAACTGTCGTTGTGTGAAAGATGACAGGACCTTTTGAGTAGTGTGTTTTAGCCACCTTTTGCTGTTTAGTTTATATAGATAAGTTTTTGTTTTTGTTTGGAGCGCTACGGTAATTTTTTTTACTACACAGGGGCTAGTATCCGGGACCTACTGCTTAAAGCCGATTCTGAACGGCTATAAACGCCCATGCCAGGAGTGGGATTCGAACCCACAAACTATCATACTGAATGTCAGCGCCCTAGCCATTCGGCCATCGTCCGGCATATATAGTTAGAGAATGCCTACCAATAATATGAAAAGTTAATATTTGATAGGAAAGAGGGGCTGCTGTGTACTAACCCTATTGGATTCGCGAACCTCAATGTTTACCTATGTAGAAAATGTGTCCATGGATTGCCGACTTGGATTAAAAGATTTTTTTATTAAAAAAATGTACTCTTTAATAGAGAAAGCGATTTTACACTTTAGGGCCAAAAAAATTAATTAAAAGAAATGTAAGAAATTATTAAAGAAATTTTAAAGAAATGTAAATAATATTTTAAAATTTAAATTATTCGGTAAAAAAAAAAAAAAAAAAAAAAATCTGGTATAGTGTGTTTTAAACGCTCCTAAATTCCTTTGGTGGACGAAACTTATAAAATGAATCCTGTTGCAAGGTACAGAAAAGCTCAGGTTATCTGAAAGCATCATTTTTTTATTATTTGGATTATCTATATATTTAAGTTGTTAAGCCGATTCTTTGGGTAGTCCGCGAGAGAAAACTACTCCATCAATGTACTTCATTTTAGTCTTAAACGAAAGATTTCAATCTATAGATGTGTCAAATTGTAACAGCAATTTATATTAATTAGCAATAATTTACAAATAAAAAAAAATGGCTTTCTGCGCATGCTCAGTGACATGTTTAAATCTAGCTTTAGATACTCGCTAAGCGCGAGGCCGCATCAACACATTAATTTGTTTCTGCGCATGCTCAGTGACATGATTAAATCTGGCTTTAGATACTAACTAAGCTCAAGGCCACATTAATTTGTTTGTTCCGAGGAATCTCTCTAGCTCTTTCTAATTTTTATTGGGTTCCAAAATAATTTTTTTAAAGTGTATTTCTCTATTCTTAATGTTATGATTTTCAACATTTGGCAATTATTTGTTGAGTATGAGTTGTGCATTAGTACATTTATTTACTATCCAACCGTCATGTTTTGACGGATCAGCATTTATGTAGCTGTAGACTAGTCAGCATTTCTGTAGCTGTAAATAGTAGACAAATTTTCTCTATAGGTTTACATGCAGGTGAGAGAATCCAACAGAGTTAGTACAAAGTAGGGATGCGACATCGATGTCGATGTTTTCAAAACATCGATTTATTGAAGCCGATTTTTTTTAACATCGATGTTTTGTGCTCGATGTTTTACGTTGTTCGATGGTTGTTTTTTTTTTTTAATGAAAAAGCACCATAATAAAAAAAAATTAACCACCTAGCATGACTTTCACACTCAGTAAATGTAAACTCAAAAATTCTTTTAAATGATTTTGCCGTATTCTCTATTGATATGAAACCAATTCTTTTGTCTTGTGTTACAAAAGAATTGGTTTGAACATGAACTTCAGAATTTTATTTTACTTTATATTATTTTACAAAATTATTTAAGCCTCCTGGAAGTAAATTATTCTCCAACTTGTAAATTAATGACTTGATATTTACAATAATTTTTCACATTAAACCAATTTAAATTAGAAAACATTGCGGATTTTTCTGTAAGACTTTGGTCCTATCAATTGTTTTTATAGCAATAATTTCTTCCTCAATTTTCTGGTAAAAGGAATAAAATGTATCATGGAAATTCTGTGATATGCTCTGACTCTATCAACCAAGTTTTGGTCATTTGCGTCAACCCAATCAAAGAGTAAAATTAAATCCCCCCCCCCCCCCCACACGACTAACCGAAGTAACATTAATGTTAGAGGTTACTAAACCAGTTTTAAAAAAATGGATGTTCAGGAACATCGATGTTTAAAAATATGGATAGTTTTTCGGCGATATTTTATTAGCATCGATGTTTTAATACAGAATATCGATGTTTCAAAACATCGATGTTTTTTTGTCGATGTCGCATCCCTAGTACAAAGCAGCCTTAACCCTCGAGCCGCGGGCGACCTCGAAATCGTGTTCTATTTATTCTGTTCATTTCGGTGGGCATCGAAATTTTAGAGTATCCGAACGGCGGAAACGTTATTTTCCCGTCGAATAAATTTTATGACGTAGTTGAATCGAGGGGAGACGTCATTTCGCCCACTATCGTTCTAGGAAATATGGCATTCAAGAAATGCGTATCATTCAAAATAATATGGCGTCTAGGAAATGTTTTATTATCTTAATTGCTTTTCTGTATTTTTAGCGCACGCCATATTCACGTATCCCGCAAGTTGTAAGTTAATAAATTAAAATATTTCCTTTTTCTCCACGTATTATTATGCTCCTAGAAATGTCAGGGAACTGAGCAGTTATTCTTGAAAAACACATACCTTATTTTTCGGACTATAAGACTCACCTCAGATTTTTTGGAGGATTTTTAGAAAAACAATATTTTGTATTTTGTTAGGTATATAAACAATTTTTTTATTTCTTACTTAATAAAGATATATATATATATATATATATATATATATATATATATATATATATATATATATATATATATATATATATATATATATATATATATAAGCTTAGCTGAATATCCGTGCTTCGTTTCCGAGTACATTTTAGAATAATTACAATGAAAAATAATGAAATTGCTTTTTAGAGGGTTTCCTTATAAACAATATTTTTTGTTTCCTCATTGGGCGGAACTAATATTACCAGATTCGTTCGCGAACTTACGCGTGAGCAAGCTACGTAAACTGACCGTGGGAGAAAAAGTTTTCTCTTAAATCTACACCATCGTATGATAAAGTTTGGCCTTGAGACGTGTTTATCGTCATGGCGAAGCATACTTTGAGGGGAAATTGTCAAAGGGGAGGTCATTGGGTAGTAGAGGAATGCATGGCACGAACACTTTTTCTCCTTGAGCACACCCATTTAAAATAATGGCTTAGATTAAATTTTTATGCAGGGCTTTGACTTGTAATCTAGTTTGATTACACAATTTCGGTGGTTTTAAATTCCGAAGGAGCATTACGGGTGTGTGTGCCCTTCCGCAAAGAGAACTTGAGGCATGAAAACCCGGTGGTTTAAGGGAATTTAAAAACTCTACCGGATAATTAACGGCATCATCCGAATTACAGGCAGTGTCTATCGAGCGTCAAAATTTAAACCCTTAAGGTCCAGCGGTTTGGTCTGTGCGAGGTCTGTCAGTCAGTCGCGGAACTGTTATATACACACACACACACTTTATTTTAATTTTACCTTCGGACTATAAGATGTATCCCAATTTTAAGTCTTTTTTTAATGTAAAAAGGTGCGTGTTTTGGTCCTAAAAATACGGTAACTTAGGTTTATGATAAACTCAAGAAGTATCAAGCTCAAGAAGTATCGTACATCTTTTTTGTAGTAGCATTTTGGTTAAGTTTAAAATTGAAGTTCCAAAAATTTTAGAACTAAAATTTCTCTTTTAAATATAAATGTGTAACTTAAATTTAAAATGAGCTCCCAAAAGGTATGAAATATCGGTGTAAATAAATTATACACGGTGAATATTAAAACTGTAGTTTACATTTTAGTACTTTTGGAAACTAGCTGAAATACAGTACCTGATTATAATGTTCAGGTACTGTATAGAACCAAAATTATAACCTAACGTGACATACGAATTTCCTTTATCTCCACTCTGATTATTGTTATCGTATTGCATGAAAAGACCTGGTTCAAAATGTTAGTTTCCGCAAAGTTCAACAGTTTTTCATTCGGTGCCGGAAGCGTAGAATGAAACCGGATTCGCCTCCGTAAAAACAATGGCTTCGTTACATTTTGAATCACGAAGTTCATTTTAAAAATAGAAGGTTAATTTATTTAGGTTAATAGCAGTAAAAAAAATTATAGTCTAAAAAAAAATGTTTATAGTTATATCAGCTATTAATGTTTGGGATTGTTAACTGATAGTAATGTAAAAAAAAAAATATATATATATATATATATATATATATATATATATATATATATATATATATATATATATTGTAATGTTTTATACTATCTAATGTTATTATAAAATATTATATTTAAATTTATCTAATATTATATTTTAATAGTATTAACGAAGTAGTCATTATTTTTATAAATAATTATATATAAACCATTAATTTATTTAGCTAATTGCAATTTTTTAGGGCTTGTTTACACTGCGTCCGTCAGCGTCAGCCGTACTGACATATTTTAAACCAATCACAGACCTTAACAGTTTCGTGGGTAATCGTTTGGAGGTTTGTAATTGGTTAAATATATTTCAATACGAGTAACGCTGACGCTGAAGGACGCAGTGTGAACAGCCCCTTAAGCTCATTACGTGTTCAAAACCAATGCTAAAATCCAGAGTTTATTAAAAGAAAAAATAAATCATAATAAAAGTTATATAAAAAATTAACAATAATGCGTGATATATGATCAGGTGCTGTACACGTGAGTTTTGAAATTCATCAGCGCATTCTGTGTAATTTGACTTCTATTCCGACTGATTTCCTATAGAAGACGATCACAAGCAATTTCCTTCTGATCTTGTTTCTGTTTTGTGGACTGGTTTGATACAGGATCTTCTTGTCTTTCTACTTGTTGGGAGTGCAGTTTTGCAGACGATTATTCGTTTTAGAGTACCCAACCCTCGTGAGGAGGTCGACTCGGCTATTCGTGCTTTTGTTTTCAATCCCGAGTTAATCACTATAAATAGTCTGTAATGTAAATGCTTATAAATATACTGCCCAAACAAAATTTAATAATTTAAATATATATATTTATAGTATTTAATGATTTATAATATTAATATAATATAAATCTTTATTTGATTTAATTTTCCCCCACTAATTAATAGTATAGTTATTAATTAATATTTGCAGTAACATTATTTATTTATTTTTATACAATACGTTTAACCATTACGTTTAACCAATACGTTTAACCATTAATAAGTTTAATTAATGGTTAATTTTAGTTTGATGAAGTTTATTTTAGATCCGAAATTAATATCATATTTTGAAGTTTTATTCCAAAGTTTTTTTAGATTTTATTTTGGGACTTTTTGTATTTTACGATTTTATGTCGCCCAAACCCATCCTTATTAGCGTATGTGATTACTCATATATTTTAAAACTGCATCCTATTTAAGTAATATATTTGAAATGAGGATCCTATTATAATTTTATCAAATAAGACTTAAAATTAACAAGTTGTGATAGAATACGCTGTTCTCATTATATCATCAGGTGCTGTACATTGTAAGTCCCTAAATTAATCAGCGACTGCTGTGTTATTTGACATCTTCTCAGACTGATTTCCTATATATCACGATCAATCATCCGCCATTTCCCTTACCCTTTTACCATCAATAACTGTTGTCTTTCTTTCTCTTCGGATCTTGTTCCTGTTCCGTTGAATGGTTTATTACTGGATCTTGTCTTTCTACTTGTAGGGAGTGCATTTTTACTGACAATTATTCTTTAGCGAGTTCTTACGACTCAGCTATTCGTGCCTCTTAGTTATTCACTTTTTAAATAGTCTGTAATTTAAATGCTCATAAAAACTAGTTTTTGTGTACGCGAACTGTTTAATGCTATCGGTCATTATTCATGTGTAGTTTGTGCCTACCCTAAGAGGCACCTGGAATTTCCTCATTGGGAGAGACGTTTAATATGAAACATTGCACTGTCTGTTCGTAACGATCGCGTTTCGTGAATCATTCCCTGTGTCATTTTCTGTCGAGTTGGCAGTTTTGACGCGAGGGCTTTACCCGTGCCAGAATTTTGAACTATTGTTGCTCATTAATTTTTCTGTTGAAAAGTTGTAAGCAATTCCAACACTTATTCTGTGTTTATACAGATATAACATTGTTGCATCGTATGGTGCGTTTAACAACAATTAAATCATTCACTGTGTCATTTTCTGTTGAGTTGGCAGTTTTGACGCGAGGGCTTTACCCATGGCAGAATTTTGAACTATTGTTGCTCTTTAATTTTTCTGTTGAAAAGTGATAAGCAAGTCCAACATTTATGGTCTGTTTATACAGATATAACATTGTTGCATCATATGGTGCGTCTAACAACAATTAAATCATTCACTATGTCATTTTCTGTCGAGTTGGCAGTTTTGACGCGAGGGCTTTACCCGTGCCAGAATTTTGAACTATTGTTGCTCATTAATTTTTCTGTTGAAAAGTTGTAAGCAATTCCAACTCTTATTCTGTGTTTATACAGATATAACATTGTTGCATCGTATGGTGCGTTTAACAACAATTAAATCATTCACTGTGTCATTTTCTCTTGAGTTGGCAGTTTTGACGCGAGGGCTTTACCCATGGCAGAATTTTGAACTATTGTTGCTCTTTAATTTTTCTGTTGAAAAGTGATAAGCAAGTCCAACATTTATGGTCTGTTTATACAGATATAACTTTGTTGCATCATATGGTGCGTCTAACAACAATTAAATCATTCACTATGTCATTTTCTGTCGAGTTGGCAGTTTTGACGCGAGGGCTTTACCCATGGCAGAATTTTGAACTATTGTTGCTCTTTGATTTTGGTGTTGAAAAGTGATAAGTCAGAATCATACGTCGACCCGCCTTTTCGGCATACAACAAACGTAGAACCTCAAGATGTCCGTCACTGCGCATCATCTATACTCTCAGAGCCTGACTAAGGCAGGGGCATACGGGGCAGTTGCCCCGGGCCCCCACATCAGAGGGAGGGCCCCAAATCGAATAGAAAGTTTAGTATTACTTAATACTTACTTTTTGTAAGTATTAAGTTCTTCATTACTGAAGTAGTGAAGCAGAGGGGGGCCCCAAAGAAGTTTTTGCCCCGGGCCCCAATTAGGCTAAGTCGGGCCCTGTATACTCGCACAGAGTAACACATGTCCGTAATTAGTTTAGGACAAACGGAGCTCCATGACCTAACTGCATATGTGTTAGTCAAGGCCCGAACGTCCATTGTCTTTCGAAGCCTGGGCCATCGCCCAGTTACTGTGTGGAAGTGGAAACAACCGACGCCAAGATGGTGCTACAGCATCTCCCGCAGAGGATGCAACTCACCCAGGAGACTCGCAGTCGCGCTTTCCGTTACTAGCACCCTGTTTTTCACAGCGAACCATGGCGCCCTGGGAACAAGCCACACCACCCCACTGCCGGCCCCCGGCCTTGTAAAGTGATAAGGATTCGAGACACCACGTCTCCCTCCGCTTACGCGTATTAATCTACTGATAACCAGTCGCCGCGACGGCAACCAGCTCGACTTCGGCTGCGTAGGACTAGTGATGCGACATCGACAACAAAACATCGATGTTTTGAAACATCGATATTCAATATTAAAACATCGATGCTAATAAAACATCTCCGAAAAACTATCGACATTTTTAAACATCGATGTTTTTAAACATCCATTTTTTTTAAAAACTAGTTTAATAACCTCTAACATTAATGTTACTTCGGTTAGTTGTGGGGAGGGGGCGTCGATTTAATTTTACTCTTTGATTGGGTTGACACAAATGACCGAAACTTTGTTGCTAGAGTCAGCGTATATCACAGAATTTCCATGATGCATTCTATTGCTTTTATCAGAAAATTGAGGAAGAAATTATTGCTATAAAAACAATTGATAGGACCAAAGCCTTAACGAAAAATCCGCAATGTTTTCTAATTTAAATTGGTTTAATGTGAAAAATTATTGTAAATATCAAGTCATTAATTTACAAGTTGGAGAATAATTTACTTCCAGGAGGCTTAAATAATTTTGTAAAATAAAATAAAATAAAATTCTGAAGTTCATGACTGTAATACAAGACAAAAGAATTGGTTTCATATCAATAGAGAATACGGCAAAATCATTTAAAATAATTTTTGAGTTTACATTTACTGAGTGTGAAAATTATGCTAGGTGGTTAATTTTTTATTATGGTGCTTTTTCATTAAAAAAAAACAACCATCGAACAACGTAAAACATCGAGCACAAAACATCGATGTTAAAAAAAAATCGACTTCAATAAATCGATGTTTAGGACATCGATGTTTTTATCGAAACATCGATGTTATGAAAACATCGACATCGATGTCGCATCCCTACGTAGGACCAGACACCGGTCCTGTTCCTAGCCTCTGTTAGCAGGGCTCTTCGCACCTCCTGTGTCCAGTCTGATGCCACTTAATACCGCCCACTCTCGGTCTTACGTTCAGCGACATCCAAGAGCCAAAATTTAACAAATCAGTTTTTAATCTCAATTTCACTGCAGCCTCCAATCCACAGAATATATCGACCTCCATTTTATTTAACTAAAAAGTTTACAGTAGTTTGACAGAAGTCCTGAACCACCTGTTCAGGCAACCAAAAACGACAAACCAAAACAATAAATTATAAATTTACAACATTAATCCTGCATTACCCCTGCAGACCAAAACTTAACAAGCATATGTATGTAAATCAAGCTTAGTGAACACTTATCCAATAAGAAAATATGAACATTACATTGAAAAGTGATAAACTATTCCATCATTTATGCTGTGCTTATACAGAGATAACTTTGTTGCCTCAGATGACGCGTTTTTAACAGCAATTAAATCTTTCGCTGTGTCATTTTCTGTTAGTTGACAGTTTTAACTATGTCGCAAGGGCTTTACCCGCTGCAGACTTTTTAAAAAAAATTTTTATTTTTCCGTTGAAACGTGCTAAATTATTCTAGCATTTATGCTGTGTTTATTCAGACGTAACTGTTGCCTCGTATGGTAAACAGCAATTAAATTATGTAAGTGAATTTGATGAAGAATTGGATTCGATTTTCCAGTTCGGAGACAAGTCTATTGTAGTGAGAAATTTTATGAATGTTCCCTTCCCCGAAAAATTATCTGTAAGAAATTTTAAGACATTGTTAATTACTTTTTTTGCCTACAAGTTTTTAGTTCACTTTACTGTCACTTGGTGGCAGTTTTTCTATAATTTTGCTCTCGTCTCTGCCGGAATGCCTAAAAGAAAAAAAGCAGCCGCACATCCAAAATAGAAAGCATAATGTTTGCATGGATTAAGTTACTGATAGTTGGTCGAGAGTGCTACCGTCAGCTTTTGTTTCACAAAGGTAATAGACAGGGACCTACAGTTTAGAGCCGATTCCGAACGACTACAAGCACCCATGCCAACAGTGGGACTCGAACCCACAGATTCTGTACCGGAATGCCAGAGCATTGATCAAGTTTACAAGAAATATAGAAACCGTTTAGCTGGAAGTGTCGCACGTAGGAGGTAGTTTGAAACTGTTAATTTTTGGTGGAATTTAATGCTTTTGGCGTAAGAACCGGCGTTAGGTAATTTACTGGTGTGAGCTTGGAGGAAGAGTAATATTTGCTCACTCAGTTTTTGTTGCATGCTTGAGTAAGGAGAAGCAAAATTTTCAATTTGAATTGTTTAGTTCTAAGTTTGCTCAAGTCAGATGATCGGTCAAGAATAAAATTCTTTACAAATTTCCTGTTTGGAAAAGCACTCTGTCGTTAGAAACATTTGAATATTTTCGGAGTATGTGTTACCGAATATTGTTGAATGCAGTTTTTAGCATTGTTCAAGTAACTCTAGCACAAGTTAGTCGTAAGTAAAACATTTCAATTATCTCTGTAAACATGACGACATAGCCTCAGAGATGCCTGCTTCAAAATGTTAGTTCCGCACAATGGAACATAGGTTTTCATTCGTTGCCGGAAACTCTGAATAAAACTATTGTTTCATTACATTTTGAATCCCGTAGTTTATTTTAAGAATAGAAGAATAGTTTATTTATGTTAATTGCAATAAATAATTTATAGTTCATAATGAAAAGGATTTGTAGTAATGATATCAGCTATTAATGTTTGTGTATGATAACTAAAATGAATGTAAAGAGTAAAAAAAAATATGCATTGTAATGTTTTATACTATTTAATGTTAATATAAAATATTATAATTTAAAATTTATGTAATGTATTTTAATAATATTAATGAACATTGTGCTAGTCATTATTTACATTAATAATCGTTTATATACTATAATTGTTTATATACTATTAATTAGTTTAGCTGATTGTATTTTTTAAGCTCATTGCGTATTCAAAACCGAAATTAAAATACATAATTTATTAAAAGAAAAAGAATAATAATAAATTAGTTTTATTAAAAATAAATAAACGAAATTTTATTTTTTAAATATTTAATTAATTTTATTTAAATATTGAAAAATATATATTAAAATTTACAGTTTTTAATTATTTATAATAATAATATAATCTATTTTTGTACTTAATTTATTTAATATTTTTTAAATAATAAATAGTAGATTTATTAATATTAACAGTAACTTTATAAATTTATTTATTTTAATTAATGGTTAATTTCAGTTTATCTTTAATAAAATTTATTTTAGATCCGACATTTATATTACATTTCGAAGTTTTTTTTAAGTTTTATTTTGGGACTTCTTTATGTATTTAACGATTTTATTTCATCCAAACCCGTTTTTGTTGGCAAAGGCTTTTAAATGTTATTAGGAGCTAAGCGTTGACGTATATAAATATTTTAAGCTGCATGCTATTCAACAAATTTATTTGAAATGAGGATCCAAATCTAATTGAACCAAACATGACAGTCGAGATTAACAAGCTGTGATCGCACACGCTATTCTCATTGTGATTATTGCATCTAGAGCGCGCGTGTTGCATATTTAATTAACGAACACCGCTTACCAGGGTAATTGTGTGTAACACGTGTACAACCGTGTATTTATTCGTAAATTAAACTTTCTGATACTCTTTGAGTCCAATCAATTATTGTTACAGTCATGCTATTGCTCTGTACTAACCCTAATGGATTCGCTCACCTCAATGTTAACCTATGGAGAAAATGTGTCTACTATTTACACCTACATGAATGCTCATAATCCAATAAAAATGGTATTTTCAGATAGCCTGAACTGTCAGCATCTTGCAACAGGATTCATTTTATGAATTTCGTCCACCAAAGGAATTCACGAGCGTTTAAAGCACACTATACCTGATTCCCTCACCCCCCGAATAATTAAAATTTTAAATTATTATTTTCAGTTTTTTTTTAAACAAAAAATGTTCCAAAGTGTAAAATTTCTTTTTCCATTACGGAGTGCAATTAAAAAAAAAAAATCTTCAAATCGAAGTTTGACAATCCTTCGAAAATTTTTCTCCACAGGTTAACATTGAGGTGAGCGAATCCAATAGGGTTAGTACACAGCACTCTTAAGACTTCTGTGTAGTATTCGATTCGCTCATCTCAGTGTTAACCTATGGAGAAATTTTTCCCAAGGATTATCAAACTTGGAATTAAAGATTTTTTTTTAAAAATGTTATTCGTAGAAATTTTTTTCACTTGGGTACCTTTTATATTCATCTTAAATGATTCGGGAAAAATGTGGTAAACTGTGTTTTTAAAACGCACATCATTTCCTTTGGTGGAGACATGTTTAAAATGAATAAGATAGCGGACTAAAAATTTGCTTTCTCCATTACGGAGTGCAATTTAAAAAAAAAAACTGTAAATTTAAGTCGACATTCATTGCAAAATTTTCCGTATATCTTAACATTGCACTGAGCGAATCCAACATGCCTACTCCCCAAGAATTTTTAATTATAATATACTGTAAGAATAAGTAGGGAAATGCATAAGTATTTCAGAAAGATCTAAAATTAGTGTTACTTTTAATGACGTGCGCTTATATACTGTTTGATAAAGCTGTTGTTAAGCACTTACTGTTGAATGAACTATGGAGCTCAATTTGCAACCTTAATGCGTAATCGTTGTAGTTTCGAAATCGTTGCATAAGCCATCCTGCTGTTTTCTGTTTAAGCGCCTTCCGTATTTAATCAGGTTTTTAGTGCAAAATAGACGATGAAAGATTTTCTAGAAACGGGGTGAAAACATTGAAAAAAAAAATAGACACCATTCCAGGGCATCGTCTACTTCTTACGCATGTTTATTTAATGAAATATGGATGAGTGTGTCGTATCGCTGCATTTATCTGCCATCACAAGGTCTGTTGACTGATCATACAAGTAGTACATCTGCGAAATGTTATGATTTTCAGTTGTAATGGAGCAATCAAATAATTTCGAATTTAGTGCGCTCACGTGATGGAATCATTGCAAAATCTCAGATAGAATGCTTTAGAGAGAAACAGCTGTAGATGTTCCTGACAAAAGACACCGATAAACCGAGTCTCTTTCGAGAAGCAAATGTTCATAAATTTATCAAAGCACCTGCCAACCGTTTTTATCGATCAAGCCAATTTCCAAACTACATCGGAATGAAAGGAATTCTTCGCGGCTGTTAAGCATTTTTCTCTTGATAATTACATTACGCATCTTCTGGATGATTACTTACGTATCTTAACAGTGTCTTTAATTCAAGAATAGTGAACTCTTGCTTTAAATTTCCTCGGCTAAAGAGCCACGTTATCGAAGGGAAAGGGTACAATTGCTGAAAATGATAAAATATTTTTATGTGTGAAATTACTGGAATCTTCCTCAACCGCCGGGTCACTCACCTTTTTTTTAAATAGAATTTGAAGAATTCCAGCTAATTTCGATAATACGTCTAAATGAAGGGAATTTTTCTGGACTGTTAAATGTCTCATTCTTGGTAAATTTTAGATAATATTCCATCTTTATTCTTGATTCAACGAGAATTAATCATTTCTCGTAATTTTGGGACGTGATCATCAAACATTGCTTTTGATGACGAACTTATAGTTGATTTGTCATCTTTCGTTAATACTTTTAAGATTAACCTTTTCTTTTTCCTCGTTTCAAGAGCTATTATGTAGTGCTATGTCGCGGACTCGATGTCGATTTTTTTAAAGACAAAATATTTTTGCCGTAAAAAAATGATATCCCTTAGAAGGGACAGCAGTGCTGTTTAGACTGATATCGCCGCCAATCTTTTGAACTCAATGATGAATAATATGAAATATAATTTAAAGCACAATAATTTGATAACCCGTGCCTGTAAACATCTGTTCGCCTCAGATGTATGCTTTCCAACAAACAAGGGTCTACGGATTTTTTTTTTTTTTTTTTCAAATACTGAATTACTGACAAACTGTAAAGTTTAGTATCTTAGTTTACCACTGTCTATATGCACTATAACGAAAGTTTGGTTTGCTTGCTTAAATTTGACCATTTATTGCGTTGTCTTTTAGCTTTTGATCGATTTGATGCGAAGTCTATTTAGATGTGTTATTTTAATGCTCTTTGTGATTCCATACACAGTGAAAACTCGTTTAACACGTGAAGAGCTACGCCGATTGTGCTCGACTAAACGAGATGCAGGTTTGAAAAAACTGATACAAGACTTCGGCACCAATTAGAAAAAATAAATAATAAGGGGAAATATATAAAATAGGAAAATTCTGCAAGGTGTGTTTCAATAGAAGTTCAAGATATTACATTCATATTTAATCAAAAAATAGCGAAAAAAATTACGAAGACAGTTGTAACTTTGTAGCGAGCTGCTACTGGCTCGGCTGAGTAAGTGAGCATAGATGAAGACGTACATTTAAATAACGTTTATTAAATAGGATTAATTGTAACGTATTTTCAAGTTATTTAAAAGCTATTTTCATTAGCGACTGTGCGGTAATAATGAGCATTGTGGCACACTCTGCCAAAAAACTGCAGTACCTCTACCTTAACACATTGTTGACCGGTCACAAGTAAATTCGTGTTCTCATGCACAAACGCAGATGACCAGTAACGAATTTGTTCGTGTTTAGGTGAAAGCTAACTCGAGTTTACTCGTGTTTGGCGTGAATGCTAATGAGCGTGACCCGTCAATTAAATAGCCGGTTAATACCGGCGAACGCCTTCCTATTCGCGCATCGCACGTAGCAACAAAGGGGTTTCTTCTCGCCGCGTGATCGCCATCTTTTTATCGTAGGATTACGTTCCTCAATAACGGTCCTTAGGAGATAAAAAAAATTGTCCGGCGTCGCGAGTGTAATTTTGGCAGCGTGCCAAACCCAGTAGCAGTAAACAGTTAAACAGAAAAGTACCAAAATGAAAAAAAAAAAAAAGAAAAAAAAAGAAAAAAAAAAAAAGAAAAAGGTAAGCAAACGGTAAGTAATCCTGCGTTAATAACCCGCGGTATTTTCTTTAAAGGAGACTACCTGATTTTTTTTTTTAATTACTTGCAAAGGAAAGCAGTATCTCTGTTTAAACTGTTTTAATAAAACCCATTAATAAAGAATATGGTATTAATCTTCTAAATTTTATATTGTTCCTTCAGGCTGCTGTGTACTAACCCTATTGGATTCGTTCATCTCAATATTTACTTATGGAGAAAATTTGTCTACTATTTACAGCTACATAAATGCTAATAATCCAATAAAAATGGTATCTTCAGATAGCCTGAAGTTTTCTGCACCTTGCAAAAGGATTCATTTTAGAAATTTCGCACACCAAAGTAATTTATGAGCGTTTGAAATACACTGTACCAACTTTTTCCCCCCCGAATAATTAAAATTTTAAAATATTATTTGCATTTAAAAAAAAACAAAACGAAAAATGCCCAAAGGTGTAAAATTTCTTTCTCTATTACGGAGTACAATTTTTTTAAAAAAAAAACTTTGAATCCAAGTCGACAATCCTTGGACATATTTTCTTCATAGGTTAACATTGAGGTGAGCGAATCCAATAGGGTTAGTACACAGCAGCCTTAATAGCCTTATAATTGCAAATGTTCTATTTGTTTTGGATCTACTCCGCCCAAACGGAAGAGTCCAACATCAGTCCGCCAGGACCAACGTTGCGGGAGCGAAAAGTCCAGCATAGCTGTTTTTGGACCGACGTACCGTTAACGCCAATTTTGCTGCGTCACCTGCCATTTTGGTCTGTTCTGTGCTTTTTAACTGCTTAATACTGAAACTCTTTTAGAGTCCCTTGTCTGGTATCCAATACAGCGAAAAGCAATGTGTTATGGTGCAATGTTTGTAAGAATACGATGCCTCTAAAATGAGTAGGTACTGAATAAGACGAGTTTCTTCGAAATCGCACCACTTCTTATCGAGCGCTTGAATTTATTTGAATTCGATAGAACCGCGTGCGTATTGTATATTCTTTTAAATGAGTAAATATGTCCTTGAGCGTATGTTTATTCACCACTCAACTGCTGCTGCGAATTATTATTTCTGCTTTTAATGTTATCACTTCCCCTTATCAAACGAAAAAATATTCCAATGAGATAAACAATGTTTCCTCTGTGTCTAACAAATTTTATTCTTTCGTGCATAATCTTTTTCTTCTTTTTTTTTTATGATCGGGCATAACGTTCTGAGCATTCGAGACGTATTTTTACTTACGTTCGTTCTTTCAGCCCTAAGAAGCAGTTGCGATGGATTAATTCTTCCTATAATTAGGGACTCGAACGCGTCAGAGAAACAAATTATTGATACTCTTAAGGTTGTAAATAAATCAGCTTGTTCTTCCTTAAATTTATACAAAGATAGCAATTTAAAAGTTTTATTTTCAAACATCAAATTATTAAGGGAAAACCTTCATTGACTGCTATGTAAAGCAGTTTCAAGAAAGTTCTACTAATACAAATTTAATGGCCGAATTTACATTACATACAACCATAGAAACATATATTTTAGAAAACAATGAACTAATTACTTTACATCTTATTCATATACACTGAAGTGCCACTGAATTAGGGATAGCAAAGCCTATGCAAATTGTGTAGCGCTGCGCATCATGTATGCGCAAGTGAGGGCGCTGTGGTAACTGCATATATAGCGCGTACTGTGGTTGTTCTGAATTAGTTGTTGGAATTGCCAGTATGAGTAAATTGCCTGATTTAGACGCCTTCGATCGCGGACAAATCGTAGGTGCGCAACGCATGGGCCATTCAATTTCCAAAATCGTCAGACAGCTAGGATTTTCAAGGTCGACAGTGTCAAGAGTATACCAAGAATACATGGATGGTGGAAAAAAAACTAGCGATCGGGCAAACTGCAAAGGACAATTAGCCTTGACAGTGCGTGGTGAGAGACGGCTCAGGCGTATTGTACGTAGCCAGCGAAGCCAAACATTAGCTCAAATTACCACCCAGTTTAATGACGGTGCCAGTCGTACACTTCAGTGTACTATGCGAACACAGAAAAAATATTGCCTCATACAAAAAAAAAAAAAAAAAAAAAAAAAAAAAAAAAAAAAAAAAAAAAAAAAAAACTTTACGGAAATAATAATGAGTAAAAGTACCATTTCCTCAGGGCTATCTTTGGCCCAGTGCAGGAGGAGGGACGTTGGAGAACCAGATATAATTTTTAACTGTATAGGCTGTATGGGCAATCACATAAAACACAAGTCATCCGTAGTAATAGATTGAGATGGCCTGGCCATGTTTGTAGAAGCTCGGAAGATAATCCCACTAAGATCTTGACATTTAGAAAACCTGAGGGATCCCGAGCTAGAGGTAGACCACCGACTAGATGGTTAAATGACGTTGAAAAAGACTTAAAGACTGTGAAAGTTAAAAATTGGAAAGGAGTTGTCGCAGATAGAAGACTCTGAATGGAGCGCGTGGTTGAGGCAGCCAGGGCCTATAGGGGGCTGTTGTGCTTGTGAAGAAAAAGAAGAAAAGTACCTATGGGAACCCGCTCGCTTAGTATATTCACCTTGTAAAACCGCTAAATTGTGCCCCCTTCAATATTCAAATCCTTAACAAATGTCAAAATAAAGGATCAGTGGAGATGGGGCAACTTAGTGGTTAGCGCGTGAGAATTCGGCACTGTGAGTGCTCAGATCGAGTCCCGACGAGCGCCACTGATTGCTCTTGTGTCGAAGCCGGGTATGGGCATGTTAAATCTGTAGGTCGGAAAGTCCCTTCCTGGTGTGAGAGGAGGGTTCGAGCCCATCAGATGCCAGTACCCTTGAGGTGCTCGGTCATAATTGTGGTGGTACCAAAGTCAGCTTTCGAATCTTGTGGTAGCTTTCGAATCTTGTGGTATCTATTTGCCGTAACCTAAACAGGATCCGCATGTCTCTGTACCCTTTAATGGACCTGGTTAAGATTTATCCGACCAGGGGGCATGTGTACAACAACAACGATATGGGCCTGTTCACATAGAATCCGGCAGTGTTAAAGATTACGTTGGCGCTGATTGGTTAAATGGGTCAATGATTGGTATTTGATTGGTTAAAAAAATTTTACGCTGACGGATTCTATGTGAATAGGCCCTATTAACTCATCATAAAGACGTCTTCAAACTGAAAGAATATGACGAAAAAATAAACACACGCCTCTAATGCTGGGAGGGTTAAGTGATGCGCTCGCTCTTCTGA
>OU015503.1:90620041-90635041 GCA_907164885.2 Dolomedes plantarius | reverse complement strand
TGTAACTCGAGTTTAAGAAAAAAAATTTTCGGCGCGTAATCATGTATAATAATCTTTTTCGACTTAAAAGAAACAAACGCATTTTGTATCTCAAAAAATAAAATAAAATTATAGGTAAGTACTTAGTTTTGTGAGTTTAGAGATTACGAATTTACATGAATAACATCGCGTGCTAATATACGGGTAACTATCTACAACTTGTTGCTGGCGGCAGTGACGCAGGAATTATTCAAATGAAATTCTCGAGAGAGCTGTTGTGGTCGAGTCACTGTTTGTGACGTCACTGCTGATGACTTTCGGCGACACATTACCCAAAATCTTGTTAGCAGCTATTGATGCTTCGACATGCAAAACGAAAAGCATGCAATTTTTATTTACGTAGGATATGTGTTTTGAGTTTACAAGGGCCAGTACTAGTGGGCTTAAGAGTTATTGTTTATAGACAGTTACAGTGGCGCCGTAGATATTTTTAAACGAACATATTTATCCAAAAAAAATATATATTTTCAATTGCGTCTTAAACCACGTAGTTCGCATTGAAGTCATTTTCAATTTCCCTGCTAATGAATAGGCTGCCACAATTTTGACCGAGCATCTCAGTAGCGCTATTTAGCGGTCTCGTACCTTCTCCCACCCTGTGTGACCACATACGACTTTTCAGACTACAAATTTAACGTATATATGATGTGTGTGTATATGAATATATCTGTATATATATATGTATGCATATGTGTATGTATGTATGTGTGTGTATGTGTATGTGTATATATATATATGTGTGTGTGTGTGTATGTATGTATATGTACGTGCGTATGTATATATATGTGTACGTATAGTATGTGTGTGTGTATTTATATATATATACATACATCCCCCCCCCCCAAAAAAAAAAATAAATAAAATAAATAAATAATAATAATAATTCAACTGCGACCTAGACACGGAGGTATTTAATGGTATTGTCCGGATTCGAACCAAGCCCATCGCGCTGCAGTCATTTATGAGCGAACATATCGCACCCCCGTAAGAAAAGTGACACAACTCAAAAATGCAGCATTTGAGAAAAATGAACTTAAAGCTTGAACTACTCCACAATCAAACTGACACAACTGCCCTCAGGTGGACAAATTGCGAGTTAGAGCTGTGTCGCTTTTTGTGCATGATGAGACATTTCATACATATTTTTCAATGACATAACTTCAAAATTGCCATTTTTTGACTTGTGTCACTTTTCTTGCCCGGGTGAAATATGTAACACTAAACAATCTATTTTAATATGCATCTTGGATCGTTGTTTATTAATGTGTTCTTCCGTTCTTTCCCTATTATTGTTTGAATAAAATCTTTGATACACAATCTGCACGCAACAACGCACACGTTCTTCTTTAGTTTCATATTGAGCTCTAATTAGGCGCTACCACGCGAAAAGGGGAAAAACATGCCTGTTTTCCTAGCGTGTTAATAATAAAGTATAATTGCTGATTTGTTATGTGACAACGAACGTTTACTTTTCTACGATGAATAGTTTGTAATTTGCTGTTCTCCGATATATTGCAGTTTTTCCAATTTCTTGCATGTAATCATTCGCCCGTTACTCTTTTTGTTTTTATATGGCCATTAATTTGAATCGCTTTGGACTAGTTGAAATAAAATACAACCCCTTTAATTTAAAACTTATTTTTCCCCTTGTTAATTATTGAACCGTTTCAGCATTTGACTAAAGCAGTTCGTCCTGGAAATGGGAGAGAGTTAAAATACGGAGCTATAGTAGAGAAAATGGAGAGAGAGGAAAGTTTAGGGATAGCAACACAAATATTTTTATTTTTATTTTATTTTATTATTATTTTTTTTAATGATGCTTTTATGTATTTACCTCCTGTGCTGTAATTTTTCATCGTTGTTGTTTCTAATGCACTCTGGTCGGAATGTATTTTAGACCAAGTCCGTATAGGCTGAGGGGTGTGGCTCCAGTGGCTCCAGTTTATAATGACATCATAAGGGTCGGAGCCGCCATGTTTTTCACAGCGGCGGCATCTAGGGGATCGTACCCTGTCCCACTCTCTCTGACCTCATAGAGGGACTTCCCGGTCTACGGATTTAACATGCCCATATCCGGCGTAGACACGGAGGTATTCAATGGCGCTTGTCGTGATTCGATCCGAGCACTCTTTGCACCGAAAACCAACGCGCTACCACCAGGCTATCTCGAACCCCTATTTTTTTTTTATTGCATCATAGGTGGTCTACCAAGCTCGTGCATAGGGCTTCCAAAAATAAAATCATTTTTACGGGTATTTTGCCTCTTTCTATCCATCTTGCAGAGCTGCGGTTTTAGCACTTTTTATTCAGCACCACATGGGTTATTGAATTTATTTTTATGAAAAATTAAAATTAAAAATTTTATTAAAATTTTACAGCTTCTTTTTGCTTGCCGAAAGATAGGGTAAGTTCGAATACCGTGTGTGGTTCAAACAAAATGTTACGAAAAATGATGCTACCTATTACATCTGAATGAGGGATGATGAATACCGATTACTAAATTATCAATAACCTGAACAAATTATCGCAATATAAGCCTTCATTTCAGAGCATTATCAAAATTAGCTCAAATTCTTTATAACCTATGAACAGAGGGCGACTCCACGAGTCATATAAAAGGGAAGAGGCTGTACGTAAGTGGTAATGTACGAAAATGATGGTCGAAACCGAACATCATTTCCTAGCTGGACCAACCAACCATTAATTTTTCTCTCAGTGCATAAATGTACTTGTACATCTTCATGACAGCCTTTCTTTTATCGGGTTTTACGTCTACACAAAATTTCTGCAGATTCAGCATAGTGTTATTGAATTTATTTTCTCGCTTTCCGAGAATATCGATTGATTTCCCCCAAATCGTACCTTTTCTTCCTTGAATAAGTTGAATTTCATCTTGCATTGATTCAGCCGAACCTCGTGTGCTGCACTATGGGATGGAATCGGTCCGTCTATTTGGAAACGGTGATGTGGTTTTCTTTTGGGGTTCCTCGCGTGCGTTCAGCCCTGCCCCCGAGGCCATCCCTCCGATCGATGCCTCTTTGCTTCCGTGCTTCTTCCCTTAGACAGGTTGCTTCAAATATTTATGTGTTGCGAGCGAGAAAGCCGTATTCCCGGATGTCATGCATCATGTGTAATGTTTGAATGCTAGCCATGGGAATGCCTTGATGTGAGATGAAATTGCTTTGGTTATTGCCAACGGGAAACACCAAACATGAAAGGTCTGGATTGATTCCTAAGGCACACGGCTGATTTTTGTATTTCATGAGGCATTAAGTAATGTTAGTTATTTAAGTATTGCTCACCTAGGAGTAATTTGGCGCATTTTAGGGTGTCCGGGAAACCGACGAGGTTTCACCTAGGTGGCTTGATTATCGAGTTCTGGAAATTTCCATTTCTAAAACAATCGAGAATGTCGCTAAGGGTATATGAGCATGCCGAACTCGGATCCAAAAATATCATTAACTCAATTCTCGGTTGAAGTGTGGCTGCTTTGTGTGAACTGTAGACCAATCATTGTACCTCTGTGCACTGTGTCAAATCTGAAGTCATTTGCTGAACTTCGCTGTATTCCTGTGAGACTGTTTGTTATATTTGTGGCCTGTTTAAGACTAGTGTCGCTGTTATCTAGAATTGTCATTTACAAAAATCGTCGAACGAAACACAATAGAATGTTTTCGGTGGCAATGCAGCAGTGTAAACTCTGATGAATATGCATTGTATGTTCATCTTTAGAACATTTCGAATCTAATTAGTGTGGCAACATAACCCTACCTTCGCGACTTGTAATATAGCTGTAAACTCGACGACCTTCTCAAGACATAAAATTGGCCACAAAAGCTCAATTTTATTTTCTTGGCTTAAAACATACTCTAGAGCTTTTAGAATCGAATGAGACTAACCGCGTGTTATTATAATGATTACAGTGGAAAGTACAACAATTCTAGATTCTTCTAAAAAGGCCAATTTTTATTTCTTGTCTGAAAACTTTCTCTAGAGCAGGGGTCCAACCTTTTTGGCTTGCCCAGTTCGCACTGACGGCGGAGGAATATCCTTGGGCTGCACATAAAATATATGATACAGTTAATTTATATAAATAACAAAACTTCATTTATTTTTGATTACATAAAAAAGAGAGGAACATGAATTATAACTAGTGGGATATATGACCTTGTTTTTGGAAAACTAATGTTTCAGTGTCTCGTTCAATGGAAATAATTGAAATTCTTCGTGAGTCCTTAACGTTTCTCATCAGAAATTTTAAATCTAATTTTACTCTTCGAGTGCTTCCTCTAGTTGTTTACGAATTGTTGTTTACAAATGTAGCTAGTGCCAAAAAGCAATGACGTGAATAGGGCGTAATTGTGAAGACAGGAGTATTTTTCTTTGAGAAGATAAATCTTATAAAGTTTACGTTTCGGTGGGGCTGCATTGCTAGTTGTCAAGAGCCGCGTGTTTCTACAATGATTACAGTGCAAGGTACAGGCATTCCTCGACTTACGACCGAGATAGGAACCGAAACATTGATCGTAAATTGAGTTGGTCGTAAGTCGAGTTTCAAACAATTTTTTTGGGGTTATATGCACATACATATATTTTTTACTTTCATACGTAATTTAAAATACTTTGTATTTAGAAGACGTAAATTATTCTTCGCCATCACTACTTATTATGTTAGTACAACCCATTGGTTCAGAATTTGTGACAGAAGATACTGTGGCATCACGGTAGGTTTTTAAGGCTAATCTCTGAGGCATTATTAAAATTACTATTTCTGAATCCATGACTAAGAAAGACAGAGTCCTAATTATAATGAAAATGCCAATTTTAAAACAAATCTTAAATTTTTTGGTAAATAAATTTCATTGTTAACATTAAACAATTGCAACGTATTCAATTAATTTAAGTGCAGATTCACAGCGTACGCTCCCAGACCCATGGTCTAAAAAGGAGCTACCAAAAAACACGCCTGCTGAAATCGATGTTACATGACAATCTCCCCGAAAACAGAGAGTCTCTCTTTACCCCTCTGCTTCAAAACTTCGGTGGGGGCCGCCTTCTTATAGCGCATACAGATTGGTACAGCGTTCTCTGCATCTGCCAGTGATTTATGTCTCTCTGTACTCTGTTCTATGCGCTGGATCGCCTCCTCTGGCGGTCCATCAAAGAAAGAGAGTGGGGTCAGCGGGTCAAATGGTGTCGAGCGGGGTCGGGGGAGACACCACATGAAGACACCCGCAAGAAATCTTGCGGGCGAGAATGGGGGTGGTTCTAAATACCGTGTCTAATGTTACCGTGACTAATGTACCGTGACTAATGATGACAGGAGTCGGGGAGAGAACTCTGTACCAATGTGTATGCACCATTAGAAATTGTTTTCCAAAACCGGGGGGTCGGCAGATTACCGGCTGACAGCTCTTCTTAACGCCGAAACTTTATTACATTCCAGTGACAAAGTCACATAGAGCTATCGCTAAGAAAGACAGCTTTACGACGGTGATGGGAGACGTTTCTGTTTCCCAAACAGTTACCCCCATAGAAACTTAGAATGCAGGGGTACGCATAGCTTGCGTTTTTTAAATCTTGCAGCTGTGGAAAGCTCTTCGTGGGAGCCGCACAAAACACGTGACGTTACAATACGTTGCAAGTTTTTTTTAACAAAGTTATCCAAGGTCAGTATTGCAGAATATTGCATCATATTTTTTAATAATTAAGTAATACATATAGGTATGCACTGTACATTCGAGAGACAGTATGTTTGTCGAGAGAAAAAAATTTTAATTTAAAAATTTCGGTCGTAAGTCGAGGAATACCTGTATAACGTTCCTATGCTCTCCAAATAAGCTCAATTTTATTTTGTTGGTTGAAAACACGCTAGAGCTTTTAGGATCGGTTAAAGTTAACTGAGTGTTTCTACAATGATTACAATGTAAGGTACAATATTTCTATTCTGCATGGTCTCTTGGATCCCTGCTGTACATTCCTTTCTATAGGAAAGAAATTTTTTGCACCTTTAAAAGTACCGTAAAGTCTTGAGTATAATAGCACTTTTTTTTCACATTTTAGTCCGTAAAAATGAGGATGCGTATTATACTCTTGTACAAAGAGCGTAGTTTTAAACATTGAATGTACGACAAACAATAGATGAGCTGTATTCTAGTGAAAATGATTAAGACTGATAATACGACAGTATTGTTTGTTTTGAATTAAAAATTTAAGTTTTTTTCTACCGAATTTGACGTTTTCGTTTTTTTATTGCAAATTTTATGTTTGCAATTTTTAAATAAAATATTGAAAAGTTATGGGTGCGTATTATAGTCGAATTTTAATTTTTTCCGAAAGTTTCGCACAAAATCAAGCATGTGTTTTTATACACGTGTGCGTATTATAGTCAAGATTTTACGGTATATATATCTAGATTTTCAGAGAGGCACCTCAAAGAAATGTCGTTCATCGTTCCTTTGTTCTATTGCTTAGCTGGCGAACCTAATGCAAGCGTGCCAGGGGTGACACGCAAAAGAATTTTTTTTGGCACTTGGACGGCCGATTTTTGTCAAAGTGAATTCGGAAGACCTTGAAATGCATTTCACCAAGTTTCTGTTTCTATTCGGTACTGAAACAAAAGCTTCCTGATTTTATTAATGACCTGGAAACAAATAAAACTGAGCGTTGATCGAGTAAAGTAACAAAAAAAAAAAAAATCAGGTAGTCTCTTCTAACGAGACTACCGCAGGTTATTAATGTAGGATTACTTATCGTTGCTTACCTATTTTGTATGTATATATGTATGTATGTGTTACGTATATATGTATCTATACATTTATATGTGCGTATATATATATATATATATATATATATATATATATGTCAAAATTTTGACACATTTTGGTGCTTTTCTGTTTAACTGTTTACTGCTTGCCCAAGCGATACAGACTGGGATTGGCGCGCTACCAAAATTATAACTCGCGAGGTACGGACGGACGGTTTTAGCGTCTGAAATTTTGCTTTCCGGAGGACCGTAATACTAAGTTAAAATGCCGAGGACGAAATAGTGAGTACTTAGAATTTTAAACCGTAGAATTTCATTTGAGTTTAAAAACTGCATAAGGCTGTTTCGAAAGTCTTTCTCTGCATGCATGCGAATCTATGTTCAGAAATGAGCTTCATAAAAAAAAACGCTAATTTCAGAAATAAATTTATTTAGGTCGACAAGTGTCTGTCCTTAAGTTACTAAACATGAGCCCGACGTAAAATATTTGACACTAATTTTTATTAACAAAATACCATTAATAAATGATTAATTTTCTGTTGTATACTTTATACAACTTCTGTTGTTATTACATCCGTGTAAATTTCGTTCCATTAATAGCGCAGTACATATTTATTATAATCAAAAACAAGTCTTAAAAACAAAACAATCTTTTATTTGAGGTTCGCCTTTCCATTAACGTATTACCCGGCACTGCAGGGCCTGAAGGTATATTGTTTTTAAATTTTGGGGGCACGCGCAAAATAATAACATCGCTACCCCTGTTCTTTTGTCATAAAACTGTCTTTAGAACTTCTTGATTTAGTGCGAAACTTATAAAAATGTTTTCCTTAAAGCAAAAATTGTGATTGTTTTATTATGTCGTTAATCTGATGTTATTGTTAGTATTACTATTTGCATTAAGGAAAATTTCTCTTGGATTTTATTCTTTTATACTGTCGAACCCCGTTATAACGAACTCTCGAATATAACTAACGATAATTTCAGACCCGCCGTTTTCCTATTGTCCGTAATTTAATTAGTATTGTGTTAGTTTAATGTAATCGATTTTAATCGATTTAATTCATTAATGATCATTTGTAATAGATTTTATCATTTTTTAATACACCATTATTGAATACACGTTGCAGCTAATGAGTTATACATTTTGTGAACTCTAGCATTTTCTCTAGCAACGGGTCGGATAAAGCGAACGAAACCTTTGGTCCCTTGAAGTTCGTTTATAACGGGTTCGACTGTACTGTAAAACCTCGTTTATCCGGATCAGATTTGTAGACATTATTATTATTTTATGTTCACATTAGACAATTATTTTTAACTATGATAGCAAGAACGTAACTACAAGTACGCCAAATTTTCGCTCTTTAGTTTGATTCAATGTACAGTTCCTGCATAGACTCTACAATAAATTATGGTAATAAAATGCTTTTTGTTGAGTTTAAGAAAGCTCTGCTAGGCTTACCAGTTCTTTGTCAAGAAATGATGTGAAAGTTATTTTTTATATTTTTTAATGTCTAGTAAACAATGGTATGCAATTTTGTTACAAAACATAGTTTTCTATCGTAATAAACGGTAAGTGGTGAATTAAGGATTTTGTTTTGCTTATTACCCGGATTATCCGCATTTTCGACTATCCGTATTGCTTGTGGTTCCAGTTAGTCCGGATAAACGACGTTTTACTGTAGCTGTAAATAAAATTGACCGGAAAACTTTAAAAATTTGCTAATTTATTTAAAGATTTATGAAAAGTAAAAAAAAAAAAAAATTTTTCTTTTAAGAAATTAAAAATTTTGTAAAAATTTTATTAATCGTTTTAAACTTTAAAATTTGAAATTTTTTGCCCATCAGTCGACAAGCGGCCTAATACAGGTTAGAATCAGAAAAAAAAGAAAAAATAATTAGACCATCATCAGCAATAATTGTCAAGTTTTGGGCTACTCTTGAGGTGGCCTCCATCTATATCGTCCACGCTACAAAGTGGGCAGGCAGCTAACCTGGTCAATCCAATTCTTAGTAAAGGTTTTTGCTGGTTGTCATGACCAGTAATTAACTTTATGCAAGCAACTCCAAACACTGTAGGCAGTGAGCCAGAAATTCTGGAATTATAAGCTGGGTTATGTGAAACAACGCTTTGTTCTGTATGTGTAGGGGTATCTAAATTTAGTCACTCGACACATCTGTATTATCGGGAACATTCGTTCAATAACTATGCTAATATACATCAGTTGACCAAAGACATGGATCTCCAGTGTACTCACACGATTTGTCCAGTCATAACTGCGGAACTTGACGGCAGAAGCTAGCGGCAAGACTTGGCATTATTTTCACGCTGGTGCAGTCAAGCAGTCTGGACAGTCCTCAACAGCTACGCAACTCTTCCGAGAAGGGTGAATTGGGAAATGCCTCTTTAAATATAAGATCTCGCACAGTGCTGCTTTTCCTGCGAGGTTCAACGTCTCTCAGCTCTCTAATGTAGGTTCATTAATGGATGTTTTTTTTTTTTTTGAGAGAAGCCAAGTAGATGGAATGACGAGTCAAATTTAGGCAAGAGAGGGGACGACCTGCTATTAATAAAGAAAGCCATCGGACTTGGGTGAGGAAAGCCAATAAGCGGATTAGAGGCAGTCAAGATGTTACTGCAACGGCCCAAAAATAGCGGAAAGAGGGGGGAAGAACACTTGCGAAAAGATATGCCTGTAAGGATGTCGACGTTCTGCGGACTCGAGGAAGTGAAATCTACCGCGAATAGCTTATTTTAACTAGTACAGGTAAATGCGCAGCAGCTGGAGATAATTTTTAGTCGAACGAAGAACTAAAAAAAAGTTTTTCGTCGAAGAAGGCCAACAAACTCGCGGTTTATGTAGGGGCGAATGTGCCCGGACAAGTGCTTATCGTACCGTAAGCAAGTTTTTCGTTCCACTCTGAAAACGAGTATTGGGTAATACCCATTTCCATTGCAGAATGTTAAGAATAATTTTAGTTTCTCAGGATCTGTATTTACATGACACTGTAATACCTTTGAAAGTTAATTTGAGCACCTCAAATTCCCTATTGCGAAGCCGATTTTTTTTAAAAACCAAGCATTCAAAAGTTAAACCCATCTTTCCCTCTCAAGGGGTTCGTTGGAGGACGGTTCCCAACTACAGTCGAACCTCCATATATCGAACTCTTAGCAAATCTCTATGTTCATTACATAGAAAAATTGTTTTTATATATCGAAAAAATCTCTATATATCGAAATTTTTTTCAAGACAAATTGGGAGATTTTATTCCACTTTAGAATAAAATCTCCCAATTTTCGGCATTTGAAACAATACGTCGTGGACTTCAATTCGCAGAAAATGTCCCTGATGAAGTTTTTAGTGGACTGAATAAATCCGAACATTTCTTTGAACTTTCCGCAAATCTGGCTGTTCAGCAAGATATTCGTAGTTTTTTTTTTTTTTTTTTAAATGTAACTGTGATCATTGTAACCACTGTGTGCATTATTGTTTTTTTTTTTTTTATAGATATGTAGTACTCAATAAATCTTTCATTTAATGGGATTCGCTTATAAATTAGAAATGGAGTTTCGTATACGAAAATTAGCTTTAATTTTTTTTAAAAGGAGAATTATGATAAAACTAAGCTCAATTCTATATATATCGAAATTTCTATATATCGAATTTTTTTCCGGCAATTTGCTACTTCGATATATGGAGGTTCAACTGTATATATATTCTATGGTGCCCGGTATAAAGGGTTTAAGTCAAAAACAGTGATTTAAATATACCAAGTTATTGGCTTTAATACCAATCGCAGAACAATAATTTCGACTTAAGTCTTTTGTACAAAGAAATGTACTTTTGTATGCAAAATTGATAGACTTAAAACCTTTTATACAAGTCAAAAGATATTTGTTTGTTTTTTTATCAATACTAACAAATATCTAAAAATCTTTTTTTTTTTTTTTTAACTTAAGCTCTTGATACCGGGCACCATAATAGGGCTCGATTTGCGGCGGAACGCGCCGAAACGGCGTTCCGGTACCTCTCTTTAGAAAAAATAATTACGATAGTTAAAAATATTTATTTGATATACTTATTACTCTGTTGTTACTGAGTGGGCCTGGCCTATTATACATATGTGTAATTTGTATTATATGTGTGTGTGTGTATGTATATATTTTTTTTTTTTTTGGGGGGGGGGGGATTTAGTGGTTCCTGATAAACAAAAGGTTAAAAAATACTGCCTCAGAATAAAACTTTTTAGGCGATTTCTTGAGAATATCACTCACAATCTTTAGTACGTTGTTTACTTAAAACGAGGCCGAATTGCTTTCATATTATCAGCAATCATGGTGGGCATTTTTCATCGCAGCCAGGAAATTCGCTTTTAAATCACTAACCAGGGTGCGTTTTGCAGCTGCTGCGGCAGTGAATGTATCTCTTTAACTGCAACCGCCACGAGGGGGAGAGAGAGAGAGAGAGAGAGAGAAAAAAAAAAGCCTGCACGCATTATTTCTTCCCAATTCGATAAAGGGGCCTCTCAGTCATGCTGAGAGAGAGATGCCTTGACCTTCATGAGGGAAAGAGGCCCGTGTCATTCCATCGATCCCCTCCGCTACGGACCCCCGACCCCCTCTGCACACGCGCGCCCGACATCGATTCGCCAGTGCAGGAAGCTAGAGTACAGGGATAAGGGAGAGTAGCGGATGAAGGTAAACAACAAGAGAGAGAGAAAGAGAAAAAAAAGTGTTTTTGCGATGCCAGCAGACGGAAAAGCTAACTTGCTGAGTTTTTTAAAGAAGCTGTTGGCGATTAACGCTTACCCGGTCAAAGGACTCTGGACTGCCGATTATCAGCGGGGGATTTATTAGTTTAGAGGGCTATCCGCGCATCGCAGATTGAAGGAAATGTTATGGTGCATTCACATTGGACAGAGCTCTCTCCCCGACTCTCCTGTCAACATTAGTCACGGTAACATTAGACACGGTATTTAGAACCACCCCCATTCCAATGAACACGTGTCTTCCAGATATTCCCCCATTTAGAACCCCCCCCCCATTCAAGCCGCCAAACACTTCGTGTTTCTTGATCTAGTGTCCCCCGCCCCCACTGTCACCATTTGACCCCCGGGACCTCGAGTTTGCCTTTGATGCAATGCATACGGACCGCCAGAGCGAGCGATCCGACGCAGGGAACATAGTACAGAGACATAAATCACTGGAATAGGCAGAGAGCGCTGTGCAAGTCTGTACGCGCTATTAGATATTCAATACAAACTAGTTGGCACCTGTTAAAACACGACGGCTAGATAGTAAATAAATGTACTAAAACACAAATTATACTCAACCCATCACATCATTGCCAAATGTTGAAAATCATAATAATGCGCAGAAACAAATTAATGTGTTTAAGGTGACTGCCTACGTTGAAAATGTCATTTTGTAACTATTTTGGTCAAATTTATTTTTTGCAAGAATCGTGCAATTCAATCTTTTCTCTTTTCAAAACCGTTTTGATTTCCATTCTACATCAGTTAGAAGCAAAGTTATAGCTATTTTTTAAAAAACATCGTCTGCTACAAAATTGAAGTGACAAACAACTTTAAATGCGTTTTTCTCAGAATTATGTTTTTTAGCATAAATCTCTACCGTTATAATGATATCTCACATAATAATGCATATAATTTGATTGTAAATTATCGGTATAATGCATTTAATTGTAAATTATCGGTATTTAATAGAAATTGCGGTTACAAAAGCCAAATTTGACAAATCTACAGATTACAATCTTTCATTTAAGACCAAAGTGAAATAAATTGATGCAGTAGTTTTCTCTCACGGACTGCCCAAAAAGTCGGCTTAGCAACTGAAATATATAGATAATCTGAATCTCAGAAGGGGGCTCGTATATAAAATCAAAACAGACCTTTTTCAAGGAAGGAAAAAGACTGATTGTCTACTTTTTGTAATAATTAGTTGTTGGTTAGTCGCTGGCCGGATAAATCCATACCAAGTCCCTTGAAGGCTGCGGGACGAAGAGATGTGTCTCTTGTTTAGGTCATGTCAAAGATCGGAGACCTACTTTATGCCTGGTGCTACCACAGTTTTAACCAAACACCCCCATGGGTGACATATGATATAGCGCGTACAGACTGGCACAGCGCTCTCTGCCTCTGCCAGTGATTTATGTCTCTCTGTACTCTGTTCCCTGCGCCGGATCGCCTCCTCTGGCGGTCCTTCAAAGAAAGAGAGTGGGGTCAGCGGGTCAAATGGTGTCGAACGGGGTCGGGGGAGACACCAGATCAAGAGCGGGAAGGGGGGGTGGTTCTAAATACCGTGTCTAATGTTATCGTGACTAAGTGATGACAGGAGATGAACAGTACGAGTCTATTGGTGCATTCACATTGACTCTGTCCAATGTGAATGCACCAATAGACTCGTACTGTTCTCTCTCCCATACAAACCTCACTGAGGGACTAACAAATTCAACAGGTTCACACCCGGAATAGTTAGGAGAGCATCCAGTGATGCTTGTTGGTATTCGAATCGAGAAACCTCAGTGCCGATTGCCTACGCTCTAATCATTAGGTTGCCCCGGGTCCTTTAAAATATTAGTCAAAACTCTGTGTAAATTGCAGTGTATTCCATTAAAATTTTAATTACGCACGCCATTCAAGGACATTTTGGCCAGAACGTGTTTTCCAGTTGTACGTAAGCACACGTGCATTAATTATAGCAGAGATAATTGGGAGTTCAATGTCACCGTAGTAATGGGTGTTTCAAAAGAGGTGCACATCTTTGCGGAACGGTGAACTGGTAGGGCGAATGGAAGTAGTGCATGTGTCGTAAATTAGTAAAACACGGCAACTTTTGGTCACTTAACTATGCCAAATGGCAACAATACTTGGCGTGAAACCTTTTATCATGTAACCTTGACAATTCCCAATGTGCAGAGAGTGAGTGATCACGTTGTTTCGGTTTGAGGTAACGAAGTTTATACTATTAGTTGGACGAATGTTCACTCGCAGTACGGCGATGGAATATTCATTTCTATCGATATAACTAACTCTCTCGCTCTCTCTCTATATAAATATATACTATCTGTCGCTTGGTACAAGAAGTGACTAAGTCAGTTTTCCTCAAGATGACTTTGTTTGCTTATGGCTCTTTAAAAAAATATTATTTTCAATGTAAGAAGTACCCAAGTCTGTCCGATGCTTTAAAAGTGTTTTCTAAACCATTGTACAGACTTGGGTACTTCTTACATTGAAAGTAATATATTTTTTAAAAAGACACAAGCAAACAAAGTCATCTTAGAAAAAACTCACTTATATCTGTGGCTTGGTACAAGAATTACATAATATAATATAATATATATATATATATATATATATATATATGCGCACGTATACACCTTCGCATGAGTGTAAACAACGCACTGATTCCCATATCTCGCTCCCCTATTTCATATGTGTTACACAGACACACTAGCGCACCCGTATATGGCTTCATATATAAACGGATGAGTGGTTTTCGTGTATTTTTTTAACATCTTTTGCAGATATATACAACTTAAACAACAAGTTATATATATGACATATGACATCTCTGATCATTAATTTCATCCAAACCAAGAATTTATTATTGTGGAGCCACCTGTCTAGAAGTGAACGTTAAGACTTAAGGGTTCTGCGATAGCCATAAATAGCGAGGGGTCGTTGTTGTTGTTGTTGAGAGAGGTGAGGTCAAGGTGAGTGTCAAGGACAGATCGAGGATTCGAAATTTGGCCTCTCGGACTTCAGGAGGGAACTCAGTGGGGTTGTGTCTGATATAATCGAATGTTTTTCAGACGGGGTTGTCGACCCCTAATCTTTTCGTACATTTTGTTGTTTTCGTGACCTTGCTTTTCGCAGCCTACGGAGTGGGGGCTTCAGCGTTTTCCCTCTGCTTTGTTAGCAAGACGGCGCCATGATTCTGGGGGATACGGGATGTTTGTATAGTGGGCTGGCCTAAGACATAAATAAGAGAAGTATTGAAGTTTCGCGCGTTTCCTGTGTATGATATGGAAAGCGGTTTATAGTAATTCGTAGACTCCGTAAATATTATCACGTTAGAAAACAGAAATAGTTATATAAAGCTTATGCATTATTATTAAGGCTTTAAGAATTATTACAATAATGATATCCTTTTTCGTTCTTGGAACTAAAGT
>OU015503.1:90585041-90615041 GCA_907164885.2 Dolomedes plantarius | reverse complement strand
AAACTGGATAGACGTCTGACCGTCGGAGAAGAATAGGTTGATATGGGTGCGGCCGGAAGTACCAACAATGGCAAGAGGATATTAATCGTTGCAGTTATGTTACTCCGAATAGCGATATGAGAGATATCAGGTGTTTCTGTCCGACTCATTTGCATATGAAGAAATCCGAGGCATGTGAAATGTTTAAAGATTGACAGAAAAAAATTGTATGGGTTGTTGTTGTTTCTAATCTCCATGTCTAGCTTCTGCTAGACGAGATCCTTGTTCACTTGCAAGAAATCAAAATCAAGGAAGGGAAGATCAAACAGGTCATCAGGGACAACCCCAGGCACTCAAGAATGTGTGGAGGCCTGCTCAGAATAACACCTAGGACGATTGGGATGAAATTTACGACCACCTTGGAAAATAAGGCTCTTCAGATGACCACTGAAAAAGCGGGAAAGTGTCGTGCGTCTATCGCAATTTAGAGCAAGGGATCTTCCAGGACGATTAGCACGATACCAAGAGTGTGACGGAAGGACGAGCCAATCTGTTTATCAAAAAACCATCTGACAGAGTACAGCTCGAGGAAAGTCACGGAAATAGTGGATGGCTGTGTCTCTTCAGCACCCTCTTTCGCCAAGACATCAGCCTCCTCATTCCCCCAAATGCCAACATGTGATGAGATTCACTGAAGGTGCACCTCACAAAGAGACGAGGCATGCTTAAGTTTGTAGAGAATTGCGGTTCCAGTCTTATCACCTACTCCTACTTGTCTGTTTCGCAGGCTATTTTGGTATTTGGTGGTTTCTCGCTGTTGGCTAATTTGGTGTGGCTCTTGTGCTACGGGCAGGTACTGGGCTGCTCAGGTGTTCGGGTCGCTGCCGTGCGGTTTGTTACTTAGGGCTGTGGTAGTAATTGGGTATTACTAGTTTTTGCCATTGGTTAAGTTATTTTGGCTTTGGTTTTGGGGTTTTATTTATGGAGTTTTTGATTTTTTGTTTGTTTGTCTGTCAATTCTAATTCGGGGCTGGTGGCCGCTCCTGGCCACCAGCCCCCGAACGCCTTGACCTGTGTGGGGCGTTGTTTGGGGTAGGTCTGGTGTTGGTGTTGGTGTTGTTCTTGCTGGTGTTCCAAATTTATTTTGTTTGTTGTTGCTGTTTGGGTTATTGTGGGTGACTGGGGCGTGTCCGTTGGTGGTCGGACGGGCTGGTGGTCCCCGGGATGGGTGTCTAGTGGTTGTTGCTTTATAACCTTTTGGTTGGGGGGGGGGCGTGAGGTTTATCGTTTTATCACCTACTCCGCGCCAATTTGACAAAAGATGGATGTTACTGAGACTGTTGGACAAAATCTAGATGGCCTTGTGGTCCGAAAGAGGCATGATATAGCTCAGTCCCTCGTGTATGACAATGAGTTCGCTTTTGAAAACCGAACTGAAGTGGGGGTTTCTTTTCCTGATTTTAACAATTCCATTTGGAGCTTTAATTAGAACTCACTGCCAGAACGAGAATCTTCATTTTTACTACCATCGGTGTAGATAAGGGTAGCTTCATCAGGAATGCTATTTATAATTTCCTGGGCAGATTGCCGGAGATAATCCGGAACATCACATTTCTTGGAGACCTGAGACATGAGCTCAGTATTAAAACCGACCCTAAGAGGTGTCAGTGCAATGTCTCAAGGAATGCCGTTCGACGGTACGAACAAGCAAATTAGAGGAATCAATTGGCCGAAAGGGCTGTTTTTTAAGCCTTTGATTATTATACCAGTGCAGCAGGAAATAAGAGGTACGATTGTGATTGTATGGGTATATTCAGTTACCCATGTTTCATGCACGCCGATTCTAGTTGTAAGATAGAAGTGACCTGTCATTTGAGGCGGTGAAAGGCAAAGTGGTGTAAGTCAGTAAGTCAAGTGGTGTAAGCCAAGAGAGTTTATCTGCAAAAACTCCAAAAAATTCCACCATGAATTGAACAAATTATAATTCATAATAATTATTACAATATTGCAAATAATAACTATTTACAATTCCACTATAAATTGAACATGGAGATTACATATATGCCCCCAAATGAAAAAAGTTGAAAATGTGACTTACACCACTTTGCCTTTCAGCGCCTCATTTATAAAAGTCCGAGGATGTTTAAAAAAGTATCAGAAAATTGAACATTTTGAGATATGTCAATTGTATCTCTAATTTCATGATATAGCATTTTCCCATGCAATCACCCTCCTTTTTAATGCACTTCTCATATTGTTGCATTTACTTTGTAGTGACAGTCATGGTGTCGAGTGGTCGCCGTCTATCTCTTACTCAAAGATGTAGCACTTTTGCCAGACGAAAGACGTTTATTGAAACTTCACAAACACAACGGATACACATAAAACAATTTACGATCTATACACAGAGGCAGCTCTATGAACCTTCCCAGCTTCCTCTCTCACTGAGAATGTTCACACTTTGGAATCCTTACTAGCCACCAACTTTGCCTACCTCTGGCTCTCCCAATTCTCAACTGACTGTGCTGTAGACATCCAACCTCCGTTGTGGTCGCACCTGCGTCTACCAGAATTTCCACACCACGGTGTCATGCAGTCTCTTTGCTGTGGGCACTTTCTCCCTTTTCCAAGCACTAACAGTGGTGAGCTTAACTGGAACAAACCGTTCCTTATCCGCTGCCCAGGTTCTTTTATAATTCCTGATACTTCAATAAATCCTAATCATCTTCTCAAAATATATTTAAACTAGCGGCCCGCCCCGACTTTGTCCGGGTTGAACAAAATATTATACCAATAAAATTCCAGTTGATAGCCAATAAATTGTAAATCTTTTTTTACCTTAATAATAACCTAAATAATACCTTAAATTAATTTTATGTTAGTTAATAATTAAAATAAATTTTTTAAAAGAAAAAGGCGTGCCGGAGAACGGCTAGGTTCGAACCGCTAGCGTCAGAACAGAAGCCCACCGCGATAGTACCACGATATGGATCGTTGAAATCTTCGGAACAAAAAGCGGTAGAAGACAGTAGCGGAAACAATGGAGATTGTTAGGATTAAGCCCCTAACTTTATTTCTACTGATCAGATATACATAAAATATAGCCTATGTCCATCTGGAATAATGTACCTTTCAAACAGTGAAAGAATTTTTCAAATAGGTACAGTGGTTCTGAAGATTACCCTCCACGTACAAAATCGCTCTCTCTTTATATATAAGTATAGATAGGTAAGAATCATCGTTTTATTCAGGATCTCCGAGTCAGCCAGAATTCTGCCTAATAAGTAACTTTCTCGCCCCTTTTGAAAACTGCAAATTTTACTGAAATACGTTTCACCAAATGTCTATGGAACGCGCGAAATAAATACTCTACTTAAATCTGTCATAAATTAATGACAACTTTAATATATAATCAAATTTTATTACTTGTGCACATTCTAAAAGAAACATACAATGCCTACAATGCGAGCGATGAACAGAACAAACACCTTTATTATCAGGCTTGATTCAGGCAGTCAGCGCCGAAGTGCGAAACATCTTCTTCGACACGAGATTTACACAAAGTATCTGTTCTTTATTATAAATTAACTAAAGAACAGATTAAGAATATAATTAAGAATTATTACATAAATATATGGCAAGAAAATTGGGAGAGAAGCAGTGTAGGAAGGAAAGTATTTGAGGTATTCCCTAGAGTTTCTACGAAAAGACTGTCGGCAGATTTCCTTGTTAATCAAGCAATAACTGAACATGGCTGTATAGGAGTATATCAAACAGATTTTTGCTAAAACAGATCTTTGTGAGAGTGGCAATATACAAACTATAAAGCACTGTATATACAATTGTAGCAAATGGGCTGAAGCACGAAAAAACCTACCTTTGGGCTTTCAAGATTGGGCCCCTAGTAAATTATTTACGGATTATTATTGTAGAAGGTACATCAAGAATATTATGCAGGAACTTATGAATATACACTTCCCCCTACAAGGGGAAGGTGGATAGCCCCTCAGATTTAAAAAAAAAAGACAGGTAAACGAATTGCAAAAAGAAAAACTTCGGGACCCGGTTGGGTTGGATTGCCGTCGGCATGATTAGTTTTATTATTGAAGGGCCGTATAACCTTCGGGTGTGGACGGCGGCGATATTACTTACACAAAGTACGCTAAAGAAGATTGCTGATAAGGCTATTTTTGGGGCGAGCTGCCTCTTACCGAGTGGTGCAAGAATTTTAAATTGAGTGGAAGCCTAACACCAAGAATCACACAGAAGAATCCATCGACAACCGCTTTCTCCCTTTTGTCCTCTGTGGTGACGCTCATACGTGGCCGCTATTGCTCATCAACTCTTTCTACACTTTAGTACAGTGGTTTCCAACCGGTGGTTCGCGAGAGCCTCGGAAGTGGTCCGGCACCACATATAAAAAGTAGTGCAATAAATGGGGATTTTGAAAGCAATGTTCATTGAACAAGATGGGCAGAATATATCCGATGACTATCAGGTGTTGAATTAAAATTTCTTAAAAGTTTAACATAAGTATTTTATTATTGGAATATGATAGAAAATAATTTCCCTAGCTATGTATATTTAAATGTTAGAGTAGTGTTAATGTAACCTGTTGTTGTTGTTTCCAATCCCCTTGGAGTAGGAAAGCCAAGTCCAAAGGACTTAGGTCCTCAAATCCTAGGTCCTTGGCGAAGGGTAGTAAGCAGCTTCACTTTAAGGCGAGGTACCACTAGGGATGAAGTCTGACTTGACCTCGAAGAACATCGGTTCCGTAATTTTGAACCGAGTCAAGTGACGAGACCAAAACACTTGACCCCGCACCTCCAGAGGTAAATTTGAGAACTTGGAAGACATTGTAGCCACGACCTATTTTAAGTGCCCCGGCCACCATTGGTGAACACGGCTGTGGATTTGCAGCGATGAGCATCGAACCAGGGACGTTCAGATCTGACTCGACGCCTTTGCCAACCGGGCTACCGCGCCCCTCCTTGCCTTCCGTTGTCATTCCGTAACCTAAATGTCAGGGTAACCGATGTATGTTTAAATGATTTAGGCTAATTATAAAGGTTGAAACAAAAAGTTAGTATGTTAATCCTGTATCCCTTTTACCTGATGGATATTCTTTACCGTCCATAACCCCCCCCCCCCCCTCAAGTCGGTGGTGGTGGTGAGGCACATGGTTCAATTTCTGGCTAAGTGGTCCGCAGACTTCTACAGGTTGGGAACCGCTGCCTTAGTATAAGAGCCTGTTCACATAGAATCCGTCAGCGTTAAAGAGTCCGTTGGCGTTGATTGGTTAAATGGGTCAATGATTGGTCTAAAATTGGTTAAAAAATTTTACGCCGACGGATTCTATGTGAACAGGCCCTAAGGCCCGTTGCACACACGGCGTTTTTATCAATGGCGGAAATTTTCCATCGGACGTCGTTCCAACAGTAGACCACAGAAGTCAATTGGAGCTTGCACACTGGGCGGAAAATTAAATTTTTCGTCGACGGTAGCTTGTGCAGCTGTCGAGTGCCACTGTGCGCTGGCGGATTTTTTGACGCCAGATTGAACTAGTTATCCATGTGACCCTATGCACGCTTACACACACAGCGGGTTCTACCGTGACCTTCGAAACCATTCGAAGGATTTCGAAGGTCACGATTCTACCGTCGTAGGGTCATTTGCCAGACACATGAAAACCCGAGGGAGTCTGATCATGGCTGTATGGGGATGTCGTAAGTTCTGAAATATCAATCTACGAATGGTGTCAAGTGTAGTAATAGTAGTGGTCGTGTGAGTGCGTGCTTTATCGTGGAAAAAGAAAGATAACGACGTTTTTAGACAAGTGCCTTCAGCGACATCTCTGTATTGCTGACTTCAGCTCCTTCTCCATCATTTCTTCATACCGGGCACCGTGCAATGTCTCTTTTTTCCGCTCGCCAATGCAGACATCTTCATTCGGTTTTTTAAGTACAGGTAACCCTCCTATATCACGGTAGGTAGGTTCCTAGAAAATGCCGTGTTGGGTGAAACCGTGTTACATGAGACCCAAAGATAGTTCAAAAAGGGGGGTTACGTTCTGAAAACTTATTAAAAGCAAACATTTTTTAAAAATTCCATAATAAGCAACTTAATTTTTATTAAAAATATAAATGTATGTGTAACACAAAACGAAAAAAAAACAAAAAAAAATATTTTCATTTAATGCGACCTTTATTTAATAAATTTCTTCCACATCACTGCTCGGTACAATCAAACGAGAACGTTTTTTCGATTGAACGATATCACCTTCACTTTCAGAACCTTTTGCTTAATTTAGATTTTATGCACCTTCTATCCCCATAAAAAAAATCTGTAATTTTGGTTTATTTGCTGGTTCCTATAAGGTCATTGTGGATTCACGGTATAGAGATAGACAATTTTGCATCTCCCTGTTGAATTTTCGGATTTCTTTCAGCGGAAGGGTCTGCATTCAGGAAAAATGATTCAAGATTTTCAAGGCCTTCTTGTAATTAGTGTTATAGATGAATAAATTATAATTTTTTTTATACATTTTCATGTAAAGCAACTATAGTTCATTATTCCTTCCCGTCATTATTTTAAGGTAATTTAGTTTTTAAATGTGTTAAACAAAAATCATGTTATCTAGTGCTATAGAAGTACAGTGTTGTACAAAGATTTTCGCAATTTTTTTTACAAGTCTCACTATGAATTCGCCGTGGCATGTTCACGAATCAAACTTCAAACTATCCGCGACACCTCAAATTTTTTTCGCGACTCCCCTAATGGTCACGAATCACAGTTTGTGCACCACTGCTCTAGAGAATGAAAAATAGTAAAAAAATTCTCTTTTACGGAGTACAATTAAAGAATCTTTCAATCGAAGTGGGATAATTATTGGAGAAATTTTCTTCATAGGTTAACATTGAGCTGAGCGATTTTAATAGGGTTTCTACCCAGCAACCTTAAGCGAATATTTTTCTCCCATAAATATTAAGCTTATGGAAAAATCTGAAAGGATATCACCCTGCTGTGCCGCGGTCAAGTTCAAGGTCGTGGATTCGATAAAGAATGAGAGGAATTGTGTAGCTTAATTCACCCATTGTCTTCATCCCGTGTCCACTTTGAATATGAAATAACTTACATCAATAGCTTCATTCTATTTTTTTTAAAAGCACTTAGGTGAAAGTCTTTTCTTTTACGAACAGTATGATAAAACTATGGAAATTCTGGCAATTTATGCTAAATAAATGCTAAAGTAATTATAAAACTATGAATTCTTTAAAGAGATTTAGAACTAATTTTGTGCTAATTATTGAACGGAGTATTAACTTTTTAAATTTCTGTGTTTAGAAAGCTTAGAAAAGATAATAGTTTTTACATCACTTAATTTGTAGTTTGCGTGTTATATCTTAGATAGTAATAAGTTTATTTTTTATTAATTTTGGTAATACTGGAATAAGTGTATTAAAACAGCTTTAGAATAATGATTTTTCAAAATACTTTCGTGTCGCTGTCAATTATTGACTGTGTTTGAAGTAGCATAAAGTAAAGAGCCTTCTGGCAGAACTAAAGACCGAAAATTTTCCCAGCCGATAGCGTTTTGAAGGAAAATTGTGTTTGAATAAAAGCATTGATAATTAACTGGCTCTGCTTTTGTAATCTTCTACCAGACACTATGAATTATCATTTGCATAGTCTCGAAATAAAAGAAACTTCATCCTATTCCGTTATACGAGGATTTGTTCGTGAAAAACATTATTATATATATATATATATATATATATATATATATATATATATATATATATATATATATATATTGTGGCATCACGATAGGTGGTTAAGGCTAATCTCTGAGGCTTTCTTAAAATTACTATTACTGAATTCATGACCAAGAAAAACAGAGTCCTAATTATAATGACAAGGCCAATTTTAAAACAATAACTTAACAAGGAAATTTATTTACAAAAAAATTAAACATTAAACAATTACAACATATTCAATTAATTTAAGTGCAGATTCACAGCGTACGCTCCCAGACCCATGGTCTCAAAAGGAGCTACCAAAAACACGTCTGCTCAAATCGGTATTACATGACAATCTCTTCAAAAAACACAAAGTCTCTACCTCTCTCTTGGCTTGAAAAATTCGGTGGCGGCCGTCTTCTTAGAAATTGCCCTCCTAAAATCGGGGGAGGGCGGTAAATTATCGGCTGACAGCTCTACTTAACTCCGAAACTTTATTACATTCCAGTGACAAAGTCGCATAGAGCTATCGCTAGGAAAGACAGCTTTACGACGGTGATGGGAGACTTTTCTGTTTTCCAAACAGTTGCCCCCACAGCTTGCTAGAGAAACCGCTATGCTTGGGATTAACTTTCCCGCATTTGTTGGTATCGTTTTTTAATCCCCCACGTGTTCAAAAACGGTGGGAACTGGAAAATGGTATTCTCCCAAAATATGCAGCTTGTCCGTGGGGTGTGAGAACGCACCCCCGTAAAGGCGTGACGTCACAATATATATGATAATAATCACAATCGGGAATTAATTGCTGGGCACAACTTGAAGATGCAGTCGGCCGAATTGTTGATCAAACATATGAAGTCGGTCGTTCGGTGATGAGAAAAGCAAACACTTGGAACCATAGAAGCGATATACAAATCACAAACGTTGTCCATGGAACCACTTTTATTTAACCATTAAGCATTACGAAGGCATTATAGCTGTAGTGGCCACATGACTTCTCTGGGACGCGCAAACAGCAACTTCTTACAAAACAGAGAAGAGTCGTCGTGACCACTGAACTTCTGGCATCCGTGGACAGCAGGTATGACAGCAAGGAGAGTTAGGTGAGGAGAAAGAGAAGTCTTCTGTTCAGGCAATTATTAAATGACTGTTTGGTGATCTTGCCACCAGGGGGCCCAAATTACTTATTTAATTGGACGAATTTAGTCTCGTGGAGTACACGTGTCTATGTCGTGGTTCTCCCGGGGATTAATTAATTGCTATGACGAAATAGGCGCTTGGGGTTGATTCATGCCCGCGTTACTGTCTATCACCGAAAGGAAGAATTTGAAATTAAGTCTTATTTATTGTACACAAATTTAATTAGGCCTTTAGGCTCCGACCAGATATTATGGGGATGTTACTGAATTCAGATAATTCAAATGCCTGCTTAATGATTTGTAGGCCCAATATAAATTATAACTTGCATTATTTTTAGGTTGTAGTTTGGAAGAGCGGTAGTGCTTTATTAAAAAGAAAATATGCTTCAAAAGTAATTTAGGAAGACGCGTTTTTTGTTACTTACACACACACACACACACACACACACACACACACAGTGAACTTTCACTAGCCGGCCACCCTCTAAACAGCTATATTTTGTTCAGAACCTATAAAGACTCCACAGAGTCAATGTTATGGAAAAAAACCCTTTTCCACTGCCTCCTCTCAAAACGCCCGCTGTTTTTCGGAACCATTACTGGCCGTCATAGATAGGATTTCTTTATATATATATATATATATATATATATATATATATATATATATATAAAGTCGAATCCATCGTCAGTAGAGGATTATCTATGGAAAGAAAAAAAAAAAAATTCAAAATCGCCATTTTATTTGAGAGTAGTGTTTTAAAGGTGTACCTATACTTGAAGAACCTGTCGTGAAACCTCGAATTATTGCTGTCGTCTCTCCCCCTCTTAACTACTCTCTTAGCTGCCTCCGAGTCTTTGATTACGGATAGTTACATCCAATTACGCGTTATCGGAAGCCGCCGCGAACAATAGAATTGTAAAGTCTTGTCGCCAAAGCGTGCATGCATGACACCGGAGAGTGCTTTTCCTTGCTCGCGCTGATAGTCCAGTTATCTTTGGAACTCAGCGGAGTGGATCGCATTCATCCGAATTCATGGCATTCGCGAGAGAATGACGGGCCGCATTTTCGGTCGGGTGCTCTTCAGGAAGTGTATTTTAAGTGTAGTAAAAAGGAGTTGAATTTTCATATTTCGTCATAGCGGTTTCTCACGGTTTTTTTGGGGTTGAGCGTGCAGTGCCTCGTCTTCTTTTTTAGCGTATTTTTTAAAAAAAAGAGTTCTGTCTTGTTTAGACAGGAGATTGTTACCGGCTGTGACTCTTCTCTCATGCAGATTCTGTCAGAGTCACCATCGAGGATTTGGACCCGGTGCTACTTAGTGGTTAGCGCATAGGGATTTGGTGTTGAGGAAGTTCGGTTCGAGTTCCGAAAAGCATTATTAAATGCTCTCGTGTCTGTTGTTTTTGTCTCTAATACCCCCTGGCCATAATTTATTCCAGACTAGGTAGATATAGGTCAGGTGGCGTAGTGGTTAAACGTGTCAAGCTGTCACACCACAGGTCCAGGGTTCGACCCTGCGACTGGGCACGGTCGACTCGTGCCTTTCATCCCTTGAGTGGGTCGATAAAATGATGACCAAGCATGCTTGGGAACTAACTCTGGGGGTCCTGCGTCAGGTTGACCACCTGACCGAGACATATGCTGTATGGCACCCCAAGCCTACGGTCATGAAAGCGGAGATGGACACTGCAGGCCATGGTCCACAGTGCTGAAAAGCAACTCAGACTGTTGTGCCATGAGTTAGTTAGTTAGGTCCATATAAGCTAGTGGGCTGAGGGGTTGCCATCCCAGTTTATATTGGCACCACAAGGTTCGGAATCCGATTTAGCCAGGTGCCACCTCAATTTTGACCGAGCACCCCTAGGGATGGCACCTCCCACCCCTGGGAGAATCATAACCACTCCCACCCTCTCTGATCTCATAGAGGGACTTTTCGGTCTACGGATTTAATGTGCCCATATCCTACTTAGACGCGGAACTCTCGTGTCTACGCCCGGTATGCGCATGTTAAATCCAAATCCAAATCAAGTTGTGTCTTTGCAAGTGGAGTGCTTTGGTCTTGATAACTTTATCTCCTGTAAGCAAGTTATTAATATCAAGGAAGGTACGTGTGCCCAGTAGTTAAAAATTTAAAGTAAAGAGAAGTTAACATTTAAAAGGTAAAATTGACTACCGTAATATCTCGAGTATAATACGCACTTTTTTTTTTCACCTTATAGTCCGCAAGAATGAGGGTGCGTATTATACTCGCGTACAAAAATAAACGTAGTTTTAAACATTGAATAAACGAACGTACAGCAGCTTTAAGACATTGTCGCAACACGGGTGTGCGCGCATCTCCACTCCGTGATTCATCCACCCGTTTCCTAAGCAGGTGTTCCTTTTAAACAAACGGAACTCACAGTTCGTATCGCACACGCATTCGTTTAATAACAGGTCCCTTGAAATAGTGATAGTTCCCGGTTGTTGCTAGTGCAAAAATTTATTATTCTGTTTTATTTATTCCCCTCAAAATGTCTTCAAGATGGTCCTGTACGGCAGCAGAAAAATTATAATATTTGTGCAAATTTTAAATAAAATATTGAAAAGTTATGGGTGCGTACTGTACTCGAATTTTAATTTTTTCCGAAAATTTCGCGCAAAATCAAGCATGCGTATTCTACTCGGGTGCTCCATATAAAATATATACCTTTTAAATATGTTATATATAAGAATGGAAATTATTAATCTATAAATAATTTTCAAATTAGCAGTTTAGAATTTTATATGATTAACTGGTGATTAAAAATCATAAAGTGCTGTGCACATCATAAAATTGAGATATACGCTTACAGAAGATAATTAATGGCCAGAATACACTTTTAATATATTTACCTGTAATGTAAAACCAAATAAATTGTAATAAATATTATTTAAATTAAAAATTGAGCATAAAATTGGAAAAATTTAAAAAAATTATCACAATTATTTGCATAATTTTCCCACATAAACAAATTATTCCAGAATTGCACATTTTTCTGGTTTTAAAATGTAGAGTACCATGAAATATGCATATGAGTGTAGTTTTATCAGTTTCCTATTGTTTAAAAGTAATGCTGCACACAAACTCAAAATTAGCAGTTAATCATATAAAATTCTAAACTGGTAATTTGAAAATTATTTATAGATTTATAATTTCCATTTTTATATAGGGCATATTTAAAGATATGTACGTTATATGTATAAAGAAAGAAAATTTCTTATTCTAATAATATTTGAGTTTTTGTGGTTAGAATTAGACCCTATTTATAGTCTTTTCGTTGAGTTTCAAGGTCTTGTGCGCCCTTAAAAAAAGCCTGTGAAAAGGGGTTTTGCAGATTGACTGACCTAATGAAGAAGCTGACCTTAAGATTTCTCGTGAACCCTCTATAAATTGCTAGCAAATTACGCAGGACGTGGCTGTAAAAAACGAAAACTTTTTAACTGCAAAGAAAGCAAAAAATTCGAGCCACACTGAGATCCATTTGCGTATATTCTTTGGAAATGAGAGACGAAATAGAATAAACACTTGCGTGGCTTTTTTGTGCTATGTACGTGTGAAGATGTAAGAAAAATACTTTTTCGAAAGGAAATCTGAAAACCTTACCTTTCCTGGAGATCCAGAAGAAAAAAAAATTATTCGTAATTCTGAGTAATTCACCGAGTTGCATTGCCATTCTCTGAAATCTAAGTTATTCTGTACTTGAGCCAAGTTTAGAACGGTGTCAAAAATCGAAATTTGAATGTTTTCAACCATAATCCATGTAACAATGAAGTTCTTTTTAGAATAAATCCGAGAAAAGAGAGCAGGTAATTTTTTTTGCAAACTTGGGAGGGGCAGTACACTTTGTCCTCCTGAAAAATACCTTGGTTAAACTCTATTTGATGGATTTTAGTCACTTGAATTTTTTTTTAATTTCCTACGCGGCAGGCGTATTATCTTGTAATGGAAGCACTGTCTAGGTGATCCAACTTCCCTCCCCACCTTAATATGGACCGAGCATCCCCAGTAGTGCACTTGAAATATTTAAGCTATGCGTTCTTTTCGTGGTTTAAAACCTGTTTAAATAATATAATAATTTGCTCCATAATTTGCAAGTTTGTCGTACGTATTTTTAAAAACCGGTTATTTGTAGAAATTTTTCTGTGTGAGCACACGAGGCTTTTTTATGATAACCAAGAAATACAGTCTAAAAAAAAGTTTCGGAACCTCAGCTTTAGTGTATTTAGTGGTTATACCACTAGGAACTCGTGAGCAGAGCCAGTCCTTAAAAGATGTTGATGAAAATGTCGCTATAATTTGCGAATTATCGTATATATATATATATATATATATATATATATATATATATATATATATATATATGATAATAATCACATTTTGAAAATTTAACACAAGGGAATTGATGCGCAGAACTTATCGGAGATGCAGTCGGCACGAGGTTGTTGATCATACAGTAATCGCTGCGCACAAATTGGAGAGATGCAGTCGGGCGTAGTGTTGATCCAGGGAAGCACTTACGAAATTTAGGAGATAAACACATGGATCCAGAGAAGAGGAACACAGATTTTAGTCGATATCCAGGAAATCACCTTTATTCAATTACGAAGCATCGCGAAGGTATTAGCTGCAGTGGCCACATGACTTGTCCGGCGTCCATGCCAGGACGGGACGTAAAAACAGCAGTGCTTACATTGGGGAGTTAAGAGAAAAGCGTCGTAACCACCGGACTGTGGACAGTAGGTCCGACAGCAACAAGAGTTAGAAACGAAGAGAGAAAAGTCTTCTGTTCATGCAATATTAAATGGGTGTTTTGCGATCTTGACGCCAGAGGGCCTAAACTACTTAATATTTTAATTGGGCGACTTTAGATTCGTGGAGTTCACGTGTCCACTTAAGTTTATCGGGGACTTTACTGCTAGATCCCGCGCTTATTAGAACTGCGAACTGTTGACCTGGGCGTAGGATAAGTGGCCATAAAGTTCTTGCAAAGTGGGGTTTTTGACGTTATAGAAGACATAATTTCAGAGTGGTTTGAGGGCTCTTCAAGAATTTTGACACTATACTGACATTCGGAATCTCATAAACTTCTAACTCTCATATCTGGGGATGTTATTGAGTTCAAATACTTCACATGCCTGCTTAATGATCTGCAGGGCTAATATAACTTATACTTATTTTACTTTTAGGTCGCAATTTTGGAAAAAGGGGTCGTACTTTATTAACAATAGAATATGCTTTAAAGTAAAGTAAGACGCGTTTTCTTGTTACATTTATATATATATATATATATATATATATATATATATAGCTTACAAATGTAAATAGAGAATTTTAAAAATTCTGGTAAAAAGCTAATTAAGAAAGCGTAAATAAAATTTAGGCGCTAAGCTGCTCACAAATTTTTATTACATAATGTTAGATAGTTGAAAAATAACAAACTATAGGGGAAGTTGAGACATAATAATACAGTAAACCCAGATATCAATACGGTAAAATAGATAAGTACTAAATCAGAAAGGAAATGGAGGTGTTATAGTTGATGACTGGAGGGAGTTGTGACCCCCCATCCCCGGTTAAACATGTTTTATTTCCGGAAAACACTCCCGGTGGTCGGCTACAACACCAAAACCTTATAGATAAAAAAGAGTGAAAGCAATTAAAGTGAGACAAACAAATTAAACCATAGGTTATCATTAAATAATATTAATTTTGCAACTATCTAATTAATATATATGTATTTATATTTATATATATATATATATTTTTAAACCTGTGATTTGGTAATTTTTTTTATTGTGGCTGTACATTAGACGTTTATGACCATGGGATACAATCTAAAAAAAGTTTGAGAACCACATCTCTAATTAGCGGTTATGCGGGAAAGCTCGAAAGAAGAACGAAACCTTCCTTAAAAGATGCAGTTCATGAAAACGTCTCCATAATTTGCAAATTAGTCGTAAACATATTTTTTAAACCTGTCATTAGGTAATATTTCATTGGGGGTGATCATTAGACGTTTATGACCAGGGAATACAATCTAAAAGTTTGGCAACCGCAACTCTAGTTAGGGGTTTCGCTGAGGAGCTTGCTAGAATATCGATATTTTTTTAAAAGGATGCAGTAGAGGAAAACGTCAGCTATGCAAGTTATTTTTGCATTTTAGTAGCACTGTTTGCGAGAATGGCTCATATACACTTATGATCATCTCACTTTGATAATGATCATCATTTCTCGGAATGATTTCTTTAATGTTATCAGAGTTCGAGAATAGCCTTTGTTTCTAATCGTCGCACGATCGCTATCTTTCCTGCACGAACCATTCAGAAACAAAACACCGAAATAGATTTTTAAGTAGAATCGAGGTTTAACAAAAAGAAAGACAACTTATTAGAAGCGAGAAATGAAAAGAAAGCTAACCTCGTAATTATTCATAATGCGCAAGAATTTGCCGTATCCCTGACCCAATTTCTGGCCGAGAGAAAGGAGTTTTGGGAAAGACGTCGCGAAAAAAGCCCGTGCGCATCGGGCCCCAAACTGAAATGTCATGCTCGTATCAGGTGAAACTGTTACATCATGCCACTTTGGCGGAATTCAATGCCAAGCTTCGGGGGCAGCGCAGAAAGTGCGCGAGCGCAGCGCATTGTTTCCTTGGGCGAGAAAGACATGCCAGTGGGAGAAAATGCTCCGGAAATTATTGCGTAATTACTGTGATAACATTTCTCATTTGTAGCAATAGAAGGTAATCTGATTTTGCAAACGATTAATGATTTTTGTCGTTGAGTGAGCTCTGAATGCAGCGGATGGTCTCCATAAGATTGTGGTCGTTTGTACTTCCGCAAACAACGCGACGGGGAAATTTTTGGATCGTTATCGAATTATAAATCGCCTGTATTTTAATTAATTAAATGTAGAATAATATCGCTATGATTTCGATTTAGTAGAATATCATGCATCTGTTTACATTAAACATCCGACGATTCGTCTCGTTCTAGACTTCAGGCATCCGCATTGTCGGACGTCAAGTTGGTTCTGAATGAAATTGTTACTGACGCCTTTCCGAGGTCGCTTTGTAAGGAAATTTTTAATTAAGATCTGCTGGGTAGCAGGCCTGTCGGATCCGCTCAGCTGAAAGTTAGTTATCCTATGGAGAAAATGTTTCTAATGACGGTCGACTGGGATTGAAAGATTTTTTGTTTCTTTATAAATCACTAGCGGTCCGTCCCGACTTTGTCCGGGTTGAACAAAATATTATACCAATAAATTTCCAGTTGATAACCAATAAATTGTAAATCTTTTTTTACCTTAATAATAACCTAAATAATAGCTTAAATTAATATTATGTTAGTTAATAATTAAAATAAATTTTTTAAAAGAAAAAGGCGTGCCGGAGAACGGCTAGGTTCGAATCGCTACCGTCAGAACAGAAGCCCACCGCGATAGCACCACACTAAGGATCGTTGAAATCTTCGGCACAAAAAGCGGTAGAAAACAGAAGCGGAAACAATGGAGATTGTTAGGATTAAGCCCATAACTTTATTTCTACTGATCAGATACACATAATAAATAGCCTATGTCCATCTGGAATAATATACCTTTCAAACAGCGAAGGAATTTTTCAAATAGGTGCAGTGGTTCTGGAGATTACCCTCCACATACAAAATTGCTCTCTCTTTATATATAAGTATAGATACTTTACAATCGAGAAAGAAATTTTAGACTCTGGTGTTTTTTTTTTCATTCTTTAAAAAGAAACGCAAATAATATCTTTAAATTTGAGTGATTCCAGGGAAAAATGGAGTATACTCTAATTTAAATGCACATCATTTCCTGGGGTAGACGAAATTTGTGCAATTAATATGGTTGCAGAGTAAAAAAATGTTTGAATCCTAGTCGACCATCATTGGAAACCAGCATTATCCTTTTAAGACTTTCCTATTCCGGGCCGAGGTGGCCCAGTGGTAAGCTCGTTGGCTTTCGGTGCTGAGGGTGCTCGGATCGAATCCCGGCGCACGCCACTAAAATGTCTCCGTTCGTGTCGTCCCTTCATATAGGGAGTAATGCTGGTCCGTATATATGGTGCTCCCATAATGAAATGACCAGCAAAACTGCGGTGAATAACAACAGGCGAATGTCCATCCGACAAAGTGATGATATGAATTTTAGAATTTAATTTATTAAATGCTGATCACGTAATTTCTTTTTCTGGTACTTTAAATAAATTTATCGTCACGTGCATAACAACTAAATAAACAAAAAATATTTTTTTCCCTTGCTAATGCGGTAGACGATTGGACATTATCCAAAAAAATATTAAAATACAGTAAAAGAAATGTTTTATTAACTGTACTATATTCTTTAGTATTCTTTATATTAGATTTAATTTGAATATTTTCTTCTACATTATTTTATCTATAAAATTATCCTTTACGATTTTCCTTATAAATATATATATATATATATATATATATATATATATATATATATATATTACATCAATTGTATACATTGATCGTCGTATTTATCATATAATATACAGTGGCTCCCAAAAGTGTTCGTACACTTACGAATTTCAATGAAATAGGGGTCTATCCATTAATCAAAATGAATATTTCAGAATGGGTATTTAATAATAAGATCTATAATCTATTCTTAACAAAACTACATAAATATTTTGAAAACATAGTAAAACTTTATTTTACTATGACAGAGTGCCTCCGCATTGGGGGGGGGGGGGGCGGGCTTTCCTATTCCTTCGTACAAGTTTTTAACGTTTCTCATAAGAGCCATTTTTCCTATAAATCTCCGCTGAATTTTATTTCACGTTAAAAGCATGCGATCGTTAGTGTCATAATACTGTTTATAGCACTGTGTCTATTTTGTGTGGTAAGAAAGCCAGAAAAAAGGCGTTTACATCTCGCGATCATTTCCGAATACGGTCGATCAGACCCAAAAACTGTTTCACAGGCGTCAATCGATGTCACATTATGTCAATAAACTTCCCTCGCAAATTTTTCTACTTGACATTTCTGATCTTGCGGTGAAAAAAGATTTAAATCTCCAGGCAACACTCTTAGAAGACGGGGAATGTCCCCCCCCCTCCCCCTCCATCAGAATTCCCTCAACCTTCGCGAAAGTGCTGAAATTTTTTCGTGTAGTGAATGCATGCATGATTTTTAGTTATTTATAATTTTTACTTATAATGTATTCTATTTTATTTCAGGAACTTACAAAGCTCCAACACAAAAATGTCGTGGCCCTTTACGAATGTGTGGTAAGTACTTTACGTCTACTCATTTCTTTTGAATTTGATGTTTGTTGCAATTACTGATTCACTTTACGGAGGAACAAATCTTACTCTTATCGAAGGATATGTGAAACTTCAACAAAAAATGATATAGAGACGCTGTAATTGCGATTTGAAGTAACATTCTGTCTAGTACCTTAATGTTTTTTTCCCATCTGTTCTGGCTTATGTATGGTTTTCTATGAATGCTCTTAAACATTTGCGCTTAGCCAATACAGTTGACTTATTGTTGGCCTGGAAGACATATTATGGCAGCTGGTTTTCAGTGTTCTAGAGCAGTGGTCCCCAACCCCCTTGCCGGGGACCGGTACTGGGGGATGCCCAAGGGACATTAAATTATTTCCATTTTATTTACTGTGGTGTATTTCTCTCGGGTATGTGCTAATTTATACCTTTGTAACAGAAGAAATCTTGTAACTATTTTAAATTAGTTTATTGTTTATTAAACATTTCAAGATTATGAATTAAAATTGCAGTCATAAAATTGAAAATAAATGCACTTTACTGAAAGAAAGAAAACCGAAACAAATCTCTATATATAAAACAGTTCCGTAACTGACGCATTCACTGACTGACATACAACGCACAGACCAAACCGCTGGACCTAAAGGGCTGAAATTTTGCATGGCGATTCTTCTTATAGTGTAGGGGTGCATTAAGAAAGGTTTTTCAAAAATTCTTCTTAGATTTTTAAAAATTAAATTTTAAGCTGTTTTTTTAACTTTTTTTATGTTTGCATTTAAAATAATACTTTGAGGGTTATACAATTTATATCACGAGAAAGATCATAAAAATTCCTTTAAAATGAATTTTTTTTCGAATCTTTACCTCCATTTTCTGATTTTTGGGGAATTTTTAAAGATTAAATTTTAGAATTTAATTTATTAAATGCTGATCACGTGATTTCTTTTTCTGGTACTTTAACTAAATTTATCGTCACGTGCATAACAACTAAATAAACAAAAAATATTTTTTTCCTTGCTAATGCGGCAGACGATTGGACATTATCCAAAAAAAAATATTGAAATACAGTAAAAGATATGTTCTACAAACTGTACTACACTGCTGGCCACTGTTAATGCAACACCCTGAAGGAAACATGCAAATAACATGAAATTTACAACATGCTTTAGCGGAGGTGAGATATGCAAATGATTAGAATTTCAGCGCAGACGCACATCACTCGCGCCTGTGGCGCCACTTCAAAGCGCTATTTAAGGCTTGGAGATTTCGACGATTTCAAGTTCGGCAATTGTGTTTTTCTTGTGTTTTTTTCAAAAAAACGATCAATTATGCCTCGTCGAAAACAGCGATCATCTTTTGATCAAGTATCCGAGTTCGACAGAGGAAGGATAGTGGCCTACCGAGATTGTGGATTATCTTTCAGGGAAATCGGTAGTCGTGTTGGACGAAACCAAACAACTGTAATGCGGATATGTGATCGTTGGATGCAGGAGGGTACGACGGACCGGCGTGTTCGATCGCATCCACCTCAGCGCACCACTTCACGTGATGCCAGGCAAATTGTGCGCATGGCAGTGACGGATCGCTCAGTCACATCACGAACCATAGCACAGCACATGCAGTCTGTAACGCATCATCCAGTGTCTGCGCGTACCATTCGATGCCGTTTACAGCAGAGTGGTCTGTCCGCAAGACGTCCATTGCTTTGTCTACCCTTGACGCAGAACCACAGACGTCTCCGCCGCCAATGGTGCGATGACAGAAGGATGTGGACGGCAGAATGGAATGAAATTGTCTTTACTGACGAGTCACGCTTCTGTCTGGAACACCACGATGGTCGCATTCGAGTCTGGATACACCGTGAAGAGAGGATGCTGAACAGCTGCTTTATGCACCGCCACACTGGGCTTGCACCGGTATTATGGTATGGGGCGGTATTGGATATCACTCTCGCACACCTCTAGTACGCATTGCCGGTACTTAAAACAGCCAGCGCTACATCTCCGAGGTGTTGGAGCCAGTTGTCCTTCCTTACCTTCAGGGCTTGCCCACATCCATATTTCAACAGGATAATGCGCGACCACACGTGGCACGCATTGTCCAACGGTTCTTCGTCAATCGCCAGATTGAATTGCTTCCCTGGCCGCCTCGCTCTCCGGATCTTTCGCCGATAGAAAACATGTGGTCCATGGTTGCTCTACGATTGACCCAGATTCCATCCCCAGCTGCCACAGCAGATCAACTTTGGCAAAGTGTCGAAGCTGCTTGGTCTGCTGTACCCCAAGAACTCATCCAAAGTCTCTTTGAATCAATGCCGAGGCGTGTGGCAGCGGTGATCTCCAACAATGGCGGCTACTCTGGCTACTGATTTTGGCAGGAACCACACTTCACAGAAGTCTATAAATTTAATCATTTGATACTTGGTCAACATGTTATCTACAAAATAAATTTTGTTGTGATATCTCTTGTCTTTCTTGGTGTTGCAATTTGGGTGGCCAGCAGTGTATATTAACTGTACTATATTCTTTAGTATTCTTTATATTAGATTTAATTTGAATATTTTCTTCTACATTATTTTATCTATAAAATTATCCTTTACGATTTTCTTATATATATATATATATATATATATATATATATATATATATATATATATATATTACATCAATTGTATACATTGATCGTCGTATTTATCATATAATATATATATATATATATATATATATATTTGGCATGAATTTCATACATTGATCGTTGTATTTAATTTCAATGTACTCCGTAGCGAACTACGGGTTTTCAGCTAGTAAATAAATAAAACGAGTTTTTTATTGAACAATAAATAAACGTAACGTCATTTATACATCAAAATTATAACATCAATTATTAAATTAAAACAATCAAAAATATAAAAAATCAACGTCCTCCCTTAGCGGGCCTTGGTAAAATAATGAAACGTTGACCGGTCAGCGGCGATAGAAAGGTAGGGGGGCACTGTTCTAGAGTGAATGTTCATGCCAGGACAACTGGCACTGGAAGAAATAACTCCGCCATTTTACTGGCATTCCGAGTTCCTGGTATGCATTGTCAATACAGCATTGTCAATACATTTTTGTCTATACAGTTGGAATTAAATTTTCCCGGAATAAATGTTCATAACAATCCGAGGGCAAAAGGTTAAATATGAATCCTTGTATAAGCACCTTTTTATAAGACCTAGCCATATTATCTGTACCGCCTATACATTGTTATAATTTTCGGTTAAGGCTGTGTACTAATCCTGTTGGATACGCTCACCTCAATGTCTATCCATGGAGAAAATGCGTCTTCTATTTACAGCTACATAAATGCTGATAATCCAATAAAAGTGGTATTTTCAGGTAGCCTGAACTTTTCTTCACCTTGCAACAGGATTCATTTTATAGTTTTCGCCCATCAAAGAAATTTATGAGCGTTTAAAATACACTACACTAGATTCCCCCCCCCCTCCCCCGCCGAATAATTGAATTATTATTTGCATAAAAAAAAAAAAGAAAAATGCCTCAAGGTATAAAATTTTTTTATCTGTTACGGAGTAGAATTTAAAAAAAAAAATCTTTCATTCCAAGTCGGAAATCCGTGTACACATTTTCTCCATAGGTTAACATTGAGGTGAGCGAATCTAATAGGATTAGTACACAACAGACTTAATGCGTCATATTGATCAACGCATTTTATTTTGCTTTTAAAAAAAAAAAAAAAGTCTAGAAATCATTAAACTCTGGTTAACAAACGCGTCACAGTTTTTTTAAACGCGTTCCTCATCTGATATCCACATCCTGCTGGCAACTACTACACTGAAAATTAAACCTGAACTCATCTCATACCGCTCTCTTCGAATTCTTTTTCAGTTAATGATATCCGAAGAGTAATATAAACTGTCATCAAAGCTCGGTAGTATCAGAAAAAGATTAAGTTTCAAATGAAAAGTGATAAGGGAGAAATTGGGGGAAAAAATGTTTACATCATCTGAGCTATATCGATTAGAATTTCTCGCTATTGTATTGTATCGGAATTTCCTCGAGTATTATCCAGTTATAGCCCTGGTAAGTAATGAATGACTCATCTGCCAGCATCTGTATGGATCAGAGTGCACCGTGTGATCAATATTGTCCCCCTCCCATTTTTTTAATCTATCGTAATTAATCTTAGTAGACGAAGGGAGGGGGGGGGGAAGTTTCCTCAGGAGATTTTTCTGTATGTGACATGCATACTCAATTACTAAATTGTTACGACTTGGCAATGCACTCAGTTTTATGGACAAGATGTTTTATTGATTATAGTTCCGAGAGTTATAGTTTTCTAAAATAAGTAAGGCTTTTATAACTGAGAAATCTTTAATAAAATTAGAGATAACGTGCCAAAAGCTCGGAACTGTGCAGGGATTCCACTGACGCGCCATAACTCTTATTTGACTTTATTTTTCCTTGTGCGATGGACTCGCTTGGGTCCTCTTAAAGGACATGTTTTTCCTCCGCCCTATTTTGTCCTTCCTGCTTCTGAAAGCTCGTGCATCAAAAGGTGACCGTATCGCCCTTTGCCAACTGTCCAGCCTGCAGGCGAATGTACAAAAGCTGTCTACACATTTTTAGAGCGATTTTAAAGCAATGTCATTGAGGTTTTAAGTAATAACATTTATTTTTCAAATGTTCTATCCGATAACCCATTCGCTGGACTATCATTCTGCATCTTGATTTCCAAGATATGTTAGCTTTTCTTAAAATTGCAAGTGGTATTTTATTTCACTCCTGATCCATAAATTGCCACAGTCCAGTCATTGTTTTCGGTTTGCATTTAGAAAGTGTTCTTTTTAGCTATCCAAATGCACAGTAATTGATGACATATCAGGAGATTTTGAAGGCATAAGAGCAAAAGGTATTTTTTTTTCATAGTTTCGAAATTTAGTAATAGAATTTGATGTATGGCTCGTCACGTATTGAGGCTGTACCCATTTAAGACTCTGTGGATAAAGAATTGTATTTCTTCTTTAAATATGGGAGTTTAAACCTTATCATGAATATATATTGAATTGATTTCGACATTTTTCTTCGACTCTTCATAAATTTGTCGTTGTACAAAAAACCAGCAATAATCTTTGATCATTTGATGAAACTTTATGTTGACTCTCGGATTCTGATTTTTAGATCTTTTTCTCCACTTTTGCGATATTAAATCGATCTTTTTGTGTTTAAGTCATGTAAATATATCCATGCTTCATCAATTGGCACAATATATTTCTATCTATCACCAGCTAAGGGATTTACATAAAAAATTCTGCAGCGTGTTCTGCGGTCAACTAGAACGTTAGGAAAAAGGCGTTAAATGTTACGCTTTTTGGCTTTTTTTAAGCTTTACATATTTATTACCTTGTTTAGAGTCGACACAGTTTTTTTTTTAATTTTAAAGAAATTGGAATTGTTCTCTGAGTCGGTGGATTTTCTTTTGCGAGGAGTGTATTTTGAAATAGTCGTATATGTGCGCACCTTCTTTGAGTAAACATAGTTCTTTGAGTAGTTCTTTTTCCAGTTAAAAGCAATGACTGACAATTTTTCCCTTATTCCGAATGATATTACTTATTTTCGCATTTAGAAATGCGAATGTCAAAGCTTCACGCAGCGTTGTTTAGTTACAGAATAAGGATATTTCTCTTCGGAAAGAGTAAAAACATCCTTCAATTCATAGCCGGTGTACATATGCCATTCTTAAAATAGACAAAATTGAACTACAGCAAACGATAATTTAGCTTTCATAAAATGGGCTGTTGCCAGAATGTTTTTGATTTATTTAAAGTATCGTTATTTTTTGCAATAAAATTGCTCTAAAAATATGTAAGCAGCCTCTGTAATTACGTACTGTTCTATTTAAGAAATGCGCATGCGGAAATACAATTGATATTCATTTATCAAGGAAATTTCTTCTCCCACAACTTTTTGCCAGTCATCAAGAGAAACATTTCACTAAGGCGCCAAGTCCTCTGGAATATACAAATGTCCTTCGGCGCCATATTGAATTTTTGCTGTCTTAGAATGTTTATATATGGGACAGAAACAGAACATAGGAACCACTGAAGTTACTGTTTCTAATAGCAAAAGTTAGAAATTTCCCGCATAAACGCCGCACCGACTAATACGTGCTAGAAAAAGTAATTAGTTTATGGCAAAAAAATATTATAGTACGTCTTCTGGTGCTTTAGTATGACAGTATGAGAGTGAAAAAACGGAAAGTTTCAGTAACACTCTCAGAAGAAAGGTCTACGGAGAAATTCAAAGCTGGATTCCTGATGGAGTTCTTGTGAGATTGGCATCTGCTTCTGACGTCATAAGCGGGGAGTGAACGAGATGGAAGACGAGAATTTTGTAAAGAAGTTTTAGAATTGCAGAATGCTGATTGATTGCTAAATTAAGATGATAATTGGAGTTAAGTTGCAGCTGTTATTTTGTCAAAATTTATGAAAAAATTATCTTGTAATTAAAAGTCTTAGATACTTGTTAAAAAGAGTCTCTTGGGAGTCAAAAACTTCAGAAGTCTATCAGATCTCAGAAAAATTCAGAACAATCGGATGCAAAAAAGATATCAAAACTTGAGATATTGTTTGCATTTAGTTACTTGTAAAATCTTTTTCTTAGTGTTCTTTCGATTTTTAAAAATTTATAAAAACGCTTTAGAAGTACTTATTAGCTTCTTGTTTCCTTGTAAGTCCTTAAATAACCCCGAAGTGATCCTTGTTTTAACTAAGTAATAGCATTGTCCAATGAGGAGCTATCAGTCCTTTGTTTTCCAGTCACTTCAAGTGCATGGAGAGTAGAGGTGTGATGTAAAGCATGTGGAAAAGAAAAGATGTTCTGCCCTCTTTTAATATTCTTCTGCACGTGCTTTAATGATGCGATGGGACATTAAGTTATGTCTCCGGTCCACTAGTGCTGGATATACAGACACATTAAGGGCCTGTTCACATATGTAGAATCCGTCAGCGTTAGCTTTACTCGTATTGAAATATTAACCAATAACAAACCTCCAAACGGTTAGCCACGAAATTGTTGAGGTCTGTGATTGGTTTGAAATGTCAATACGAGGAACGCTGACGATGACGGATTCTATGTGAACAGGTTCTTATTCCCGTATCCGGTTCTTAATATGTTATTTCTTAGGGCCTGTTCACATAGAATCCGTCAGCGTCAGCGTTTACGCTTATTGACATATTTTAAACCAATCACAGGCCTTAACAATTTCGTTACTAATCGTTTGGAGATTTGTAATTGGTTAAATATATTTCATTGCGAGTAACGCTGACGCTGACTGATTCACTGTGAACAACAGGCCCTAATACTTTTCGCATCGTTGCGTTAAATTGTAACCATATGACGTACTGAACGCTTCAGAGTACTTCAAAAATATCACTTTATTTTCCATACGTTCCATTTTTTTTTTTTAAATCTTCCTCCTCCTCGTTTTCAGTCTCTTCTCATAAATATTTTTAATTTTTCTGTGTGGAAAAAATTTCTCTATCCTCATCAAATTCCTCCGGCATTTACCTCTTTAGTCATCTGTTTGAGCCGTAAAACTCGGGCGAACAGCTGTAATGGAGCATTTCACGAACGCGTAGAGTGAAAGCGTATTCTTACTATGTGTTTCGTTTTTATCTCTAGGCGAACAAGCATCGTTGGGTATCGAACGCATGTCACGTTCGTAGCCCACTCTGAATGGGGTGTGTAAGATCAAATAGATGGGTCATTAATTTAAATCATCTATAGCAGTGGTTCGTGTTCAAGGGCCACTTGTCTCGTCCCTCTCCCCCTACAAAAATAAAATCGTTGGGAACTCGCTCCCGACCAGCCGTTTTAGAGGCAAAAATAGCATTGATTTTCTGAAAAAAACTGGCTGTTTGAAATAAACAACTTTAATGAAGAGTTTATAAATAAACTTAATAACAATAGCAAATTTAACGTAAAAGTAAACGTAATAGCAAACGTTAAAGCGTGTGAAAACTTAAAACCGAATGAGATTTTTGAGTTTGCATTTGGTTTTTAAAGCTGTAAAATGGCTGCGAATACGCGTCACAGAAAGTTTGTTACGGATTTTCAAACAGAAGAAGAATTATTCCGTATTCGAAACGTCGGGAAACGGAAGAAATATAGGAATTTTTAGAATCTGAGCCAAAGAAAATAATTTGTTTTTGTTCCCAATTTTATAAAATTTCCAAATTTCCGTGATTTTGAAACAGTGAAATCAATTTTTTTTTTCATCGCTGCTGACTTTGCGGACTACTTAGTATAGCAATTCTACTTCTGAGCAATTCTAAAAGTTTCAAATGTCTAGCTAGCCGGGAAGTTAGTTAAAAATCGATTGCAAGATATGTAAGGGACAAACACACAAACAAATAAGAAAGCAAGTTAATAAAAACATGGTAAAAATTACATAAAATTACCTAAAAATTAATTCAACACCTGATAGACATCGGATATATTCGGCCCATCTAGTTCAATGAATATTGCTTTCAAAATCCTCATCTATTTGGCAACCTTTTTACATGTGGTGCCGGACCACTTCCGAGGCTCTCGCGGACCACCGGTTGGGGACCACTGGTCTAAGAAGATGCCTTAGCCCGCCTTGGTAGGCGGTTCTTGAGCAAAAATATACATCTCCAGCGTGCAGGTAGCCTTGTACTTGGGTTTCGCCCTTCTCATGTGCACAAGGAATACGTATATTTTCCTCCACTGGTCATGCCCTGCTGAGGTGCGCATGAGAAGGGCGAAACCCAAGTACAAGGCTACCTGCACGCTGGAGATGTATATTTTTGCTCAAGATGTCTGTCTGAAGGTGCCCACAAAACAGCTCAAAATGTGATGATGTATATTCATGTCTGCCGGGGAATTTTAATGTTTCCTTAAATGAGAGCTGTCCGTTAGGAGAGGTTTCCCTGCTCATTGTCTGTCTGTTAAACCTTTCAGAGCTACGAACTCATCTATGCGTACCGAAAAATCGTACACCTTAGGCTATGAACCCATTTGTTGTTTCTCACACAACCCTTCATTTTGTGCCATGAACGAATACACGCGTTAGATACCGATGATCCTTGTGTATGCCTGCAGATAAAAACGAAACATATTGTAAGAATGCGTGTCTGCGCTGCGAGCTTTATCAGGGCTGTTCACGAGGCGTTTATGTGCCTCTTTTTTTGCGCATTTGTCGAGAGATGGGGCGACATTTCTTACAATCGATAGATTTTCCATTAAAGCTAAGGTGACCAGCTAAGGCTTTTGGCGGGACAGTCCCGATTTTTAACAATTTGTCCCGCGTCCCGCGACGTTTTAAAAAAGTCCCGATTTTTGGAAAGAATTCACGACAAGCTAGGGAACGGCGGGAGAACGGGAAGGGAATATACGGTTTTCGGCGGCCATGTGGCTATTTAGCTAGGATATGAGTTTTATATTATTTTTGCTAATTTTATAATGTTAAACTTTAATAATAACAAATAATTGTTGAGAACTGATTATCAAAGTTCGCATTGTTGATCAGTTGTTAGAATTCGAATTTTGAAACAAACCATATTCCATACAATAATGCACTAAAAATTATGGAATAAGCGCTGTCTTTACCAGGAACTAATGCTACGAATGAGCGCGTTTTTTCTACGGTAAATAAAATGTGGACATCAGAAAAATCACAATTAAGTGTTGAGACTTTGAAAGCTATTTTATGTGTGAAATATAATTTAACAAATTCTTGTGAAAAATTTTATGGTCTTTTAAACAACGGCAGCAATCTACTAAAAAAAAATTCCCGCAAATGAGAAATATGCCAAAGAATAAAATAATACTATACATAATTTTTTTTTATTTATTATATTTGTAAATTGTACTTATGTTGAAATTTAAAAATATATATTCAATACTATTTTTGCGTTCTATGAAAATTTTTGTTGCTCCATATAGACCAAATTTTTAATCAAGAACATCTCCGAAGGGTCAATGTGGTGTCCCGCTTTACCAATGTTAAAATCTGGTCACCTTAATTAAAGTTCCAAACTTCTTAGATCCATCCCGCGCTTTGTCGTTAAAAATGAGCATCCAGTATCTTAATTTAACTTTAACCAGCTCAGCGCCGAAGAGTTGTTGTTACTACTAATATCCCCTGGTCGTATAAATCCTATCCATGTCCATTAAAGGCTGTAGGACAAAGAAAGGGGGCTCGAGGTAGCCTAGTGGTGGCGCGATACTGAGGGTGCTGAGATTAAATCCCGGCAAGCGCCATTTACCTTTTAACTGTCGTGTCCGAGATAGTCTCGGAGTAGTTTTTTCTTTCTTGCATCTTATTGTCAAACCCGAATCTATCTCGGGACAAGTTGATTTGGGCTTTATTCAATAGATGGCAGCACTGGTATTCTATACAATATCCTGCGAGGTGAATTTTTGCGTTATTCAGTAGATGTCAGTTTATGCACGTTATTTTGTACTGAACATTTGATTTTTGCAATAAAAAAAATTGACGATTTTCCGTACCAAAATCATCAAAATAGCTTGACGGTTAAAAGTTTAAATACCTCCATGTCTAGGCCGGATGTGGGCACGTTAAATCCGTATATCAGGAAATCCCTCTATGGGGACAAAGAGGTTGGGGGAGGGTACGACCCCCCAGATGTCGCCCCTAGGTGATATTGGTCAAAATTAAGGTGACTAAATCAGACTCCGACCCTTCTGGTGTCATTATAAACCGGATCCGCACCCCTCAACCCGCTAGCCTATAGGGACCTGGTCTGGAATCCAAATGGCCAAGGAGGTATGAGAAATAACAGCAACAAGACAAAGAGATACGGCTCCTATTTAGCTCAATGTATTAGGGCACCAAGAGGGTCGGAGGCCGATTTGTTGCCCGTTGCTGACACAATTTTGACCGAGCACTCTCAGCGGCGACGTCTGGTGGGCTCGCAACCTCCTCCCATCAGTGCAAACCACATGGAGGGACTTTCTGGTACAGATTTAACATGCCCATACCCGGCTTCCACACGAGAGTATTTAGTGGCGCTTGTCGGGATTCGAACCGAGCACCTTCTGTTCCGAATTCCGACGCACTAATCAGTAGACTGCACCGTGTCAGTATTGTTGTCGTTGGGCTTTTCTTTTAGTAGTGGCCAGTATTGAAGAAAATATACTTGGAGGTCGTTGAAAATGCATAATTACTCAGTAGCCGTTCATATTGTAGCGTCACGACAAGTAGGTAAGGCTATTCTCTCTGAGGCATTTTGAAGAAATTTCACAACTATTGATCCATACCAAGAAAGACAGAGTTCTAATTAAAAGCGAAGGCCAAATTTTTAAAACGAAAACTTAACAATTTATTAACAAAAATAATTAACATTTAAACAGTGCAACATATTCAATTTAAAAAAAAACCGTGCAGATTCACAACGTACGGAGCCTAAACACACATCCGCACCGGCCGCATTCTCTAGCGTCTCTCTCCAATGTCTGGATTTTCAGAAGGGGTGGAGGGGCCGGCATCTTATCGGCTGACAGCTCTTCTTAGACGCCGAACTTAATTACATTGCAGAAACGTTAAGATGACAGCTTTAGTGACTGCATCTGTAAGGAAAACGGTTTTTAATCCCCCCACGTGTTCCGAACTGGTGGAACCGAACAACACATTCCTTGAAAAACACGCAGCTGTGTTTCAAGCTCTTGTGGGGTCTCGGGAAAAAATAAGACCCTATTTCCAGTACGCTACAATATCATTCGATCACAGTAAATCATTATTGGTTTTCCGTAAGTAGCAGTTACTTTCTGAAGAGTAGGGTGTTACAGGTTTGTTAATTCGCCTTAATT
>OU015503.1:90562541-90580041 GCA_907164885.2 Dolomedes plantarius | reverse complement strand
AAGTCTTAGTCCTGAATCCCACCGAAAAATTGTGGGGCCATTTGGCTCGTCAAGTGTATGCAAATAACCGTCAGTATGATTCTGTGTATGAATTGGAACTAGCTATCATGGATGAATGGGACAAAATTCCCAAATATTTGCTCGAAAACCTAATTAATTCAATGAAAAATCGAGTATTTGAAGTTATTCGGAAAAATGGTTTATCAACATCATATTAGCTTTATTAAAAAAAATTGTTTTAACTAGTGGTCTTATAATTTTGTTACAGATATTTGATTGGAAAAATTTAAAATTGTTGATAAAATAATTAGTACACTTAAGGGGATGGTGGACCTTTCAAAACGATTTTTGAAATTTTTACCACAGAGATATGAAATTTTGTATATATATTCATTAAATTATAACAATATTAAACAACTTATAAAATTTTATAAAAATTTAAAAAAAAAAATTTTATAATTAAAAAATTGAAATTAAATTACCCTTCTTTAAAATGCCCCTTGCGACTCAATTTTAAACTTTTCCCCTTAATTTTGCATTTATATTGCTTATAAATACTTTCTTAACAAAGTTATGTATTTTTTTGTACTTTCGTTGAATAGTTAAGTTTTAGAAAATATTTTTATGCTTGTACTCTGAATTTTCGCGAAATTTTTGTACTTTTCTACACTAAAGTTAAACTTTTATAACCTAAATGACCTCGAATCCTAAAATGGATACATAACTTTATTTTGATGTATTACAGGAATCTGTATTATAAATTTCATAAAATTTCGTCAAAAATTATGACGCGAGGAGCATTTTAAAGACTTGCAAATCTGGAAATTTCTCATTTTGAGAAAAAGTCATTTAAAAGATAATTTTTTATCTACCTTTAATACTTACTACTCTAAAGCCACCGATTTTTCATTTTTCTTTTCACTACACATTTTAAATGCATTTCATTCCAATATTTAATTGTTTTTAAAATATTAATACACCCCCCAAAAAAATTCCAATTTTTGCTCGATTTTTGGTAATTTGAAAGTCCACCATCCCCTTAAATATCTCTTAAAAATAATATACATATATTTTATATTTCATTTATTAACATCAACTTAATTTAATTTTAAAAAAATTATGCTATTTATAGTAAAAATCACAAAATCCACAGTGGTCTTATAATTTTGTTACACACTGTATATATATATATATATATATATATATATATATATATATATATATATATATATATATATATATATATATATATATATATATATATATATATATATATATATATAAATAAAAAATATTTATGTGGTATATAAAATTTGTTAAAAAAAATTTTCTCGTGAAATTTATATATACATATATTTTTTCTAATTTTTTAATTTTGTTTAAAAATATATTTTAGTTAAACGTATATTAAATAAAAAAATATCTTAATTTGAAAATCGTTTTTTAAATTAAGATTTTTTTTTATTTAATATACGTTTTAGGATAGTTAAAACGTAAAAGAAAATAATTAGACATTCTTTTGAATGAAATATTTTCCTGCATAATATTGGTACCGCCGTTTTGTGGAAATTCTTGACTGCTAGCTGACAATCGGGGAGAGAATTATGGGTAGTTTATTATGGGTGATCTAGTATAACAGAATCCCATCAGCTGCTTACATAAGCTACGGCGCCCGATAATTGTAATTGAGTATAAAAGTTTGAATTTGTGTTAAAAAAATCTATATTCAAGAACAGGTTTCCCATATGCTCAGGATCTAGAGGTTTGTTCCTCTTTCTAGGTACGGTCCGAAGACCCAGGTGATTTGTCTTTTTTCCTGGGATTTTTTTTTTTTTTAATTGAGCTCTAAATGTTTAAAATTGATGTAGCAGTGCGTTTTCTTTATGAAACAAAACTCACTGCTTCATGAATTTCAAAAATTGATGAAGCAGTGAGTCATTGAACTTTGAAAATGCAGCACCAAACTTAAAAAAATTATAAAGCATTTCGTTTTTTGAAATACTAAGCCTTAAAAATTAATGAATCTTTTTATTTTTTATTTTTTATGAAGCACTAAACCTTAATTATTTACCAGTGAAGCATTGTACTTTTTTTATATAAAGTTCTAAACTTTGAAAATTAATGGAACAGTGTGTTTTCACTGAAACAGTAAACCTTGAAATTTAATAAAGCAATGAGAGATTGCCTTTTTTTTTAAAATGAAGCCCTAAACTTTAAAAATTAATAATGTGATGAATAATTTCGTTGTTACTTTTGTGAAGCACTAAACCTAAAAAATTAAACAATGAAGCGTTGGAGTTTTTTTTATATAAAAAGCTCTAAACTTTGAAAATTAATGCAACAGTGCGTTTTTCAATGTAACAATAAACCTTAAAAATCAATAAAGCAATAAGAGATTGCGTTTTTTAAATGAAGCGCTAAACTTTAAAATAAATAATGTGATGAATCATTTCGTTGTTACTTTTGTGAAGCACTAAACCTTAAAAATTAAACAATGAAGCTTTGGAGTTTTTATATGAAGCTCTAAACCTTAAATATTAATGAAACCTTCCTTTTTTAATTATTATTATTATTATTATTTATTTAGTTAGTTATTTGTATTTGATTGTGTGCTTGGGAACTCGAACCTTAAAGATTAAGCAATGGATTTTATTTCTTTTCTTTGATGTCACTTATCACCCCTAAATCTCTGAATTTTCCCACAATCTCCTGAAAACTCTCTAACTCTACCTACTACATCGGGTTCATTGGAAATGTTGTTAGAAACAAGGGCGTAGGCAGAGGGCTTGTAGACCCCAAAATTTAAGCTCTAATGTAATTACAGTGTTAACTGAATGATCCCTTATTTAAGTTTTAGTTAATAAAATAGTAATGACCCCCAATCTCTGAGTTTTATTTTATTCTATTGATTTATTTATTTTGTGGGGGGGGGGGGGGCTACGTGCCTGGTTAAACGCTGAAGAGATCTGTCTTTGAAAAAACCTTGGAAAGAAACAGTGAAGAAAAGTGGTATCAATTCCTCAAGAATGTTAAGGATCGCAGTATTTTAATAAAGAAAATCCACGCCGAAGTTTATTTTCTGTGTACTAGGCACTTTCGCTCCAATGGGAAAGAAATTTTCCATCCTGAGTAGTGAATGTTTAATGAGAGAGAGGTTTTTAACGTCTGAGGCAATCGTTCACGAGGGGCTTCAGTTGACGTCGCAGGTCTTTAATCTTAATGTTAAGCTGCGGAGGATTCTGCTCTCAGTATCTAGCTAGTCACAGATTAACTAATGCACATTTTTGAGGGTAGACGTTTCATTAAAGAGATTGTAATTTTTGATATCAATTTTTACTGTTGTTACTTTTTCACAAGGTGTTAAATGATATATACAGTGCTCGATTTCTAGAAATAGAGGTGCCGGAACTGTAACCTTCCGCGGTGTGTGAGGGGGGGGGTATTCCAAATTATATATACACACTGGAACCTTGATTAATCGTTCCCCGAATCGTCGTTTATTTCATCCAGTGCCGATGATAATACTTCTTTGTTATGTGTTGTTGCTTATGCTACTTGACCGACAGCAACATCAGATCAAGTCCCGAAGGCTATGGGCGATGAAGGTGTGGCTTCTGTTTTGACTGGCACCACAAGGGTCGGAGTCCGACTTGGCCAAAGGACCAGCACCGTAATTTTCAACCGAGTCGAGTGACGAGACCAGAACACTTGACCCCGCACCTCCCGAGGTAATATTGAGAACTTGGAGGACATTGCAGCCACGACAGAGTTTATGTGCACCAACCGCCATTAGTGTGCACGGCAGTGGGTTTGCCAGCGACGAGCATCGAAACAGTGACTTTCAGATCACTAGCCTTCTGCCCTTGCCAACTGGGCACTGCGCCCACCTTTGTTATGTTCTCGCATCTATAGTTTTCCTGCATTTGAAAAAGGTAGATCGAGGTTCCACTATATATATATATATATATATATATATATATATATATATATATATATATATATATTCATTCAGGTAACCCTCCTATAACACGGTAGGTAGGTTCCTAGAAAATGCCGTGTTGTGTGAAACCGTGTTATGAAACACACAGACAGTTCAAAAAAGGGGGGTTACGTTCTGAAAACTTATTAAAAACAAACATTTTTTTTTTAAATTTCATATAAGCAACTTAATTTTTTATCAAAAATATTAATGTTTGTAAAACACAAAACGAAAAGAAGCAAAAAAAAATTTTCATTTAATGCGACCTTAATTTAATGAATTTCTTCCTCATCACTGCTCAGTTCAATCAAACGAGAACGTTTTTTCGATTGAACGATATCACATTCACTTTCAGAACCTTTTTGTTCATTTGGATTTTTTTCATCTTCTATCCTCTTTAAAAAATCTGTAATTTTGGTTTATTTGCTGGTTCTTACAAGGTCATCGTAGATTCACGGTATGGAGATAGACAATTTTGCAGCTCCCTTTTGAATTTTCGGCTTCTTTCAGCGAAAGGGTCAGGAAAAATGATTCAAGATTTTCAGCTAAGCTTAGGCCCTCTTGTAATTTTATAGAGTTATAAATGAATAAATTATAATTTTTTTTATACATTTTCATGTAAAGGCACTATAGTTCATTTTTCCTTCCCGTCATTATTTTAAGGTAATTAAGTTTTTAAATGTGTTAAACAAAAATCATATCATCTAGTGCTATAGAAGTACATTGGTGTACAAAGGTTTTAGCAATTTTTTTTATCGTCTTACAACGAAACCATGTTACAGGTTGCAGTGTTATACGAGGGTTCCCGCAATTTTTCTTATCGTGTTAGAGCGAAACCGTGTTGTAAGATGCCGTGCTGTAGGAGGGCTACCTGTGTATATATATATATATATATATAACTTCTCTAGCCGGCCACCCCTCAAAACGTCCACTTTTTAACGGGATCATTATTGGCCTCCATAAAGAAGTTTCACTGTGTCGCAGGTTTCTGTTTATTGAGCTTTTTTTTTTTTATTAGATAAAGGATGCGATAATGCACTGAAATAACACTGCTTTCATATCCCGGGATTATGAATACAGTGAAATCATGCAATGTTAGGAAAATCCGTAGTGGTATCAAAATAACATTTCAATGTTTAGGTAAAAGAAAAAAATACGATTTATATACATAAATTCAATTTATAAAATAGAAAAGCAAGTGTGGTATTATATTTTTAAAACGCAATAAAATGAAACAGAAATCGTTTTATTTTTTTTTTTTCTGTTATTCGTGCTCCCCGCACGGATAATCAGAAGTATACCGTATCTTGTTTTAATGTAAACTGCTGATGATATACAAGCTAGCATCTGTGTGCTTCCCGTATCGTTGTTTTTCAAAACGTTTGAAAAAAATGTCCAGCATTGAAACGTTTATCGTAAGCATTTTCTTTGTTTATTATATATATCAGAAAACAAAAACGTAAAAAAGAAAAATCAAGTGTTTTGCCTGTAAGACAAATTTCATCGTTCGTGTGTTATCAGTCGTTACACCTTTACGACTATCGTTTGACATAAAGGTCTTTTTTTAGTATGAGATTATTTTTAGAGCTGAAACGTGGATACACGCAGATGGTCTGCTTGTATCCGAGGGATGCCGATATAAGAAGTTTCGTTGAACTTTCTGCTTATAAATAATCGTTTAATAAACGGGCAGTTTATTCTTTATGTCAAATTATGTTCCTTTACTTATTTATTGTATAAATTATTTGAAAGAAATTTATGAAAATAACCTCGGGTAGTAACTTGTGCTAAGTATTTCTGAATGCGTTTGCATGAGGCACATTAACTTTAACTGTTGATTATTTCAAGCCAAGAATTGTTCCACTTCATGGTTTCTGTTTTTTCGCTAAGCAAATAGAGTCAAGCTAGTCGGGGCGTTTATTAATTTATTTCCAAATTAGCTTAACGATTTTACGCTGCTAATTAGACCGAAAAAAAAACTGTAATTCTTAATTGCAAAGCTGGTGAGAAAATGCCTTTTAAAAGATTCATCAAACTGAATTCAGAAGAGTAGTTTATATTTCTCTTTGGTTGTTGCCTAGGTAGCGGAAGCAGTTAATTTCCGTTTTCAAACTGAGAATAAAAAAACGGAATATTTCCAGATTGAAACAGAAAGTTAAAGTGTTACTATTTTTATTTGTTTTCTCGATTAGGGTGTTAAATACAAATCTCTTTGAGAAACAGAAACACAATTTGTAGCAGTTCTTAGCTTGTCTGGGGTTCGGAAGTGGGCAAAGCCCTTTGTCAAGTTCATGATTACCAGGAACACTCCTGAGACAACACGTACATATTAAAAAGGGAAGACTCCCTAAGAATAATGGATTCGAGCTGCATATCAGCTTGTTAAAAGAGAAACAACTTTACTGGCTCCTGTCGCTGGTTCGCCTCTATTATTATTACTTCTTTTTAAAATCTTCGTGTTTTTTTACGACCGGAAGTCGTTTGAAAAAGCTGTTTAAATTCCAACTGTGGATTTAGTTCGATGCTTTCTCGTTAGAAGTATGTGTTTTATTATAAAGGATGACGTTCAATAGTTTACCTTATATATCAGTTTTAAATTTAAAAACCCTCAGATTTAGTTATTTAGATTCTACTCACTTTTGGTAGAATAAGAATTTGACGCAGATTTTTGCGTGTATTTTTGGCATCTATATAAATAAAAGAAAAACTTTGTCTGTCGGCCGGTCGGGGAACAATTCCGGTTAGACCGTTTCCGGTCTGAAATTCAGCCATGTTTGAAAATGTCGAAATCGATTTTTGTTTGTTTTTCATGAAAGTACGTAAATGTTACATATTTGGAAAGAGCTTTAAAAACTGATAATTTTTTTTTGCGTACACTTATTCTGTTACTTTAATAGTTTTAGAGATATTTCAATTCTAAATGCATACTCCACCGAACAAAACGTAACCTCCATGTGTTTTACGATGTAAACACAGCGTGATTCTCACTAAAAAATGAATCACTGAAAAGAAATGCTTCATCGTGTGTCTAATGTTTAATTATTTTTCTATTTTTAATACTTTTAATTCAAACTTTTTAATCATAAATAGATCATTTGAAGATGTACTGATTTTTTTGAGGGATTTTTTGGCAATTAAAAGTGAAAATTTTTTTTAGTTCAAGTGAACTGTGATTCGAATGTCAAGTGATTCGATAGCTGGGCAAAGCCCTGCTAGTGCATGAATATAGGAAGGTACGCTCACGCGTGTATCAATTCAGTGTATCCATATTATGTATAATAATATTATATTATGTTACGAAACCTTACAGTGAACCGAACCGTATCTAGTTTTCGGCCCATGCTCTCATGATCCACATTATCTTTAATTTTCTTGCTATGGGAAGTATCCACATGGCTGTATCCGCATCTCGTATCATATGATATTTCTGTGTAAGACCGAAGTGATTGCCGTGTCGTATCAGCCTATCAAATTTTGATACTCTGGTACCATACAATCTATACTGTCCGAAACGATATACCATCCGTTCTCTTTATACATATCATGATACATTTACACTTAGGTGGTTCTATTTTGGACGCTTCCTAGGGCTAGCTGCACCTCGGAAAGTCGCTCGCATGTAACACGCGTGATTTAAACAAGTTGAATGGAAAAAAGCTATTTCTGTCCTGCGTGCGTTCACTGAAAAGACATCAGACAAAACAACGGCATTTTGTCTTCGTTTGTGTCGCGTCTCATATTTCTAGCTAAATCAAACATAAGACGGTTTTGTTTTATGTCTGATGTTGGTGCTGCCATCTGTAGGTAAGAAAAAGGAAACTTATAAAGTTTCAAGTAAAATTTCTCTCTTCTTGAAATTCTTTATTCAGATAAAAAATATTAAATATATGGTTCCTAGGCTCTAAATTCATCATCTTTTTTTTTTCTTTTCTTATTTTATCTCATATCCAACCACTTTGATCCATTAGAGGGGATTACGATTAGATGAATACGACTTCGCAAGATCGTCTGTAAAGTTTTACAATCTGCAATTTACCTGTGGCGAAAGTTCGTTGGGAAGGTTCTATCGCGTTTTTAAAGGGAGCACCCAAAGTTTTCGATTCTGTCTTTTCTGTTGCCTCTTTCTGTTTTAAAATAGGTTTATTAATATTTTCGTATCCGCATCCGACTATGGTGAATCGGTAGGTTCATGCAATGAATATTATGTTAGTCTCTGGCACCACCATATTTGTTTAGTATTTACTACGCATGCGCTCGAGATGTCAGGATATGAGCGACATTCAAGTTAGTGATGCGACGTCGATAACAAAACATCGATGTTTTGAAACATCGATATTCAATATTAAAACATCGATGCTAATAAAAGCATCGCCCAAAAACCATCGATGTTTTTAAACATCGATGTTTTAGAACATCCATTTTTTAAAACTGGTTTAGTAATCTCTTACATTAATGTTACTTCCGTTAGTCGTGGGGGGAGGGGGTGATTTAATTTTACTCTCTGATTGGGCAGGCACAAATGACAAAAACTTGGTTACTTTGGGCTACATTGATGACTCAAAATTCTCTTTGTAAATACCGCCATGTTTTGCCTTCAAATGTCCAGATAAATTCGTGGTATTGCCAGAAGTTTTGAGGGACTTAAGGCAAATATTGCATTTCGCTAATTTGTCAGTGGTTTTGTAAAAATATGTCTAAACGGTACTTTTGGGAGGCATCTTACTAATAATATTAACGTCAACTTATATAAAACCAGAACAAAACAAAAACTTAAATGGATGCACTCGTGTATATACTATTTGTAAAATAAAACCCCATGGAAGGTTTTGGAGTGTCAGGAACATTTCAAGCGCTCTGATTGGTTCATTGGTTGTTAATTGCCATTTGTCTGTTTGCTAAAGAATCATTCCCCCTTTGTATTCGTTCTTTTCAGAATTCAGACTTACATTTACTGAGTGTGAAAATTATGCTACGTGGTAATTTTTTTTTATTACGGTACTTTTTCATTAAAAAAAAACATCGAGACAACGTAAAACATCGAGCACAAAATATCGATGTTAAAAAAACATCGGCTTCAATAAATCGATGTTTAAAACATCGATGTTTTTATCAAAACATCGATGATTTGAAATCATCGACATCGATGTCGCATCTCTAATTCAAGTGAAGCGTTCATTCGATGTTTGAAATGGAAACAAGCGCGACGTATTGTCTGGGACATCTGTTTTTCTGTTGAGAGCCTGCTTGCCCGTACCTGAGAGACAACTTGTGTTCAGTCGTCGTTCATCGAAATCGAGTTCATACTGGATGTCAGGATCGCACGCTCACCTCACGCTAGCATCTGCCGAGAGTGACGCGGAAGATAAATCAAAATTGTTTTCACTGTGTTTCTTGTTGCGTTGCCAAAATTAAATTAGACCAAACAAACTAGTTTGTTTACGACTTATCTCCTGCCATCTACCTGTGCGTTGTTTTTAACTCTCCAAATTCGTTACATTAAATAACGTGTATGAACATTAAAGTTTTCGTATTAATAGAGCTGAAACGAAAAGTTTATGTCCTTTTTTGTGGGGGGGGGGGGTTAAATCTCATTTATTCCTGTGTTATATTCACGCTTGACTTCATTTAAAAATGGGAATGACGTTTTAAAGGAAAATGTTTGAAAAAATAGACTTTCAAAACGACGCAGGCATGTGAATGAATATTCAAACGTCGATTTATGTTTATGCGGTGCTAATTCCGTGGCAAAGTGTAGACTTGGAGAAAAGAAATATGAGATCTGTAAACTAAATGCAGACAGAGACAACTGAAACTATTGCAAGACTCAGAACAACATTACAGAGCAGTGAAATTTCACCTGTATGCCAAAAGGACTTACACATTGCAGAAACTCTCCTGAAACTAAACGCTTTCCAAATGGATTTGTGTTATGCAACAAGGTACCAGTCCACAGAAGTTTACAAGTTGAGTTCAAAAGCTAACAGGTTGCGCCACGTTATCTATCGCGGGGAAAAGTTATTGTTATTCTAAGGCCAAATAATATCTTTTTATTAACTGGAGAACCAGTGTATCGTGGGTTGGTACCTTGTTGCATAACACTGTCCAAATCACGTTTTCACTTGCCTTGCAGTACTGGAAACTCAGCAAGGCACTGATGGCTACCTTGAATAGAAACTGTACATGGACACGTGTCGTTAGATAGCCAAGACGGTGCTGATCGCTCATTGTATAATTTGTCCTCTTCAGTGAACACGACAACCAACCAACAAAGAATGAGATCGGAAAATAAAGAATTGGGAGGGGCGAGATTTACAGAATTATGTTTTGGAATATAGGTGTGCTCGGGTATTTTTTTTATAATAAATAAACAACGACACAAGCCCAGTTAATGTCCTCTCCGCCCACTGCGTAACCCTTCCATTTCTCTGTTTACGCCTTTGCCAATAAATTATTTATATTTCTCTCGCTTTTACATTTTTAGGTAATTGAATAAATTAGTTATGCAAATTGATTCTGCTTTTAATGGAAGTCCTTTTTTTTTTCCTACACTATTTTCTGGTTTCGTTTGTTTGGATTTTACTGAATAGAAGCTATTCGTCCACCCTTGTTGGTTGTGCTCACGAAAATTAAAACGTTCTGCGACACACTATCCTGAGTTGAAAGGAAAAGTAAAGGAGGAGATAGTTTAAAAAGAAAGGTGATGTTCTGATTCCATTTTCCGGTATGTGGTGGATTTGGAATGGATTGATTGTTGTGGAGAGAGCTGTAGTATGGGTGAGGTTACATCAGTGATAATTTGAAGAACCCGAATCGAGAGAGGGTTTTCTTTTTCTCTTTAAGTGTTACGTAAAGATAAGTAAGCTTTGCAGTTGAGGGATTGAATTTGGATTGTGTTCGAAAATGGAAAATTTGTGTTCCTGTTCGGCCCAGCCATCAGTCTGTAGATATGCTGTTGTTATACCAATACGGCAAGCACTTTGTCTTTCGATTTTCGCCCAATGTCGCCGCGAAATTTGTTGGTTTCTTATGATGGGTGCAACGTATTGGTTGACCAACATAGCTGTCTGTAGATATATTTACGAATATATTCTTGTGTCTCTTTATTTCGTGATGTAAGTTAATGTTAGTTGGAGTGAAATCTCGCGATGATTAACTATTTTGTTTCAAAACAACCCTAAAGACCGACTTCTTAAATTTAAAACAATCTCTATTCCAATTTCAACGACTTACAGCATTTCTACTGAGATCCACAAAGCTGGGCGTGCTACAGTGAAAAAAACCCCAGATGTACGAGAATTCTTACCTTATTGTGATTTCATCGTCTTCCGTTAGTGTTACGGCCTGTTCACATTGCAGTCCGTTAGCGTAAGCGTAAAAGGAAATATGGCGCTGAGACAGAAATAACCAATCATAGGCTTGAACAATTTCGTTACTAATCGTTTGGATGTTTGTCATTGGTTAAATATATTTCAGTACTACGCTTACGGACTGCAATGTGAACAGAGCTTAATATTTTGCTTAGGATATCTTCTTTCGTTAGTGTTAATATTTTACTTAAAATTATCTGCTTCTATATGTTGTTGAGGAATTTTGTTTCAAATAGTTATTGTGCTTGAAAACAAATCCAAATTAACTTAGAAACGCCCACGTTGTAGAGTGGTTAGTGTCGCGATTTTAACAGGGAGCAGGCACAGTCGTATGGAGGGATGGCCTTAATTATACTGTTGTCACATAGAGAAGGATTTTGAATCACCTATCAGAGTACTTTCTTTAACAAAGAAGCCAGTAAATTCGCGGTGTAGAATGGTTTAATATCGAAAAGACTATTTGCCACGTTAGAAAGAAAAATGAATCTCATGGTATTTTTAAACGTTTAATTCTAACACTAAACATCCTGAGATAATTAATTATATGAAGAAGAAAAATTAAGGTTCACTATCTAAAATTTCATACAAAAACCTTGCGGTGGAATTTTAAATCGTATATCCTTTCAAAGATGGCGGTTCTTAAGCAAAATTCCTCTCGAAATTAAATCAACTGCAGCAAGCAAATCAAGTTCAGATGTACTGTAGGTTGCTCAAAGACCGTATGTCATAAAATTACTGTATCTGGCTATGTAATCATTGTTCTAAAATCCCCTTTGTATGTTCTGAAACTAGAAAATAAAAAATATGCTGTTTTTAGAGCATTTATTTTCCCGGACCCCTTAAATCAGTTATCAGCAAACATTTATACGATCTTTGTGGATTTTCAGAGCATGAAAGTCGAGAGCTGAAGTCGACAACTTGGCCATCCCTGTTTAAGCAGATAAATCGGATGACACTGCCCTAGATATTTAACTGATCTTGCTAAGTACATCACTGCCGTCTCGATCGGCCCCATGTTGCAATACTTCATGAGAACCGGCCATTGTGTTAAAGAACCTGGTAGGTGCGCGAGGTATGTGTTTGTTCAATCGTCCGTTCCTCTTCGAGAATAGAACCATCCATCCGTAAAATCTGCATTTGGTTTGTCCGAAAAATTGGCGGGGGCGACGAGAAGGGAAGGCATCAACCTGCGCATCCGGTTATCAAGCAGACTACAGGGAGAACCGCAAACTTTAACTGCGATGGATTCCGCGTTATTTATTTTATTCCGTGCCAAATTTTTGTTGATTATGTGCCGTCCGTGTTGCGCCTCTAAACGTCCGTTGTGCTAATGGGTGGCTTAAACAGGTACGGGGTGTATAACCTCTGGTAATTGAATAAGCGCAACTGACATGATTAGTGCTTTTTCAGGTTGTTATCGCTTTTCTTTCCTGAAGTTGGGTTCATACGAAGTCGTGAGGAATTTCTTATTTTTAGTTTTTGTTTTTAAGGGCTCCCTGAACGGGTTATCAATTTAGTACCACCTCATTTAATTGTTGTATTATCACCGATTGGTTTTTTAAAGGCACGTAATTTCATTAGCTGGATAGCTTTAATTGATTGCCATTAATATATTCATGAATGAATATAGCTAAGTCCGACCCTTGTGGTGCTATATAAACATGAGCCGTACGCTTCAGCCCGAAACCTATATGGACCTGGTCTGGAACTTCAAGCCGGGGGCATTAGAAACCACAACAACAACAGCATGAATGAGTATTATTGGTTTATTGTTCAGTGCAACCTCTCGATGTAGCTTAAAATTGATGACGAAAATCTTATTTTCTTGGCAACTTCCAGTGTCATTAATAAATTCATAAATTATTATCGTTGGTTTGTTGTTCAGTGAAAACTCGAAGCAGCTTTAAATCATGACAAAAAATTATGTGCTAAGTAACTTTATCATCAAATATTTATACAAATGATTATTATTGGTTATTGTTTGGTGCAAATTCTCGGAATAGCCTTAAATATATGATTAAAATAACTAAATGTAGAATGAATTTTTTTTTCTTTGGGGGGGGGGGGTAATTTATTATGTTATCAAAGGAATTATGCTAAAAAAAATGAAGCAGAAATTATAAAACATGAATCATTCATGTAATATACCGTATAGAAAACTAACGTATAGAAAAAAAGATTTCATCGTAAACCCATCTACATAAAATCAAGCAAACGATTTAAAAAAAAAAAAAATGAAAAAATATGTACTGCTTCTGTTAACCGGAAACGAATATTCTTTATAATTGGATTCATCACTTAGCGTCTGGACATGAAATGCCTAGGCACAGAATCATGGTTGTCGTTACCGGCCTTGTAGTCTGGAAGCTTGATTTTGATCTGTCCTTCGAAACTTTTCTTCTGTGCAGCCGTTACAGTGAGCAGTTTTGTAACAGTTATTATCAACCAGTCAGCCGAACCACGGGGGAAAGGTGTATTTAAAAGGTCATAATAAGTGTTTTTAATTTCACCTTAGGCTTGTTTAACGCTAGATTAGTATGTTTGTTTTATCCTTGGTATGCTTTAATTTTTCTTGGATTATAGTTTTACTCTCATGAAAGCCTCTTTAAAAACATGGTTGATTTCATTTATCGATTTTAGAATTATGTTAAAAGAAAAAATGAAAAAAGAAAATTGGTGACGCCCCTTATTCAGTACTAGCTGAAAACCCGCGCTTCGCTACGGAGTACATTCAAATTAAATACAACAGTCAACGTATGCAATTTATGCCAAAAAATAAATATATATATTTATAATAAATGCGATGATCAATGTATACAATTGATGTGAAATATATATCTATCTATATATATATATTTATAAAAAAATCGTAAGGGATATGCATTTTTTTTTTGGATAATATCCAATCGTCTGCTGCATTAGAAAGAGAAAAAAATATTTTTTTTGTCTATTTAGTTGTTACGCACGTGACGCTAAATTTATTGAAAGTACCAGAAAAAGAAATCACGTGATCAGCATTTAATAAATTAAATTCTAAAAATTAATCTTTAAAAATTCACCAAAAATCAGGAAATGGAGGTAAAAATTCGAAGAAAATTTCATTTTGAAGGAATTTTTATGATCTTTCTCGTGATATAAATTTTATAACCTTCAATGTATTATTTTAAATGCAAACGTAAAAAAAAGTTTAAAAAACAGCTTAAAAATTTAATTTAAAAAAATCTAAGAAGAATTTTTGAAAAATCTTTCTTAGTGTACCCCTACACTATTAGAAGAATCGCCATGCAAAATTTCAGCCCTAGTTCCAGCGGTTTGGTCTGTGCGTTGTATGTCAGTCAGTCAGTGAATGAATGAGTCAGTTACGGAACTGTTTTATATATATATAGATTATTGCAATTCTTTTGTGACGGTTTGATGTTATTGCTTACCCTACGCTTGCTACTGCTTACTATTGCTTACATATCTCTAAAGTGTTTCAGAATAAAAATGTTTAGTTTTAAATTGCATTTTCGTAGTTAGCATTTACAACAGCTTTGATTTTTAGCTAATATGTAGTTTTCTTTCACAGATTGGTTACTTCTGTCATTTTAAATAAAAGAAAACTGTGTGTTTTAAGGCTAAGTAATATTGGAAGTAAAGCATAAGACAAAGCAGGGGAACATGAGATATGTACACGTCAGAACACCTTTGAAGACAATATTAAAAGTTTGCACAATATGGCACAAACTCGTGGAAAATGGGATATTTACATTACAAAACATCTTTCTGCACACTATTTGACCGTGCCGTTTCGACGCATCCAGGGAAAGAACTTGAGGGCCAAAAGTCAATTTTGCACTTCGATTTTTAAACAAACAATACAATGTGTCATTCTGAATTAACAATTCGTCAGAAGCGGAGAACTGAATCTTTAAAATAAGTACTTCATTTATAGATTTTGGTTAAGTATGAAGGGAGAGAAAGGGATCGTCACAAAAAATCACCTTCTAGAATTAATATATATATATATATGGTTTTTCCATGCAAAAAGGATAATGTACACCTACGTGGATGTTGCTACTAAAGAAAGTCATTAATGAAATCACATGATGATAATAAAAGCAAACGATTTTTAAAGTTAAAAGTTCAGTGCGATTGATAATGGTAAAATTAAAAAAAAGCTAGCGCGCGCCATCTAGGAGAGAACAATTGTTTATAATGTTTATACTTCGATTTTTAAACAAACAATAAGATGTGTAATTCTAAATTAACAATTCGCACGAAGCGGAGATCTTAATCTTTAAACTGGTACCTCATTTATTGATTTTGGTTGAGTATGAAGGGAGAAAAAGGGATTTTAAAAAAATCATTTTAGAAATATTATATAGTGGAATCTCGATCTATCGTTTTTCAATGGACCGATTGAAATGAACTATAAATTCGGGAAAACGATAGATGCGGAAACATAACAAAGCAATATGATCGTTGGGACTGGATAAAATGAACGACACATACGGAAAAACGATGGATCCGAAAACGATCGATCGAGATTCCACTGTATATAGATAAATTTCGTATTCGGATTGAATTATTAGCTCTGAAAGGGTTATACACTCAGAAAAAAAAATTCATCTATACCCTTTCTATTTTAGCCCAAAATAGTAAATATATTTTCGCTGATGGAGTTTTAGGCCTGTTCACATAGAATCCGTCAGCGTTACTTGTATTAAAATATTTTAAACCAATCACAGACCGTAACGATTTCGTGGCTAATCGTTTGGAGGTTTGTAATTGGTTAAATATATTTCAATACTAGTAACGCTGACGGATTCTATGTGAATAGGCCCTTGATTGTAAAACTTTTTGACGTCTCATTTAACAATATATATGTATCATATATTTTTAAAACATAAAAAAATATTAAAAATATGTACCGTATCTTTCAGCGTATAACGCGCACTTTTAATACAAAAAATAAGATCGAAATTTACGGGTGTGCGTTATACACTGGATATAAAAATGATAGATTTAAAAATAAGGAAAAGATGAACATAAAAAAATTAAATTTCTAGATGTACCTAAATGCTGTTTATTTAAAAAGAAATTACATACCTTGTGAACTTAAAAATTTTAATAATCGGATACCAGGAATAGTTCGTCATATTCGTCTTCTGTTATATCTTCAGGCACATCATCGAATTCTGTTTCTGAAAGAGAAAACATGTGACCCCTAATTCCGCGAATTCATTCGGGTCAGAAGTGCGTCCTTACCCCCTGTTTGCAGAATTATTTACTCCCTCAAACATTTCCCTCACACACATATATATGTGTGTGGGGAAACAATATTATTCACCTTATCGCTTGTCAATTCAGTGTACCAATGTTCGAAAGCCTCGGAAAATCCTTCGAATGAATGACTTCAAATAAGAGCATTGCACATGTACATTTCAGGTTTCTTCGTCAAGAAAAGGGTGCGCGTTATACGGAGAATATACCAAAACATTAAATAATTACAAGGTAAAAAGAACTTTTTATATACCATGTTTTTAAATTTTCTGTTGAATCATATCAACTTGGCAATTCTATGTATTAGTAGATACTTTTTTAAAAATTTTTGATGAATTATCCCATCAACTTGAAAGAAAATGATCAAATCTATACTTATATATAAAGAGAGAGCGATTTTGTACGTGGAGGGTAATCTTCAGAACCACTGTACCTATTTGAAAAATTCTTTCACTGTTTGAAAGGTACATTATTCCAGAGGGACATAGGCTATATATTATGTATATCTGATCAGTAGAAATATAGTTAGGGGCTTAATCCTAACAATTTCCATTTTTTCCGCTACTGTCTTCTACCCCTTTTTGTTCCGAAGATTTCAACGATCCTTATCGTGGTGCTATCGCGGTGGGTTTCTGTTCTGACTCTAGCGGTTCGAACCTAGCCGTTCTCCGGCACGCCTTTTTCTTTTAAAAAAATTATTTTAATTATTAACTAACATAAAATAAATTTAAGGTATTATTTAGGTTATTATTAAGGTAAAAAAAGATTTACAATTTATTGGCTATCAACTGGAAATTTATTGGTATAATATTTTGTTCAACCCGGACAAAGTCGGGACGGGCCGCTAGTGCGTAATAAAGAGGTATCAAATGCGTAATCAATCCTTTAG